>JAQISU010001235.1:40292814-40655314 GCA_029339505.1 Unio delphinus
ATGCCTTGTCCTTGATCTACCTCGTCCTCTTAAAGGTCGCTCCGGAACGGAGCTTGAAAGTGAGCTGATTTATGTTTCACTAATAAATTTTTATAAGTAAAAGTATTTAATAATTTGACAACAGATTTATTCACGATTACTTACGAAACATATAGGAATATAGTGCTAACTGAGAATCAGAAATGTGTAATTCATGAGGTTGTGATTTGATTGAAGTTTATCTGGGCTGGATCAGGTCAAGTGTTGGGGGTTCCAAAATGTATAAATGGTCCCTAGTTTCCTTGAATGGGCACCAATGCAAAGTCTAATTGCCTATCTAGCAAATTATCCCACTATAATGAACTGATCATGGAGAGTTCTAGTTTCAAAGAGCTCTTCGAGATTACTAACAAACTAATGTCAAGTAACAAATGTACACTACTTCCAACTAACTTCTCTCCAGTAGACCTTCCGGACCTGTTTGCAAATTTCTTCTTCTGACAAGGTACAAACCATTAGAGATAAATTTGACACCATAATTTCAATTGACTCGTCGTCATAATACAATTGCGATACAGAATTTCAGCGACAACCGTTAGCAGCATTCGAACCTGTCTCGTTGGATTTAGTAAGGACAATCGTGAGGAAGAGTGCACGAAAGTCACGTGAACTTGATCTAATTCCAACATCGCTGCTGCTTGAGTGCTTAGATCCAATATTGACTTCACAAACTGATGTTATTAATACCTCTCCCTCTCATTCGGGGAATTCAAATCATTTTTCGAAACTGCCATTGTAAAGCTTCTGCTGAAGAAACCAACACTCAACCATAACGATCTAAAGCAAAAATACCGCCCAGTTTTCTAATCTGCCGTTCATATACAAAATCTTAGAAAAATTTATCTGACCCAACTTGTATCTCATCTAATTCAAACAGTCATTTTAGAACTGTACAGTCTGCATATCGCCCTTGCCACAGTACAGAAACGTCTCTTCTGAAAGTATTTAATGACATTCTCTCTGTTTTGGATAGTGGAAAGATTACAGCCCTCACCTTCTTTGGTCTGCAGCATTTGACACAATAGACGACCGTCTCCCGCATGTATTTGGCATTCATAATACAGCCTTACTGTGGTTCAAGTCCTACTTAGTCAACAAGATACAAATTATATCTGCAAATGGAATTCATTTCAGCCCAGTTGCCAGGTTTTCCACATGGGTCTGTTCTTGGACCTGTTCGTTTAATTCTATACACTAAGTCGCTTTTAAGTGTCCAGAGTCTCACCAATTGTACGCTGATAACACCCAGATATACAAGTCTAGCCACCCAACTGAAGTTGATGCTACCATCCAAGGAGTAGAGAGGTGCATTTCTGATGTGAAATCATGGATGACACGTAAGCAGCTTCATATGAATGATGATAAAACTGAGGTCATTCAGATCATAACACAAAGAAATTCGTATTCGCATCCTTTTCCTCAAACAATATATATCAGCAACACCAACATTAAATTCACACAATTCGTACAAAACCTAGATGTTACTCTATCCATTCAATCCAGAATCAAATACAATATTTATTCTCTGTGCTACGTTTTACTGACGGACTCCAGTCCAACATATATATCTGGCCGCACCCATGTGTACACACCAGCAAGATAATTACTCTCTTCTTCTGACAATCGTATACTCATTATTCCCACTATGAAAACGAAGTCATATGGATAACGTTATTTTGCATACCAGGGCCCAGCAACGTGGAATGAATTGCCCATTGAAATGAGACACAAAGACACAGTGATCCCTTTAAAGATTGCTCTTAAAACTCACATTTTTCGACTGCTAGAACAAGCTGAAAGAACTAATAATGTTTCCTACCTTAAATAGGTTCAGCATTTTGTATTTTTCTTAATTTCATGATGTTTCTTTTAATTGTTTTTTTGTAGTCATATCATTATTGATGTTGTAAATCGCTTAGAGTTTCTAAAGATTGGGCGCTATAAAAAGTCCTCAGTTTTATTATTATTATTATTATTATTATTATTATTATTATTATTATTATTATTATTATTATTTACTCAAAGTGCATAATACCCAATAAATATGCGCAAGAATAAAATTGTGATAAAACTTAAAATGACAAGTGACGGTACGTTTGTGTGTGTGTACGTTGTTATGGTCTGGCCGTCCGTGAGTTTTGTACCTGGATTCTATATTCCAGTAGCGAATGTAAAACAAAAACTGTTATTTAAAACCTTGTACATGTAAAGTATTAACTTGGAGAAGCGGAGCTCGAATTCTTTTCGCTTTCTTTGAAACACCAGACAGATGGGCGTAAAGGGTCCACTGGTGACAATCTGGTTGGAATTTATAAATTGATTAATGAAATCACTCAGTTTTGAGAATTTTGAAATATCCTTGATGCTTTTCGTTTAGACAATTGTGTGGTGGGGACGTGAGTGAGTACGAATACTAACTAGGTAAAAATTGAGTACCTGTCGGTATTTGTAATACTGTAGAAAGCACGTCGATTTAAAATTATTTTCGTGCCACAAAATCTTTCAAATTATAACTGTAAAAGTAGTTCTTTATACATTTCAATGTTTCCTCTCAAAATTAAAATTAGAGAGGAAAAGTATAAAGAGAAAAGAGCGATACATGTATCAGAAGAGAGTACTCACGGTTGTTGACATTTTGCGTCATCTCGTAGCGTGGTGTTTTACGTCATCATATTCAGTGTTTACAATATGGCATATAATTATGCAAATTTCAGTCACTGGAATTATGTGTTATTCGTTCGGGATCAGTTGATTGCTACGGAGCGGGATTTCAGTATGGAGACGATAAATGTTACTCTACGAACGCAGATTCAGAGAGTTCGCATTTCATAACGATAACCTCTACTTACTTGATATTACCCCAGTATTGCCTTTTAATTTAATCAGTTGAAATACATAAATGTCCTAACATATTTTCAAGAAAATTCACCCTCAACTGCATTAGTTTGCTTTTATTGCCGGCCCCCAATAACAAAAACATTATCTCTCATTTATTTATCAATTATCTAAGTGAATCTTCACAAACTCTTGGTTGTTGTGCATTATTTCAGCTTATAAGCTGACACGTTTAATTATTTTCATGCTCTTTAGAATTCATAAAATTAAACACTCCGCACTCGTATGCTTTTAAACATCGGAATTACACGCGACGTGTGAGAACAGCTGCATTTTAAGTATATATATATATGTCATATAAGGATAACCATCATATATGGCATGCGAAATGCAAGTTGTTTCCTGATCATTCGAAAATGAATTTTAACCCTTGAACTCGAACTCTCCCCTCGGGTACAACCCCTCCCCCCCCCCCCCCCCATCACCACCACCAAGCTTTGATATGTTTTATACAGCAGATTATACAAGAGTATTTTAAATTCTATCCTCGTTGTGAGTAATGCCAATATGAAATCAATAGGGCGTTACCTTTAACGGCTTAAATTTGTGAGTAACCTGTGAATGCGTGACTGTTATACGTGTCCAAAATGAAATAGGAATTCAAATCAGATGCAAAAAACTGAAAGCGGTTTATTGTGCAACTTGATTTCTGTTTTGTATATGGATTGCAAATGTTGTATCGAGAGAAATTCGGGAAGGGTGTAGGTAAGAATTATTGCTCCATGAAGGAGAAAAACAAACCCTAAACTACGGTATAAGTTGAGTTCATCTGCAAACAACATAGACATTGCTCTCTCATTATCAGTGCCGGCAGATCAAGGTCTATTTCTTTTGTTCTACTGGTTACTCCTAATAAACTGCAATGATCCAGATCTGGAGGCACACTATGGGACAGCAGATATTGCTCTGTGCGTTTTTCAGTTGAATTTGACTTATAAGTGAATACATACGGTAATTATTTACCTGTGGAAACGTAGTTTCCTGGTTGTTGTTTTTTTTGAGGCGAAAGTCACGACCAGCATTATAACTGTTTAATTGTATTTCCGTTTGTGCAGGATATTATAGCTTTAATGTTTGATCGTTAATATGATGTTACATCTTATAACCACGGAGAAACTTGAAGAAAAACAAATTTTGCGATGTAGTATTACAGACAAATGCTCCAGTGTTTCAGGTATATTCTGAGTGGAATTTCTAATACTGTCAAGAGTGACATGGCATGTCTAGCAAATTCATGTTTCTCTCAAAATATATTTCACACACATAATCAAACTTGCCAAATCTAGTAAAGATTTATTTTCCAAAATTGAATATATCTCACCTCACTGATTTAAGTTATCAATCTCATCACTGGTCAAACAATGATCGTGATTAGTTTTCCGCCATTTAGGATATTGAGTCCAAGGAGATTTAGGTCAAATACGTTTTAAAAATAATATTATTCAGGAAGTGTGGTAAGAAACGATTAAACAATCCTCAATTTCCCCGGATTTATAGTTACCTATTAAAAGAAATATGTTGTTGTATGTGATGATTAACCAAGTCATTAACAATGAAGATATTATGAAGCGACTTAGATGTATTGTATCCTGTTAGTAAAAAGCTGTGGTAATTCTTTCCTTTTTCCTTTTATCTGTAAATCTTGCAACCTGTAATGTGGGTCACGAGTTGTTATTTTTTATAATTGTGTGTGTGAGTGTGTGTGTGTGTGTGTGTGTGTGTGTGTGTGTGTGTGTGTGTGTGTGTGTGTCTATCTGTCTGTTTGCTTGATTTGGATCTTTAATGTAGTTGTAAAAAAAATCAGTTATATCGCTACGATGTCTGCAGTGTGGCAGTTTATAATGATGTCTAGGACTGTTATATCATAAATACCAGTCTTAACAGTAAACTCTTAATGCTAAGCTCCTAGCGATGCAACTGTTAGTACCAGTTTTATAAGTCTTTGGTATGACTCAGTCGGGGTTCAAACCCAAGACCTCCCGCATCAGAGGGGGGCGCTCTAACAACTAAACCACCTGAGTGGTCTGCTTTAACAAAGAAGTTCAGATTAATGTTGCACTTAACAAGGTGTGTGGGGGGAGTGAGTGGGTGAGTGCGTGAGTGTGTGTGTGTGTGTGTGTGTGAGAGAGAGAGAGAGAGAGAGAGAGAGAGAGAGAGAGAGAGAGAGAGAGAGAGAGAGAGAGAGAGAGAGAGAGAGAGAGAGAGAGAGAGAGAGAGAAAGAGACACGTGAATACAGTATAAGCCGCTGTCGTAAATGTTATATTAGTTCGTGCGTGGTGACACGCATACAAATATACACTTGTCCAAGAAGATCTTTTTAATTAACTATGTATAATTGGATTTAATAAAGAGTCACATGTCCCACATGAACAAAATGTAAATCATTGTTAGGCTATGTTAGGATTTCACATTTGGTTGTACCTGTAGCTGATTGGTCGAAGTTGTAACTGTAGCTGATTCAGCTGATTTGTCGGAGTTCACATTGTACCTGTACCTGATTGGTGGAGTTCATATTGTACCTGTACCTGATTTGTCAGGCTCATAATAGGTTGTATATACTTGCAAAACACAAAGTCATTTCCCTAGATAATTAGCAATGGTGATCTCTTTCAATTTAGTACTTTTCCAACTCATCATACATGTATACTGTAATTGTTGTGCAAAGGATCAGCAGATCCTCCCTTAATATTTAAATATTATGGCTACTAGTGCGCGCCATAGATTTTTAACATTCAAATGACTGATTAAAATTAATAACTATTTTTTTTATAGTTAGCTTATATTTTGATGCGGGGGTGGTGTGCGAGTGAACAAGTGGTCTAAAGCGCTCTTCGTTACGGATCACTGCCATCTCAGCTCTGTCTGCGTGGGTTCGAGTCTCGGATTCGACCAATGTGGGTATGTGAGAAAGCTTGCCAGTAGCTTCTCGTGGGTCGGTGGTTCTTTCTGGGGTTTTCCCGGGTTCTTCCTCCACCATTAATACTGGCCACCATGTATAGCCTGTCTTGTGCTGAAAAATGGCGTTAAACTCTACAACAACAACAACATTATGTTGACGGCTCAAGTCGCTCTGCCACATTTTTACTCTTTCAAAGGTCATAATGTTTTCCTGTGTTTGCATTTTAAAAACTCAAAATCAAGCACATTTTCACTTCATTTATTTACAATCTAGCGACATGTGACATATATTGTCTCGCTTCAGGTACATTCTGGTATTTGTGACGAGACAGAGAAACCTAATTAACATAATATAAGAGGATGAAGCAGGGCTGGAATTGGATTTGCAAAGACAATGAACGCTTTTTTAAAAATTTAAAATGTTATTGAACGATGATTGAATATGACAAAACTTTCGTGTGCATAAAGTTCAACAGTGGATTTCACAAAATGGTGCCGACCCAGTTCAATAAAGGAGAGAAGAAAATGATATCATTTCCAAGAAGAACTAATCCGAACATTTATCTTCAGAAAGTTATCAAACAAGAATCAACGTCTGGAAGTCTTAAACAAATATGATTTATATAGAGATCAATCCCGATGGACAATCATTGTTTAGAACTGAAACACACATATGACTAATGTTTCATCTATCGCTAATGGTATAAAGTAAAGAATTTGTGCGAAAATAAATATAAATAATGTTTAATCAGCCACCAAGGTTATCAAATTATAGGATTTGTGCAAAATATATGAATATTGTCTCATTCAGGATAGAATAGTTTATATAAATCGATTTTCACCCATGCAGTGAGACTTCATTATGGATTAAAAATTTAACAATGTAATTCATGGCGTCCAGCTGACGATCATGACGTATTTCTGGTTCTATAGCTCTCGTTGAATGATCACGGTACCACACGGTTTAGTTATATTCGTTACGCATGCGCGTACATTAATTTGATTTGTTGCATATGAAATAATTTCACCAGGACTACTGTATGAGCTTATTATTATTATTATTATTATTATTATTATTATTATTATTATTATTATTATTATTATGATTATGATTATTATTATTATTATTATTATTATTATTATTATTATTATTATTAATTATAATTATTACCATTAGAAGTAGTAGTAGTAGTAATAGTAGTAGTAGTAGTAGTAGTAGTAGTAGTAGTAGTAGTAGTAGTAGTAGTAGTAGTAGTAGTAGTAGTATTAGTAGTAGTGGTAGTAGTAGTATGACCAGACACGTACATGAATCTGTATCCGACATCAATAATCTGACTGATATATAAGAACTCGGACAGTACTCTTCTTTGAGTGCATGCAACGTATATATGAGTTTATTTGTCTATATTTTGAAACAGCCTCTAGTCTATTTGAAAGCATGGTGTTAAATGACATAGGTATGACTATCTGTAAAATTTAGAATACTAGAACATCAAATAGATCAAACGAATTATACACACAACACAGACAGCGAGAAAAGAATGCAATTGTATATTTCATATACATCAACAGCTGAAGATTGCTCCCATAAATGTTATTTGTGTTAGAAACACAATCAGTACCTGATTTGGTTAGGCAAAATCAGCTGTAAAATATTTTTTCTACAGGGTTTTCGTTTTGTTAATTATCAATAGAAGCAAACATACTTGTTTGAATCTGGGTCATGGGTTTTGGAATTCTCCCATAAAAATTACAAAACTTACATAATATTTACCGACTGTTCAAGTGGGTAGAGCGTCCGCCTAGGATACAGTAGGTCGCAGTATCGAACCTCGGCCGCGTTATACAAAATATTTTTGGAAACTCAGAAAGTACTAGTAGCTGCTTCGTTTGCCGCTCAGTGTTATGAGGTTAGTGTTAGGATTGGTTGGCCTGTCAGGTTAATGTGACTGGTGCCACAGTGCCAGACATCACTATAAACTGCCACACTACCGACATACTAAGAATATGACTGAAATTTTTTAAAAAAATTAAAAAATCTTATTCAAGCACATTCACACTGATGTTTTCCACAGACTACATTATAATATTATTAACAAAATCTTCTAAAACGGAAGTTTTCATTAAGTAATATTTTTTTGTATTAGAAAATGCTAATTTTGACTTTGGTGACGCAGAGTGATTTATAATCTTCGATATCCAGAAATTACTTATTCGTGCTGTAAGATCAATGTTATTGTTGTGTTCATTTTTTTTTTTTGTGGTTATTTTTGGTCTGGAGTTATTTATTCAAATACTATTCTCTGGAATTACAAAGTGCTCAAAATATTCTTGAACTTATTTAGAATTATAGTGAATTCAAACAAGGACATCTTGGATTATATTATTGTGATTCATTAAAAGACTGTTTGCACATCATGACGCTTCATGCTTCTGGTACATTAATGCATTTGATAATACGGGCACATCAGCACCTTCACTGAGCATTATTCAATAGGTCTTGGAACGACAAACTTTAAGACTATCTGGGATTTAATTCACGTTAATGTAACTACTTTTTAAATCTTTACTTTGTATTCTAAGGAAATAAATTATTTGCTGAACTTTGCAAAACATTTGGTTTTCGTTCGTTTGTATTACTTAATTTAATACCATAGAGTCGTAGTATAAAGACGGTAACAAACCAGGGTAATGCTGTATTCCGTAAGGAAACCTGAATACATTTTTGTTAAAAAAAAATAATGCATACAACATTAATTGAATACAATTTCGTGACACACGGATGTTGCCGGCAATCAGGTGCCGATATCTGAAATCTAGTTAGGAAAAATGTAATGCTCGGCACCAGGAAGTCTTCATATCACGACACAGGGATATCGTGCTTCAAAGATAATAGTTCGAGTCTTCGTGAGATCAAGTTCATTGCTTAATAATTGCTCAAGGTCAGTGCTCATTGCATCGTTTCCACTAAGCATTGTTTTCTTGTTATGTATTCACCTTTTATTACTACTGACACTGATATGATTGTAATTTTTGTTATAGAAAAAATATGGTTCTTGTCAAATCACTATGGCTAGAATGACTGTGTTGTTTGTTATCTGTCCCAACAAATGGCTCAGAACGTGACGCAACAAATCCGAAACATAACATCGCTGTAATTCTTATTTTCTTAGTGTGTACACCTAGATACATTTTTAATATTTGCCATTTGCCTAAAAATAAATCATTATACGATATCACGCCTAGCTGAACACGTACAACATTGTATAAGATGTGTAGCAATATATAATGTTACGACTCTATGGCGCATGATGCCCCATTGCTATAGTCATCAGTATAAACTGCCCCACTACCAACAACGTAGCGATCCGACTAAAATTGTTAATGCTACGTTAGAAAATTTTCATCACACACACTCATACATAACTCTGGTTTTAAATTACGTACCAGAGAAGAAGTGAAACCAACAATTTAAAAATATAAATCAACAACTATTTATTTGCCTAGAAAACACATTGGGAAATAAATAACACGTTCAGCATTGTGAATTGAATTCCGAATAATCCTAAATGTCCTATCAAAGGTCCAAAAGTATAGAATGTTCCGAATAAAGTCCAATAGTCTCAAATGTCCTGATGTACCACACTCAATAATCCCATAGAAGTATTTTAGTATAAAAAAGAGTCATAAAGTACGTATTAATTCCAATGATTAAGTTGAATAAATAATTCATCTTAAATTATATCTGAACACAACTACAAACTCTGATTATAGATTCCCCAAAACTGATAAGAAACAGAAATTTACAATTGTTTGCCAAGCCTCTTTATATACAAACTTCCCTTGACGTGTGAGGTAATAGAATTCCTACGGTACGTACAACGAGAACAGGTCAGGTCTTGAACTCCAATTCAAGCGAAAATCTTGTTTACTTTTAAAAATCATGACAACCGTCAGGCCGGCAAAAAGGACACACACACACACACACACACACACACACACACACACACATATATATATACATACACATATATATATATATATATATATATATATATATATATATATATATATATATATATATATATATATATATATATATATATATATATATATATATATATATATATATATATATATATATATATATATATATAAACACTGCTTACATCTAAGATACAGCTTGTTTTTCATGTTATTCATTGCTCAATTGTTATGTGTAATTTGACTCCTTTACATTTTTGTACGCAAATTTAATGCACAGGTTTCAACAGCTTTATAAAATCAGTTTGAATTTAAAATTTTATTAAATGAAATGCGTCAGTGTTCCCCATTTCCAACAGATTGCCTGAACTAAGTATTTGCTGCGTTTAAAACATTAATATAGTTTAAGAATGAAGGAACACTCAACAATTGTTAGCTGTGGGGTCTTCAAAGCAAATATTCTAGAACGTTCACCTTGCTGGACCAACACTACATATTGTCTGACAGTTTGTCAAACATACCATGAAAACAGATCAGATTTGGTGAGTCATTTTTAAATAATTTGTGGCATGGAAATAGAATAGTGTGAACAACCCCAAAAAATATCCTGATAGGACTCGGATTGCAACTGTTACATCCAGATAGTCATTGTTTATTTTAGAGCATTATTCATCTCTTTCTTGGTGATCCTCAGCTTTGATTGTGACGTTCTTGTTATTGACTTATGAGGAATGTTTATTCATTAGAATGTGATGACTATGATGTGATTATCAATGTGTACTGGGTTACAGTGCTCAAATGGGTAATCATGCAATGATGCTGTACCGGAAGTGAAATATGTGACCCATGTCACGCGACTTTGTTTACATTTCAGCATCAGCAAGATGACATTCAGTCAATTACAAGACTGTCGTGGTAAGACTTTCAAAAAAGAGGCTTCACTAAAATAGAAATACGATTTAGTTGGGTTTAGACACAATGAACAATGTAGAGAACATGTTGGAAACTAGTGATGCATAAATAAGAGGATAAACGGGTTTGCGAGGCCTTGACTGGCTGATAATGAGAAGTGAATGTTTTGCAAAATCATTGATATAAAGCTAATCTTAAACTGAACTCGATGGATAAATGGTTCCACTGATGGACTGTTACTTTTTTTGCTTGCTGAAGGAATCACAAGAATAGACGTAGCGGTTTATTTCTTAGGTGCAGAATGGGTAATACATCCTTGAGACACATTTAGTTTAAAAACTGCAGTGGGTAATATAGCATATTCAAAACAGGAATGTGTTTCAAATACGGTTATGTCGTGTGAGATATAATCTTGGTTTTGAGAATTTAGACATTGAAACTTATTGTATTTGTATTATTATGGTGCTTCCATGGGAACTGAATTAGTACGTGGGCCCTAAAGCCACCTTTATTTTAGAGACACCTATCCGGCACAATCACGATCAGGACACGGAAAAAAATTGCTGTCTATAATTTGTCGATATGGTAATTGCATTTGTATGGCGATCTGTCGATATGGCAATTGCATTTGGATGGCGATCTGTCGATATGGTAACTGCATTTGTATGGCGATCTGTCGATATGGTAATTGCATTTGTATGGCGATCTGTCGATATGGTAATTGCATTTGTATGGCGATCTGTCGATATGGTACGATCGAAATGTTACTGAAAACAATACTATTGATGCTATCGTGAATATGAACTGATATTGGATCACCTGCACACTCATTAAATTTAAAACAAAATTATAATGTATTTCTATTTTATCATTACTTTGTGCAGAAATCGTGTGTATCTGTCCTATCACATACAAAGAAATCCTCAGTGTTATATTTTTTTTACGAAGACAATAGCATTTCATGCATTGTGGCTGAATGTACATGTCTTCTCGTTCTCTCTATCTTCTGACTGCTTCACGTGTCGAATGTTCGCTGTATTGTGCATTAATATGTGATTTCTAAAAACACGTCAGCCATGTGATCTGTATGTAGTAGTGAAAAACAGACGATTATTGTTAAAATATAGAATATTGTCTAACTATCTAACTCAGTTATGAAATCCAGCTCAGAATATTTTGTAAAGTTACAGACGAAAAACATAAGATTTTATTATATATGTCGCCTTATTTAGATCAAACCATGAAGGCTTGGCAGCTAACCAGTACCAGTATCACTCTAGGCATTACATGCAGAAGTAATTAGCAGCCGGGAGTACTTAAGAGTATTAACGAATATGGAGAGAGAGAGAGAGAGAGAGAGAGAGAGAGAGAGAGAGAGAGAGAGAGAGAGAGAGAGAGAGAGAGAGAGAGAGAGAGATGGGAGGAGTTGTATTGAAGGCGTGGTTGTTTAAACAATACATTATGAAGCCGTTGTTCATACAAGTTATCGGCGATCAATATACCTAGTGTAGAGTTAAAATAAATAATAAACCTATGTTATTGAGGAGGTCAAAGTTCATGATACATGTCGAGTGCACATATAGGTGTGTCCTGCAATAAGAGACGAGTATTCATGTTGCACTTGTGAAGCATATACATCGGCGTAATTGTTTTTTTTATGCTCATTACATAAAAAAAGTTTTATACTAAGCGACCTAATGTTCTCTTAAGTGGCGGAAAATGACAATGTCAAAAACATCAAGAACAAAAGTTTATTTTTTTTTTTATAAAAAATGTCTAGAAATATTGCAAAGAAAAGAATGTAGAGACACGAGTTGACGATCAATACTTAAGTAGCACTACCCACAAACTGCAAATGATAGTTGATAAATCAAAATAAAGAATTATTTTTCACTGTCAGACCTATTATTTGTCTGTCTGTTTGCCTGTCCCTCCCTCCCTCCATCCATCCATCTCTCTGTCTATCCATCCATCTATCTGTCTATCTATCTATCCATCTGTCTGTCTGTCTGTCTGTCTGTCTGTCTGTCTGTCTGTCTATCTATCTATCTATCTATCTATCTATCTATCTATCTATCTATCTATCTATCTATCCATCCATCCATCCATCCATCCATCCATCCATCCATCCATCCATCCATCCATCCATCCATCCATCCATCCATCCATCCATCCATCCATCCATCCATCCATCCATCTATCTATCTATCTATCTATCTATCTATCTATCTATCTATCTATCTATCTATCTATCTATCTATCTATTCGCTCAGTTGACCTAGTGATTAGAGCGTCCGCCGCGGAAGCGAGAGTTCGTGGGTTCGATCCCGGCAGTGTCGTACCAAAGACTTACAAAAATGATACTAACAGCTGCCTCGCTTGGCGCTCAGCATTAAGAGGTTAGTGTTAGGACTGGTTTGTCTGGTGTCAGGATAAAGTGGCTGGGTGGGACATCATGCTACATGTCTGCGACACTATGCCCCAGAGCTAAACATCACTATAAATTGCCTCACTTCAGGCATCGTAGCAATATGACTGAAAAATTGTGAACAAAAGACTTGAATAATTTAATGGCGGCGGCAAATTGAGACGTAAATACCAATATGTTGAAAGGCATCGCTATTAAAGATACCATTGAAAACGAAATAAACATACTATTTCTAACAAACATTGAGATGATTTATCTTTGTACATCGATATTACAATAATGTATTCGAAGCCTTCATGCAAATAACATATAAGCAGCAAATTTATTCTGAAATTAAAGACATAATATAGCAATTTGACATAATAAAGTAATTTAACATAAATAAAGTAATTTAACGTAATAAAGTAATTTAACATAATACAGCAATTTAACATATTAAAGTAATTTAACATTTTTTAAATATCATATCTTATAATAATTGAACATAACAAATAATTTTAACATAAAAAAATAATAGAACATTATAGTAATTTAACATAATATAATATTTTAAATCATTTAATATTTTAACACGTAATATAATATATTAACGTAACATATCAATTTAAAAAAAATAATTAAAAATAATATAATAATTTAAGAAACTAAAACATTTAAAGGTTAGATTTATAAAAAGCGTTATGTTGAGCTACACCCAATTCAACCATAGCTGTCGCCGTTAAAAACATCATCATAATAATTATCATCTTTGTCATCATCAACATCAGCATTATCTTTGGTAATATATAAGTATACTGACTCAACCATGAGCCAGTGGGTGAATGGGTTATACTTTTAATTCCAGTATGTCCTGCAGGTGTATTATGGCAGTAGAATAATCTATACAGTATTGTCATTTATATATCGAAATTTAATCAAAACGACTATAAGGTTCTGTTTAGTATCATAAATAAATGATGTATATAGTGGACTCGGGCCAAGGCCTATTGCAGTATGGTTAATTTAGTTGCATTGCAAATAGTTCCTAAAGCTAACCTGTCACATGATAGGGATCACATGCGACCAGTGTTAGCCTAATGGCACTAGGAACTACAGATCATGTGATCATATCAAAAGCTGCCTGAGGCACATTCATTAGACTAGAGACAAGGTCTTCAGATAGAGCAGTCATCTTATCTGTAAACGTTACAACTTTTGAGCAATTTGGCACAAACAGCTGGGTCATTTAGTAATAATGCCGACTCGCCGGTTTTGCCGTGACAATTCTGCCCTTTAGTTATAATGCCGATTGCGTAGCATTATACTTCAGATAATTTCGTGCAGAGGACGGTGAAACGCATGCAATGTTAAAGATATATACACATGCATTATGTCCTCTAATTCTGAACTGTTTCATATGTACCGTTCACATGTCCGTCAATTCATCTTAATGTACACGAATATTGTGAGAATAATCAGTTTATCAGTTCACATTCAATAGGTCCATCATTCCATATATTTCATTATGTAAATTAAACTCAGTACTGCAACTTCAAAGTTTATAAACCGGTGCAGTGCTTGGGTGAAGAATATTTCTTCAGCTGGTGCCCAACGTTGTGCGCAATCACGGAAACAAGGATTGCGATCGCGTACCCTGTTCTTTGGCTAATATTTAATCCCGCTGTACAGAATTGGTCAGACCAGGGCAAAATATTTTTTCCGGTCAGAACCAAGCAAAGTTATTCATTTGTAGTTGGCTATATGTAACGTTGTGAACTACCTTGAGAGGAAGTCTTTTTTTCTAAAGAATTTCTGGGAGTTCATATTTTACAACTGTTTTGATGACTGCGCCGTCCATTCTTCACATATTACGAATTGTCATTCGAAAAATATCAAGTCATCATGTATATTCAAGAATAATAATTTGATTTAACTATCGATAAGGATATTTACTTCTTCGACACAATACATAGATTATACTTGAAATTATGGGCACTATAGCACAAAAATAAAAACAGAGCTGGAAGTTCCCTTGCTTATATCGAAAGACAGAATAGTAAAGTAGATCCGTAATCGTGTATAATTGATATCTAAGAAATGCACTTTCTGTTGTTGTTTACAAACAGACAATAATGACGTTTTTAAAAAGTCATTCGTATCATATCCCTAAACTTGTCATCTTGAAAGAGTATTTCCAGATCATCATTTTCTGGATACAATATCAGTCACGAATTAAAATTTCATAGCATGTATTTTATGCTAGAACTGTTATGTACAAATATTTTTCGCGACAACAAATGTTTGTGCCAAAGAATATTTGAGAAACCATTTTAATTGGTATATTCAAATATTATATTTGTGGAGGGGATGGTGGACGTAGGCTTATACTAGATGAAAGCGATAACCGGTCAAAGAAGTTTCATCTTTAGTGTATTCAAACGAAACACGTGTCTGACGGAACATGACGTTGTTTCGAATGTCAAAACGATGTATTCCTGAAATGCTTTTAGAAATATGAAATTGTATATAAACAATTGGCTTTTAAACTTTAACGATAATCAAATGCTTGATTTAAGCCTGTGAAAATCGAAAATCATTAAATGTTTCTACTTGGTTGTATATCCATTTGTATATGCGTTTGTTTATTGATCGATCTCTTTGTTTAGGAAAGAATAACAAATATGTTTGAAATATAAATATTTTACTTGAAGAAAACACGTAAAAAGAGTCACGCGATTCGATCTCGCGAAGTTGACATGCACAACAGAATGTGATGTATTTTTATATTCTTACTCACAAAATGAAACGTGCCGGTTATGTGGGATAGGGACACAAAATGGCGGATATGGAAGTACACATGTTTTGTGACGTCACACGAAAACAACGGATAGGTCATGTTTTGAAAAACACAGTTTTCCCTCCCAACCTCCCTATAGGTCGTGTTTTGAAAAACAAAACCTTTTGGTCCCAACCTCCATATAGGTCGTGTCATGTACAAAGGATACCAAATTGATCGCTTTTAACTTTAAATTAATCCATAGAATAATAGCTACTAATGATTTTCTGAAAAGAATTAATATATTAGAAGACAACAAATGTACTTTTTGTAAGAGTGAAAATGAAAGCATTGAGCATCTCTTCTATGATTGTAATATTACTTCAGTTTTGGTACCGTTTTATTGAATATTTTGCAACCTTTTACCCAAATATTGCACATTTACCCAAGAAAGAAATATTTCTAGGAAGTGAAAATCTGGACTGTTTGTGTAATTTCTTACTTATTTTGGCAAAGTATTATATTTATACTTGCCGATTCAATATGAAAAATCCTTCTATGTATGCTTTTAAGCAAATAGTTGCAATGCATAAGAACATAGAAAAATACACTGCTATAGTAAATAAAAAAGAAGACCAATTTCTTCAAAAGTGGACCTCTATAATCAATATGTAATAGGTTTCTCATTTTATGCTAAACAGGAACATAATACTGCAATATATATATATATATATATATATATATATATATATATATATATATATATATATATATATATATATATATATATATATAATGGACTCACATATTGTTCAAACAATAAATATGTTGATCATATGCTCGTGTGTGTGTGTGTGTGGGTATTTTTTTTTTTCATTTGCTGTAGATTATATTTATTATCCTTAGATTATTATAAATGTTACATTGTAAGGTGACCTTGGGATGGTTCCCCGACCCAGTGGTCTACCTATTACGGGGATAATAAAAAAAAAAAAAGTATTGAACATAAGGAAAAAAAAAAAAAAAAGGGCGGGTTTTGAAAAGCACGAACTTTTATTATCTTAGATGCAAATCTATAGATATTTCTTGAAACCACATATAGTCCGGTAACCTGTAGAAAGAGCAAACATTGTTCTTAATGGAAAACTATCATCTCGGGGCAGTTTGGACAGCTGGTCGTCATAAAAGTGATTGAAATGTAAGTCGGTCGAAGGTAAACAATCACCTTTATACGGACTACTTAACTGAGTCCTTGTATGTGGACTTATGGGTAAAGTACATAACATGAAACAAACAAATTCGTTTAAAGCTGAGATAAGGATTTGTATAGAAGGAAATAAGTTGTTAACATTTCTTATCTTTAATAATACCGTATTAATGATTCATGAGCGCTTTTCGATCAACGACTACGTTCTTTTTGAAATTCAGATTTTACGATAGTTACAAGCAGATATGATTCAGTTTTGGAAGCTATTACGACTAAAGATGTTAAAGTATGTAATAGACAGACGTGAAACTTAAATTTATCTCAAATTGACAAGCAATTTAATTTTTTACAGCACAAATTGAATAAACAGGAGACAGTATTTTGAATTAAACCCCAGATAATCCTAAATACCGAATCACAAGTCCAAAAATATAGAATGTTCAGAATGAATTTCAATAGTCTTTAAAGTCCTGATGTACCACAATGATGAAGTCCAGAATACCTTTGAATGAGTTCAAAATAATCGCAAAGAAGTGTATTCCCATGTCAATTAGCGCTTAGTAATTTAAACGAAGAGCTTAAATAATTCTTCACTAATTATATCTGATCGCAACTAAACGTTTTAATCGGAGATTTAAAATATAAATGCATTGTTTGTTTATCAAATCCCTTTTCCTATTTATATACATTTTCACATGACCTAGATTTGAATAAACTGCAAAATACACTCATATTGTAAGCAAGACAGTGGGTAAGAATATTCTGAATTTAGAGTCATGGACAGAAGTTAAGTACATACTGGTATATATATATATATATATATATATATATATATATATATATATATATATATATATATATATATATATATATATATATATATATATATATATATATATATACATACATCATAAAAATGTCAAAAAGCAATAATAATATTAATGCTATCATATTGAATTGCACAAGACGACAATCTGTTATTTCATATGTAAATGCAAACGTTTCCAACACAGTAAAGCAATATTAACCTTATATAGTTACTTGCATCGGATGGATTAATTTTTCAAACATAAACCTTGCTCCAGTTCGATAAATACCGATGCTGAATATTTAATTAAATGTTTCAGCATGCCAAGTAATCAAAGCAAAAATGTCTCTATGTTGTATTCATTTAAAACTGTCAAGACCTGGTGCTTTACTACTTTTAGAAATTGATTTATTTATTTTAAATTTAGAGCCGACTGAAGCTCTTTATTTGTAATTGGAGCACCTGGCGCTTGCATATATCGATCGATTCGCCTAATCGTTCGTCTTGTCATCTTTCCTTTTCATACTATTCTCTAATTTCACCTGTATTATTTTCTCATGTTGCAAGTTCTTATAATGTTCATCAAAGTCATAACAATCATTCGAATAATTATTCATCAAACGAACTTTTAGAAAGATTTCCTTTTCTTAAATTATACAATGTTTGCCCTATTCGTAAATTATACAATGTTCGACCTTTTCGTAAATCATACAATGATTGCTCTTTTCGTAAATTATGCAGCGTTTTCCATTTTCGTAAATCAAACAATGTTTTTGTAAATCATAAAATGTTGCCCATTTCGTAAATCATACGCTATTTACCCGTTTCATAAATCATACAATGTTTGCCCTTTTCGTAAATCTTACAATGTTTCGTAAATCAAACAATATTTCATAAATTATCCAATGTTTACCTTTTTCGTTAATCATTATATTTATATAAATCATACAACGTTTGCTCTTTTCGGAAATCATGCAATGTTTCGTAAATCATGCAATGGTTGCTCTTTTCGTAAATCATACAAGGTTTGCTATTTTGCTATACTGTAGGGTAAGTTACTTGTTTGGCAATTTTTTAAAATATTCTTTGTTCTTTATGATATATTTCTTCTATTTACATCGAGTTTGAAGATTTGTAACCAATCAAACCCATATCGTATAGAATTCTCTTTTTATCTTCAGTCACAATAATCCAAGGAGAAATATCTTTAATGCAAACATTGAATTTCCAATCCTGAAAATGTACATTTTTTAGAAAACATATCGAAGTTTGTTAGTAAAGACAATCAATACTACAATTAATACTTCATCGATGAAGTACGTACATTTTTAGGCTCACAGGAAGAATTTTATAAACAGAGAGCAGGGTACCGTTGTAAGCTACGATGTATATTATTTACCTCTTACGTCATAGGTCAGAATCTACCTTGTGTATCTGACCCACACAAAGTACTAACTCTTTTATCGACACGAAAATATGTGTGTAAACCACTTTACAAAATTTATATGCAAGATTCATGAAAACAATCCAATTCCAAATACTCCCAGTACACTGAAATCTGAACTGCTGCGAATGTTAACTTGATAATTTATTTCATTTCATCATACTTTAATTTTATAAATCAAATAAATCAAGGTTAAGATTATGATTTAGATATTTTCTATTGTTTTTATTTTCTTCACCATACATCATACAATATAATATAACAATACGGAAGAGTAAGTCGTCGTAACTTTTCGTCTTTATTAAAACCTCAGTGAATATGGGGGCAACGTAACATATATTGTTTCCCAAAGGAACACTAATATGGGGGCAATGTAACATATATTGTTTCCCAAAGGAACACTAATATTGGGGCAATGTAACATATATTGTTTCCCAAAGGAACACTAATATGGGGGCAATGTAACATATATTGTTTCCCAAAGGAACACTAATATGGGGCAATGTAACATATATTGTTTCCCAAAGGAACACTAATATGGGAGCAATGTAACATATATTGTTTCCCAAAGGAACACTAATATGGGGGCAATGTAACATATATTGTTTCCCAAAGGAACACTAATATGGGGGCAATGTAACATATATTGTTTCCCAAAGGAACACTAATATGGGGGCAATGTAACATATATTGTTTCCCAAAGGAACACTATGTGCATCCATAATGTACACAACAATATAGTATAATACATTAATTATATTGTACGCAGTTTATTACAATGTGTTTACTATACTGTACGCAGTTTATTACAATTTAGTTATTATATGGTGGGCAGTTTATTACAATGTATTTACTATAGTTTAGGCAGTTTATTACAATTTAGTTATTATTTTGTTTGGCAGCTTAGTACAAAATATGTATTATATTGTAGACAGTTGATTACTATGAATTTATTATATATTTGTCAGTTTAATATAATGTATTTACTATATTCTTGGCAGTTTAATATATATATTTTAATTCAATGTATTTTCTATATTATAGACAGTTTTAAACAATGTATTTATTATATTGTAAGCACTTTATTACAAAGTATGTACAATATTCTCGGCAGTTTATTACAATGTATTTACAATATTGTTGACAGTTTATTACAGTGTATTTACTATATTGTAGACAGTTTATTACAATGTATTTATTATACTGTAGGCAGATTATTACAATGTATTTACTATACTGTAGACAGATTATTACAATGCATTTACTATATTGTAGACAGTTTATTACAATGTATTTACTATACTGTAGACAGTTTATTACAATAGATTTACTATATTGTAGACAGTTTATTATAATTTATTTATTATATTGTAAGCAGTTTATTACAAAGTATTTATTATACTGTGGGCAGTTTAATACAATGTATTTACTATATTGTAGGCAGATTATTACAATGTATTTACTATATTGTAGACAGTTTATTACAATTTATTTATTATATTGTAAGCAGTTTATTACAAAGTATTTATTATACTGTGGGCAGTTTATTACAATGTATTTACTATATTGTAGGCAGATTATTACAATGTATTTACTATACTGTAGACAGATTGTTACAATGTATTTACTATATTGTAGACAGTTTATTACAATGAATTTACTATATTGTTGACAGTTTATTACAATGTATTTACTATATTGTTGACAGTTTATTACAGTGTATTTACTATATTGTAGACAGTTTATTACAATGTATTTATTATAATGTAGGCAGATTATTACAATGTATTTACTATATTGTAGACAGATTATTACAATGTATTTACTATACTGTAGACAGATTATTACAATGTATTTACTATACTGTAGACAGATTATTACAATGTACTTACTCTATTGTAGACAGATTATTACAATGTATTTACTATATTGTAGACAGATTATTACAATTTATTTACTATACTGTAGACAGATTATTACAATGCATTTACTATACTGTAGACAGATTATTACAATGCATTTACTATACTGTAGACAGATTATTACAATGTATTTACTATACTGTAGACAGATTATTACAATGTACTTACTCTATTGTAGACAGATTATTACAATGTATTTACTATATTGTAGACAGATTATTACAATTTATTTACTATACTGTAGACAGATTATTACAATGCATTTACTATACTGTAGACAGATTATTACAATGTATTTACTATATTGTAGACAGTTTATTACAATGTATTTACTATATTGTAGACAGATTATTACAATGCATTTGCTATACTGTAGACAGATTATTACAATGTATTTACTATACTGTAGACAGATTATTACAATGTATTTACTATACTGTAGACAGTTTATTACAATGTATTTACTGTATTGTAGACAGTTTATTATATTGTAAGCAGTTTAATACAATGTATTTACTATATTGTAGGCAGATTATTGCAATGTATTTACTATATTGTAGACAGTTTATTACAATTTTTTTATATTGTAAGCAGTCTAATACAAAATATGTACAATATTGTCGGCAGTTTATTACAGTGTATTTACTATACTGTAGGCAGATTATTACAATGTATTTATTATATTGTAGGCAGTTTAATACAATGTATTTAATATATTGTAGACAGATTATTACAATGTATTTACTATATTGTAGGCAGTTTATTACAATTTGTTTACTATATTGTAGGCAGTTTGTTACAATGTAATGATTAAAATGTGTACCCAGTTTTATTTCAATGTTTTTTTACTTGTTTAACGTTTGTGATTGTTTCAGGTTATAAAACTTTTAAGTCTTATGGTTACAGTTAACCTGTCACTTTAAAAAGCTCCGTCACGTTTCTAACCTGAGAGCTGATTCATCTGTTGTACCTTTGCTCAGTCGACCTCAGGGATTTCATTTGCGTGTCAAGAGAGAACGTGATGGTATCTAGTATCTAGATTGTCCAATCGATTGTGTTGAATAATCAATCAATCAAATATGTTTATTATCGACTTTGTAAGGTTTATGTGGATGTTACAAAATGGCAACTCAGATACTGTTAGTTCAATATAAAGTGAATTCTCGTAAATTAAAACAATGGCTCTCAACATTTTTGCACACTGGCAACTTACTTCTGGGTATGCATGGCTGATATATCGCCTATAGCAACAAGTGGGATCACGTGCGAAAATTTGAGGAACGCATGATCTAAAGTAACATGTCGTTTTTTTTTAATCGGAGCGTGGTCACTATTCATAATGCAAAAGCCTAAATATCTTTTTCTCAGTCATATAAGTATATATATATTGTTTATCAAGCATATAAAACGTTGGTGGCACATCATTATTAAGATTAGAGCTTATTTATAAATGACAACCAAAATAAAACGAAATTAATCTTGTTATATATACTATATGTCTCGTCCTGCATATTTCGCACTTCGTGACTACCGGTTTCTATTCTACGTGCAGACACAAGTAATTTAGTTAGACCATGAACTTGAAAAATTAAAATACATTCCAATTAACTTTCATTTTTTAAATCTTGTTTAATTACCTCATTAAATATAAAAGTGTTTGTTTTCCACAAAAATCGGTAATCCATATCTGTTTAAACATCAAATCTGTCATATTTTTAACTTGAAAATTTCATCGGAGCATTTTTAATCCCTTCTGACGTAAACGAGCTAACCTTTTATTTTGTCTTGAAGGTATAAACCTTAGGAGACGATTTTTCATTTTTAGCTTATTGAGTCTATGGTTTTTCAAACCTTCAGGAAATAAGCACCTCGTTATCAACAAATGAAATAGCAATATATTGGTGCAGTCTGTTAACAAACCAGGAATGGATCTGGGTTGGGATATGGGAATTGCCACCCCCACCCCCCACCCCCCCGACTTAAAAATCTTGTAAAATTGAAAACACGTCAACCGATACGTTTTCTTGAGTACATTTATTTTGTAATTAGAGGGTTAAAAGTATTCCCTGGAAATGCATCTTACGATACAGGTGCTTCCGGGGTGTGGGAGGGGTCGCCAATCGGCCCCCACCCCCAATCATAAATTCCATCCCACTGACCATTCATCTATTTGTTTACACCCCTATCCCCGATAGTTTTGGATCCGTCCCTGCAGTCTATATTTGATATGTTCTTGGGAGGAGGTTATGTTTTTGTTTAACTGATTATTGACAAGGATATTTTTCAGGTACAAACCGAGGACTCTGACCCAGGTTGACCGAGATAGGTATCAAACCTAAGACCCTTAGATTACGAGTCAGTATGATGCTCTACTGAGTTACTGCGGTTCTCTCATCCACGCCCTCTACAAAGAAACAGTAATGATTACACTGCCTCTCCCTGCATGATACCCAATGAAAAAAAAACAAAGATGGTAAGTACAATTATACACGCGTTTCGATTGATTTTATTTTAGTACTTATTTTACTAAATAGTCCTAATTTAGAAATGTTATAAAACAATTCATTCCTACGTCTAAAATTACTTGTCTTTCTCAAGTCCATAAAATCGCAGTATATTGTTTGATTGTCATTAAAATTCTTCGTACATAATTAATGCAGTATACATAACTGAACATAACTTTGAGGGGAGAGGGATAAATATTTAAAACAATTAGAGACTTTAGAAGAGGGGAAGAGAAGTCGAAATACGGGCGGGAAAATTTAATCACATATATAATCAAGCAAAGGGACTATACAAACGGGAGGAAAAAATAAAAAAAGGAATTATGGATGGAATACAAAACTATATACATCTCAAAACATAGACACACAGACAATAATACAATATCTAGAAACAATAGAATGCGAAACGATTTCGTCAGAACACAAATAATTGTGTGACGATCTCATTTCTGTGGAGGAAGTACAAACCACAATAAAGAACCAATAAAAAGAAAATCCCCAGGACGAGATGGTCTCACGGCGGAATTTTATTTGAAAAAATTCCAAGGTAAGGTGGCACCAATTCTATGAGATTTATTTAATAATATTCTTTTAAACAATGACTTAATGACGAATTCAATGAGGGAGGGTTTGATCACTATCATATATAAAGGGAAAGGATGCAGAACTGACTTAACAAAAACTGGAGGCCCATCTCAATCCTTAACACGAATTACAAAATACTCAGTCGAATTCTAGAGAATAGGGTAAAACACGGGATAAACACGATAGTAAACACTAATCAAACATGCGTTGGTAAAGGTAGAAGCATACATAACATCATACTTAGGATTAGGACCATAATAGATTTCATAAACGGGACAGGTGCGAAATGTGATATGGTACTTTTCGACCAGGAAAAAGCTGTTTACAGATTAGAAAATAACGATACGCAAAATGTACTGGAAAAATTTGGATTTGGAGCTAACTTCCAACAATTGACTAAGATTATGTATAATAAAATAACTGCAAATGTATAGGTTAATGGAGCGATAATGGAAAAATTCGAAATACAACGATAAGTGAGGTAAGGCTGCTCACTATCGATGCTATTATACGTAATAGCGATACAAATCTTCAGTATAAAAGTATCGCTCATACATCTTAATTAATGGGGAAGTGGGATTAGATATACAGAGGTCAGAATAAGACCTAATATTATTCATCTTAAACATCATTATTTACATAAATCGACATATTCTACATGTTTATCAGTCTGCATTCTCAATACCTAACGATTTTGATAAACCCCTTACATTTCTTGAAGATTGTATGGGACCGGCATTAGCAATTAATATATGATAACAAGCAGTTTTGACAATATCATTTTTGGACTTTTACGTATATGAATTGCGTTTTTTCTCTCTCGAAACAACGGCAGAAAGAAATGTGTCTCTTAGTCTTTTGTTAAAAGCAATACAATGGAGGATATATGGACTGAATTAAAGTAATACCAAACTTCTGCCATTCCTGAAATCAGCAAACCTGTTCTCATATTAGATATCCATTCTTTTAACAATTTTTTTCTTCGCAGTCGGAAAGCATGAATGCTATATTTTACGCAGAATCCAAGTTTCTGTGTTGATCAGTTTAAATCGGTACGTAATGATGCGTACATTTCTATTTACACAAAGTCGATACCATCCTTATTTATTATATATATGTATGTATATATGTATGTATGTATGTATGTATGTATGTATGTATGTATGTATGTATGTATGTATGTATGTATGTATGTATGTATGTATGTATGTATGTATGTATGTATGTATGTATGTATGCATGCATGCATGCATGCATGCATGCATGCATGCATGCATGCATGTATGTATGTATGTATGTATGTATGTATGCATGTATGTATGCATGTATGTATGTATGTATCGTACGTACGTACGTGTGTGTGCGTTTGTGTGTATGTGTAAGCATGCGCGTGTGTGTGTTCGTGTGTGTAAGCATGCGTGTAATCATGCGTATGTGTGTGTAATCATGCGTGTATGTATGTATGTATGTATGTATGTATGTATGTATGTATGTATGTATGTATGTATGTATGTATGTATGTATGTATCAGTGCTGAAAACGTTTAACTAAGTTGGTAGGATCACATGAACTTGTAAGATTATATTTTTGCTCTATCAATATGGATGTATGGATAGCACAAGATGTTGACATTGACATTGAAAAGCTATTTATTATGGAGTTCACACAAAGGATTATAGACAGTGCATTCCAAAGTCTGTCAGAGCATACTACTAATTTGTCGAAATGTGACTAATATAGTCAGTATAAATCCCTAGAACATGTGAAAAATACATCTGTTATAGACTTATATGTATGGCATTTGTGATATTTTGCATATGCACGGCATTTGTTATACTCTGTAAGTGTGCCGCATGTGTTATACTGTGTACATATATGACATATGTACGTGTACTGTATTTATTACACTCTGTACGTGTACGGTATTTATTACACTCTGAATGGCATTTGTTACACTGTGTACGTGTTCAGTATTTGTTATACTCTACATATATAAGGTATTTTGTACACTCTGCATGTGCAGCATATGTGTATGCTCTCTGAGATAATATTAATCAACAATAGACTTGCATGTACGACCTAAAAGAAGGTGGCATAAATTTTAATATGTTGCAGTCATTGATCTAAGAAATAAATTGTTCCTTTCTTTTCATATAGTCCTTTAAACTGCGATAAATTACCCCGTATCATGCCTAATTCATAATGGCTAGGGTCTTTACTGCAATATGGCAACCTTGTGCTACCATAAAATAACACTGACAGTAAACACAGCAATGAAATTCGTATCGGGCAGACAAAAGGTATCAAAGTCACGGTAATGTTACGTGCTTAGGCTCGAATAAGCAGCAACACAGAAAGAGTGAAAACTAACAAGCTTGTATAACTTGAACAATGAATTTATTAAGTACAATTATTTTCATAAAATAAATAAACTTACAGTTTTAGAGAATCAAATCCAACATTAATCCAATATAGAATTCACAAAAATAATCCACTAATGGAATTGCAAGAGTCCTGATAAATAAATGTTCTAATAGTTCCAGGTTCGAATCTTGACGATGTAATCCAAAATGGCTGACAATGTCACGTGATGCAGTTCTTGTTTTATTATCATCCAAATGAAATTATAAGCACAGGTTCTTTTCCAAATAATTCCTCTTGCTTCAATGAATTGACACAATGTCCAGAACAAGGTAATTAAAATTAACACTCAAACATAAAAACACAACTATTAACTTTATAAAAGCCCAGATTCTACTGAATCTCTCTTCCAGTACACTGATTTAAATACCCGTTTTTAATATGTAAACAAGGGATCACGTGATTTTCTAGAAATTGATAGAAGGTCAGGAAGAGTCTAACTTCACTAAATCACGTACTCAAAGAAAGATCTAGATATTTCCTACCCCCAAGAACTAAAAATAAAAAGTTGTCCTTGAAATTAACCAATAGTTTTAGAAGCTTGTTGACAATGTCTAAAGCAGGGTCAGGAATTAGGTCAACAAGCCAAGGTCAACCTGTTTACAGCTAGAGTCTAGGTCAGCCTGAATTTTCCAGAAAAATCTCCCAATTAATGAATATTAAACCCTAAATGACAAATTTGGATTTAACAATTAAAAAATAAATAACTTAAATCCAATAGACGTAACAGTAATCATACTAATCTGATTCCGATACCGAACCATACCGAATTAACAACAATTCGTGATAAGCACCGCGTGGCCGAGTAGTCTAAAGCGCTCTCCGTTACGTGTAACCGACATCTCACCTGCGTGGGTTCGAGTCCCAGATTCGGCTAATGTGGGTATATGAGAAAGCTTGCCAGTAGTTTCTCGTGGGTCGGTAGTTCTTTCTCGGATTTTCCCGGGTTCTTTCTCCACCGTTAATACTGACCGCCATGTATAGCCTATCGTGTGCTGAAAAATGGCGTTAAACCCAGCAACAACAATAACTATTGGTTCTGTTATTTTTCATATTCCATGTCGTCACTTCCTAAAACATTTTGGCGTATTTAACCATACCTCAAACCAAAAGGTCAAGGACATTTGTTAAAATAAGAACTATGCTGTCTTAGATAAATCCATTTGATGCAAACTCGAATCGTTTGATGAAAATTCGAATCGTTTGATGAAAATTCGAATCGTTTGATGAAAACTCGAATCGGAAAACTCGAATCGTTTGATGAAAACTCGAATCGGAAAACTCGAATCGTTTGATGAAAACTTTAATTGTTTGATGAAAACTTGAATCGTTTGATGACAATCCATTTCATACAAGAGTATGTTTCATTACGTTGCATATTATATATGATGTGAAATAAAACCAGTGATTATTGTCCTGTTATAACTTATATTACTTGTAACTACCCTATTTCATGTTATAACTTATATTACTACCCTATGTTATGTTATAACTTATATTACTACCCTATGTCATGTTATAACTTATATTACTACCCTATGTCATGTTATAACTTATATTACTACCCTATGTCATGCTATAAATTATATTACTACACTATGTCATGTTATAACTAATATTACTACCCTATGTCATGCTATAACTTATATTACTACCCTATGTCATGTTATAACTTATATTACTACCCTATGCCATGCTATAAATTATATTACTACACTATGTCATGTTATAACTTATATTACTACCCTATGTCATGCTATAACTTATATTACTACTATATGTCATGTTATAACTTATATTACTACCCTATGTCATGCTATAACTTATATTACTACCCTATGTCATGCTATAAATTATATTACTACACTATGTCATGTTATAACTTATATTACTACCTTATGTCATGCTATAACTTATATTACTACCCTATGTCATGCTATAACTTATATTACTACCCTATGCCATGCTATAACTTATATTACTACCCTATGTCATGCTATAAATTATATTACTACACTATGTCATGCTATAACTTATATTACTACCCTATGCCATGCTATAAATTATATTACTACACTATGTCATGCTTTAACTTATATTACTACCCTATGTCATGCTATAAATTATATTACTACACTATGTCATGCTATAACTTATATTACTAATCTATGGTCTTAAAGCAAGCAATGGAAAAGTGTGAGAAGCAAAAATGTTGTAAAATTCATGAAATACCGTATTTCACTAGAATACATTGTTAATATATATATATATATATATATATATATATATATATATATATATATATATATATATATATATATATATATATATATATATATATATAATAACACTTACGGTATTTGCGAATTAAAACACAAATAACACAATTAATAATTATTGAGGTCTGGAATTAACGTCAGTGGCAATCCGATTCTAAATTCAAAGCTGGAAGTGTTTATATGTAGTTGTAGTGACTCTTGTAGTGGTCATGTGCCAACAGTCTTTTTTTGTATCATGATAAAGCAATTGAATCATATGTCCTTATTTGAAATTTCACTATAAATTCAAGTCTCTGTTTTCAATAATGTTGTTTTTGAGGAGCACTTTATATTTCTATGAATAACTAATTTGAATCAGTACAAGACAGCCCAATTGGTTTACTGGACACAACAGCAATGCAGTCCTTTCTCCTTAGATCTTACGGCAAGAATAACTATTTTTTTTAGAAAAACAAGATTATATAGTGTACCACGTGACCTCAGGTCACAATAGCATTTCCTAGAAACACACAAACTATTTACCTAATGGAACGTTTCCTGTTGAAAGGCTCCAAATTTTTTACCCCCAAAATATTAATTATAATCAGAAGTCTGTTACTAAAATATAAAATGTACACAACAGGCCGTCCCGGCAATTCATTGAGAATTTCCAAAGCTCTAGATTCAGATTCAGATAAAATTAACGAAACGAATATCAATGATTCAGAAAACGAGCTTGAATTTGAACGAAGTCAAGTCCAAAATACAAATTATCCTGATCATTTAATGGAATATTTTTTTACTATGCATATATAATTCTATAAAATTAAATTTGTTAAGTTAGTTTTCCTTCGTTCTTTTAATTGGTTTAGGACCAAAAGAGTCGTAACCCTATGTCATTTTGAGACACATAGATCATGGGAATGTCATTTCAGACACTTTGTCTAAAGTTATGTGAGTTTGATACATCAAGCTTAAGGTCATCTCAATCTGAAACACCTAGTTAAAAGCTATGCCATTTTTGCGACACATAGTCCAAGGCTAGCATAATTCATCAAAGTTACTAATCAAACGATGATCAAATTAAATAAAAATATTAATTTTTGTTTTATTTAACGACGTTTTGCTATTTTGATCTATCTGACACTGATTTCCCGTGTGAAAGGGAGACCAAAAATACCCGGATGTTTGTGATTTACGTTATAGTTCCTAAATGAGCATCGCACAACCATCCCTGCCATACCCTCCCTCACACTCGCTACATCCTACCTCCACGTATGGTGTATACAATGCTGTCACACACTTATCATGCTCTAACACTAAATTATGCCCGTTTTGTGTTCATTCACCCGATTCATGGATTTTAAGACAAATTTAAATTTATGATTGCTTTCAGAAATGTCATTGTTGATATTTCCAAACTTCATATGGTGAATGCTTCATCTTTTCGAAAAATAAACTCATTTATGTTTCATTGTGGCACATTTAAATCATGAAGATTGGTTTACTTTTATGTTTCATAAATCAAACACGTTTTAATTTTAAAATATTTGTGTATTTACAACAATACTTTTCTTTATGCACACGTCAAAAGAACTATCACATAAAACATTCATTCGCCTGCCGAAGTGTTTGACTGGAGTTGGGTGTCACAATATAACATGAATATATTGGAATTAATCAGTTATTGACAAATGCTGGCAAGCTCTGGGCAAAAACGGTCTGTGGAACTAAAGACATTGATGTAGTATTAATTACTAGACTGTCTTTTGAGTCAATATTGACAAGCGACTGGAAACAGATTTATTACCAGTAACACTTATGATCGGTCCGGTTTTTGCTTGTCTTAACGTTGGTATTTATTTGACATTAGCTTTATTATCATTAGCTGGAAATTACACGCTACGTTTGATAAAATCTATTTGACATTTTATTGGCTGTTTATGTATGTAGTTCGTAAACGTTCCTCTTTTTTGTAATGGTTCGTCGTAAAAATCCGTGTATGACGCCACAATTTAGCGTGTGCAAGGAACCAATATGTGATGCCCATGTCTCACCCATGCGGCAGAAAAATTTAGTAGTTTTGATAACCTTACATTTCTTATCTCACCCATGCGACAGAAAAATTTAGTAGTTTTGATAACCCGACATTTCTTATCTCAGTCTAGTCATCTCAGATCAGACAACTTAGTCACGCGGTCAGAACTACTTTAAAAAAAACCCATTGATGTTTTCTGCTGTGCCTGACGCAGTTGCTCTAAAGTCAAACAACAACAACAGCAACAACAACAACAACAACAAATATAACAAAAACATAGTACCTTAAGGTCAATCCGTCTTCGAGAACACACCAAACAAAAACATTTCGAGAGTAACAAATACATGCACGCTTGCATGGCGAGCTTTGTGGTAGTATGCTAGTTCGTTCCACACAATTACATCATATATGCAGCCTAGCTCAGTTCATTTTCGGGTCTGCGTTATTAAATGTAGCTAAGGCAACTTAACTAGTTTTATATCTTCGTGGGAATAAATGGTGTACTGTTAGCTACATTTAATGTTTCTGACCTTAAAATTATGCCACAGATATGATAAATTTCTTAATGGCGCGTGAAATGAACTATGACAGAAAACACGGATCCATGCAAATACTCGACGTTTACACTCTATAGCCTCCCAACTCTCTTAACAACTAAGGAAAACGTAGTAACACCCAGAAATATGTTATGTTCGGGGTTCCAGCCTAATGATCGAATTTCAAGAATAAACCATGTCAGCACGTGGTGGGTGCGTATTTAATGTCAACGTGACATTCTAATACTTGTTGTTGAGAAGCAAACTAAGCGTTTATTTTCACGTACCAAAATGATCTAGCAGTTTTTGAAGTTTTTTTTACTCACTACATGTTTCAGCAAGTTGTTGTTTACAGATCGTACTATTGAAATCATATTCTGTCAAACAAGATCATTATCCGCGATCTATATAGATTTCATCTCACTTTTTTTGTAGTTTCTGCAATTCTGTGCAGAAAACATTATGCTAAATATTGTTTGTTTACACATTTTTTTAAAAAAAGTTCTTGCTAAAATTAGACCTAGACCGGCTATATTTTTAAGAAAAAAAATGATTCCACAATTAATAGAAAATGTGAAAAGTGGTGTGCGAACGACAGGCAGCGACAACACAGACGGGCTGAATTTTGAACACTCTAAGACCAAAACGCAGAGATTATGGAGGGAGGGGTACAATGGAAGGAACGATGTGACGACCAAAGCACGGACATCACAGTTAAACACGTACTTTAAGACCATCCTTAACCAAACGTACTCATGGTATACCATCCATCTGGATATAAATTACTGCCTTTTCGGAGTACAGGCATCAAATGGGAATGGACATTGGGAAGATCGAAGACCTGAAAACGCGCGTTTTAACAAATATATGATCTACCCAATAGAAAGGACAATACCCGTCCTGACCACAGATAATCTGGAAGTAAAAGGCGTGACAGCCACGGTGAACAATGCCTCCATCCCTCCCCGTTCACAAGAGAAGTAGGCCGCAAAACAGTGGAGGTGCATGTCAACGGCCTGCCAACGGAGAGTGACACTTTGTAGCTAGTCAACAAGGTAGAATTGAAATTAATGGCAACGATAAACCATCATAAAATGGCTACCATATGGAGTTTTGCCCCCAACCTTATCGAGTGGGCGAATCTTAACCATGACAAGAGAAGCAAAAAAAAATCCCAACTTTATTTTGTGACGTGTGATTTAGGCTGAAAAGTCGGTATAGGGTGTGTGAAGAAGACCGGAAATGCCCCAAGTGCGGGCTAACCGGACACGGTTCCTGGGATTGCAAGCAGGGTACCAAAGATTCAAAATCCAACAATAACCAAGTAAAGACGTATAGTAGCAGGGATTGTTGCGAAACAAGTGACAACAAAATCACAGGACGGAATCCAAATGCAACAAGAGGTACAAAAAAAAAACATAAGCTTAAACAAGACAGAAAATTGGAGACGGATTCTAAGCCCCAACAAGGCTGCAGCGAAGACACACAATATAGAACCAGCCAGCACTAAGGTTTGATGGACTTTAAGAGAAGGGAAACTGCGCAGAAGAAAATACAATGGATCCAGAAAATGGCGACCTGTCAAGAATGAGCCCCTCATCACATCAACAACAAAGAAAGAAAAGAAAAACAGTTGAAAAAGCGAAAAGCTAGTAATTTATCGACCATCGACCTCATTGACAGACGCACTAAAATGGAGTGATGAGGTTGAAACAATGGAAAGACAAGAGGAAGAGAAGCCCAAAGGGACAAAGAATAAAACCAGCTATGAATAAAGGAGGGAGGAACACACAATTATATCCAAGGCATCAGAAGAAAGTGAGTGGCAGACTGACTAAGACAGTGCATCTGATGGGACCAGAATAACGGGACAGACGGAGGAGGAAAGGGACACACTATTTACATCGAACATCACAGGCGATTTTTACCAATCCCATTGTAGTATCAATACAGTAGAGGACTCCCCAGTGTCCCCAGAAAATATGCAATAATACAAATTTAATTTTTTTTAAAAAAACCCAACTAGATAGACAATAAAAAATAAACACAATCATAGTAATATAATAAAAACAAAAAAAAAAATGGATGAAACAAACTTCCGTTTCATAGCTATAAATGCTAATGATATAAATAAAGAAAAATTGGATAAATTAATATTGCTAGAAAATTATGACATGTCTTGACATGTTATTTATACAAGAGACATAACGGACTAACAGAAGAACTGCAAATAGAGGGGGAAATCGATATGGACAGTATAATAAAAAAACTAATGATTTTATAGCGAAAGATGCAAGGAGGAGGTGGAGTGGCCGTAATAATGAAAACTAAAAAAAGGGTAAAATGGGAAAGGATAGAGGAGGGAATTTTCTTTAAGTGGAGATTAATACACATTGAAATGGGTGGGGTAAATTTCATGAATGTGTATATTCCAACAAATAGATACCAAAGCAACAATTTATTTATGAACTGGCCAAATATTTCGAGAATTACACATTGGGAAACTTAATTATAGGAGGGGACTTAAATTGAGTAGGAGACAAAGTAGACAGAACAGGACAACAAACAACAGATGACATAAGATTTAAGGACAAAATGGAATACATAACGAAGACACAGAGACTGAATGACATATACAGAATACATAACGAAGACACAGAGACTGAATGACATATACAGAATACATAACGAAGACACAGAGACTGATTGACATATACAGAAGACTTAATATCCCAAGGGAAGAATACACGTTTGAATATAAAAGGGGATAAGGGGAGTAGGAAAGAGCAATTTTAGAGGACTACTTCGGGAACAAAAAATTACATAAAAGCAAGAATTATAGACTTCAAACTTTCGGACCATGAACTAATTAATATACGTCGAAAGAGGGAAAATAAATAGAATAAATTGGGGTAGGGAATCATGGAAAGTAAACAATCAGATTTTAAAAATAGAATAAATTAAGGTAGGGGATCATGGAAAGTAAACACTCAGATTTTAAAAATAGAATAAATTAAGGTAGGGGATCATGGAAAGTAAACAATCAGATTTTAAAAATAGAATAAATTAAGGTAGGGGATCATGGAAAGTAAACAATAAGATTTTAAAGATAGAATAAATTAAGGTAGGGGATCATGGAAAGTAAACAATCAGATTTTAAAGATAGAATAAATTAAGGTAGGGGATCATGGAAAGTAAAAAATCAGATTTTAAAAATAGAATAAATTAAGGTAGGGGATCATGGAAAGTAAACAATCAGATTTTAAAAATAGAATAAATTAAGGTAGGGGATCATGGAAAGTAAACAATCAGATTTTAAAAATAGAATAAATTAAGGTAGGGGATCATGGAAAGTAAACAATCAGATTTTAAAGATAGAATAAATAAAGGTAGGGGATCATGGAAAGTAAACAATCAGATTTTAAAAAAAGAATAAATTAAGGTATGGGATCATGGAAAGTAAACAATCAGATTTTAAAAATAGAATAAATTAAGGTAGGGGATCATGGAAAGTAAACTATCAGATTTTAAAGATTTAAATTCTGGGCGGGAAATTAAAGAGATAATAGAAAATTTTAAAAATAATGGGAATTTCGATATAATTAAAGAATGGAATAAACTAAAGGGATTTAAGGCAATATTTTATTCAAAATTAAGGATAAGGAAAATAAAATTAGAGAAAGTAGTACGCAAGAAAATTTAATTAAAACAAGTAGCACATAGAAAATCAAAATTACACTAAATGAGAAACTAAAGAAATAAAGAGGAAAGAGCAAAACGGGAGGGAAATTTACGGGATTATACAAAAAAGCAGAAGGGTTAAATAAACGGGAAAAGTTAAAGGGGTGGGGGGGGGAGAAAACCTTAGAAGCCTTACAAAATTGAAGGAGAGGGAGTAACAACATACAAAAATAGAATAATAAAATACATTCAAGGCTATTACGAAGGACTATATACATCGTAAAGTATATATATATATATATATATATATATATATATATATATATATATATATATATATATATATATACATATATATATATATTCAACACAAATAGTAAAGAGAGGATACAGGGGATCTCTAGCCAGGGTCAACTGTATGAGATAGGAAAGGGACTACGAGAGAGGTGAATAAAACCTACTTCGGAACAAACTTCCCTATAGTATCTATCGGGATTAAAAAATAATTATGAAAAAAAAAATTGAAAAGGGTATTTTTAATTTTCCTAAGTGTATCACTGAGGAAAATTTAAAGATACCCCTTTCATGATATTTTTTTTTTTTAAAAAAAAACACAAACTACACATAAGGGGTAACACACGCATACATGAACAATTTTTTTTATACATTTGTTTGTAAAGGCGGTGTGGGTGTGTGCATCGGTCTGGTGCCCCCCCCCCCCCAAAAAAAAAGAGTACGAAAGAGACCGCAAGAACGTCAACATATATATATATATATATATATATATATATATATATATATATATATATATATATATATATATATATATATATATATATATATATATATATATATATATATATATATATATAAGGGGCATTTTATAGACACGGATTTGTGATCAAAGCACGGCATAAAGAGTGCATATACCACAGTGCAACAGGTGCGGAGTGACGGGGCATGCGCCGCATAAATGTCCACAAACTTCAGTGGGAACCACGGAAGAAAGTTTAGAACTAACCAACATAGAAAAGTCAGATGAGAAATAACTTCAAAAGATAAAAGACAGGACAATCAAAAACAATAACCAATAACACAAAAGCAAACACCTACGCAGATGCAGAATCTGCAGCAGAACCAGCTACATAAACAACAGGCAATACATCTGAATCAGAATAAAGAGGGGGAAAGGCAAAACAAACCACATATTCGAATAGTCAAGAAGAACAGGTGCAGAGAAATGAGGCACAACAACAACAACCTAGACAAGAAAAACAAACAACACAATACAGAAACCGCAACAACAAGAGACAGAAAAGACAAAACAGAGTCTAAATGACAATTAACAAAACGTAGAGAAACAACAACAAAAACAAAAGGACATTAAAATAAACCAGTAAGATGACAAAAAATAAATATAGCAGATTCTGAGAAACATGGGAAATTCAATGAAACAACACAAGTATGTAGGACAGAGGAACAAATATTTGAGCAAGAAAGGGCCATAAGAAGAAAGGAGAAAAGAAGGAAAAGAAGAAAAAGAAGAAAAAATGATGCAAGACAACAAATACCAGGACGATGATGAATTTTTGGATGATGAAATTGAAATATTTTTTTTTTTACAAAACAAAACAAAAAAAGGATATTTTCTGCTGCGCTAGCTTCCTCAGCAGGTTGCCTTTTCTCTTCTCCAGTATCTGCCATGTTTTCGTATTTGTTTCTACTTTTACTTCAGGGGTGGTGGTTTTCTCCATAGATTGTGGCTTCATTTGAACTAATTTATTCTCTTTGTTCTGTAATAGGTTCTGGTCTGATTGGGAAACTGATTTGGATTTGGATTTGGCTGTGTATGGGCTGTTTGCTGTGAGGTACACTCCCTTGGTATGTGTCCCATGTTGCCAGAGTGGAAAGAGATCCTTACATTTTGGCACCCCTTATCCCACGAGCGTATCATGAATCTCATGCAGTAAAAGGAGGCCTGACGTTCCTCTGTGTCCTCAGGAGATGAGTTTACAATCCTAATCCCTGTGAAAACTGAGGGAAAGCTCCAATATGTCGCCATTACCGCCTTGATTATTTTGACACCAATTATTTCCCAGTTTTGCTGATAACTCCCAGGTCTGGACTTCCAATGGTAGTCCCGAGAAGTGTATATCTTTTTGTTTCTCGCCTAGGTTTTTAATCAGTGGAGGAGGGGCATAAATTTTAACTGACTTCCCTCTGTACTCAATAACTTGGTTGTTTTCATAAATGGGCTTTGCTCCACTGGAGAAGAGGAAATAAAGCCCCCTCCCTCCATTCTGCAGACCCTTTATGTCTCCTGTTTTCACTCCTTTATATACCAAATACTGGAGCACTTCTGCCGGGCGTGGCCTTTCCTCTTCCGTGAAGCTTGTTAGGTCCAGGAACAGGCATTTCGGTGACCTATGCGCCAGCAGTATTCGTCCTGTCTCCGTATTCTGAAGAGTCAGTTGGGAAGTAGTTTTGTATTTTCCCGCGTTCTGAATCAACTTCCTGGAAAGTAGACATGAGCGATTAAAACTGATTCCAATACTTCTTGTTGAGAAGCAAAGTGAGTGTTTCTAATCGCAAAAAGGATTATAGATGACTACAAAGGGAGAAACGAGAGTAAGCAGAGCTCACAATATTTATTTCAGATAGAAATTCAACTTGTACGATTACAGTTTTGTAGATCGTGCATACAGCAAGTTTTACTTGCACCCACAATACTACAACCAAAGTATTTAGTCTAAACTTTAAAAGTAAAATATCGTTACAATATTTGTTGATAGAAAGTAGGAGAAACATAGCCAGTAAAATTTAAACAGTATAAAAATACACCTTGACCGGCTCGTTTTTGAGGAAATGGAACAAGTAGGGAAAAAGACGGTTAACAGTGGTATGACACTTGCGGACCAGGAAAATGCTGACCCAACTTACAATATGACTATAGAGGACATTTTGGACAAAAATGACGACTTTAAAGCCGGGAATCAACATCTTAAAGCCGTCATACCCAAGCAATCAGAAGTGCTAATGACCCTCCACGCTATGAACTATGATATAGGGAAGATCGAAGCTTTACAGAACGCTGGGTTGAATAGGTACATGTTATACCCCAAAGACACAAAGGTCAAATTCCTGGACATAACATACATAGAGGTGAAAGGGATACCAGCAACGATAGAGGACGCGCCGCTTGTCCAGAGAGAAGTAGGTCCGAAATTGGTAGATGTCCATGTCAATGGCCTACCATGTGATATAAGCACGGAAGAGCTCGTGCAAAAGGTGGAATTAAAAATGGGCGCAAAAGCGAAATACCACAAAACGGTGACAATATGGGGTTGCGCCCCTATATCAAGTGGAGCGAGAATCCTAACCATGATTAGGGAAGACGCTAAGAAAATTCCCATGTGATTTTATTTGATAGGTTTCAAATTGAAGAGTTGGTATAGTCACTGAGATGGACAGAAAATGCCCAAAATGCGGTTGCACGAGACATGGACAGTGGGGTTGCAAGCAAGGAGAAGTAACAACAGCAATCCCCAACCCGCCAACAACGTTTGCAGGTACGGTGGCAAAATCGCCACAAAAACCAACCCCAAATGCAGGAATATACCAAAGAGGGAAACAGTTTACCAAGACAGGAGTGGATACAGATACTAAGCCCGAATAACACTAAAACTAAGACGCCAGGTAAAGGGGACATAACCACGAAGAAAAGATTCCAAATATTATATGAAGGGGAAGATGGAATAGAAAACACGGAAATAGAGACAGGTGAAATATCGGGACTAATGCCGCTGACTACATCAACCCCGAAGGAAGGAAAGAAAATCAAATAAGAAAGGCAAACAATCATTCAACCTCGTCAAATGACATAGCATGGAGTGAAGAAATGGACAACGAAGAGAAAAGAAGTAAGAGGAAGAATAAATCAAAGGAAGAACAGAAGAAACGCAAAGAATCCAAGACGAAAAGGCTAAGCGAAACGGAGAGTGAGGGCGAAACGGAATATGACAGCGCAACGGACGGAACTAAAATAACGGACAAACTAACGGAGTGGGAAACACTGTACACATCTCGAATAACAAGTGACTTGCATCTGTCCAAAAGTAACAGTACCAAAGGGGATGATCCAAAGTCCCCAAAGAAAATTATATAAAATGGACATTTAAAAAAAAACAGTTAATCGCTAACCAAACAACCATAACAACCTAATACAAACGAAGCGATAACCTGGTCGGACATGAAAATGGAGGAAAAAAACTACCGTTTAATGTCAATAATTGCAAATGGAATCAATACAGAAAAATTTAACAAGCTAAAAACTAAAGGAGACTTTGAGATGCTTTTTGTACAAGAGACACATAACGGACTAACAAACGATCTAAACACTGAGGGAGAAAGGGATATGGACTGCATTATAATAACGAACGAGGAGTAGCTGTTTTCATAAAAAAAAGGGGTATCAAATGATAAAGGATAGAGGAGGAAGACCTTTTAAGGGGCGGTTAATACACATTGAAATGGGAGGGTAAATTTTATCAATGTGTACATTCCAACAAATAGGTATAGGAAACAGGAGTTTATTGACGAATTGTCTAAGTATCTTGAAAGGTTCACAAAGGGGAACCTAATTATGGGAGGCGACTTTAACTGGGTAGGAGACGTAATAGACAGGACGGGAAAATTGACAACAGAGTACAGGAGATGTAAGAAAAAGATGGAATACACAATGAAGACACAAAAATTGGTAAACATTTACAGAAGACTCAACATGCTGAGGATGCAATTCACGTTCGAATATAATATATAGATAGGGGTAGTAGGATAGATAAATTCTGGGGAACATCGGCAAGGAATAACAGATACTTAAAATCAGGAATAATTAATCTTAAAATTTCGGATCATAAACTAATATATACAGAAATAGGGAAAATAAATAGAATAAAATGGGGGCGAGGTCAATGGAAGTTAAATAATAAAATAATAGAGAACGAGGAATTTGGGAAGGAAATAAGGGAAGAAATAGAATTTTTTTTTTAAAAAAAGGGGAATTTTGACATAATAGAGGAATGGGATAAATTAAAGGGGAGATTCAAAAGCATACCAATATATCACTCAAAACTAAGAATTGGGAAAATAAGATTAGTAAAGGAAGCAATAGGGAACCTAATAAAAACATGCAAAATACAGAGCACAAAACAAACATTAAAATATAAAATGAATAAGATAAAAGCAGAAGATTATGGGGAATATTAAAGCGAGTAAATTAACTAAATATTTCAAAAATGCGGAAGGATTATTTAAAAAGGAAGAGTTAAGAAGGGGGGGGGGGACATTGGAGTCTTTAAAAATTTGATGGGGAAGGGACAGTAACGGTAAACAAAAGAATACACAACTTTTACAAAGAACTGTATACATCGCAGGACATAGATGACACACGAATAGACGAACATCTACAAGAGACAGAATGCGAGACGATATCCCCAGAACATTGAGACATATGTGAGGATTTCGTCACGCATGAAAAGGTATTAGAAACAATAGGGAAACTTGAAAGAAAAAAAACAAAGCACCAGGTGGAGATGGACTTTCCGCGGAATTCTATAAGAAATTCAGCGGAGAGATATCGCCAGTATTAGAATGGTTATATAATAATATAGCAATAGGAAAGAAAACGATGACAAATAGCAAGAGGGAAGGAATAATAACATTAATTTATAAGGGAAAGATGACAAATAGCGTGAAGGAATGAATAATAACATTAAGTTATAAGGGAAACATTACAAATAGCATGAGGGAATGAATAATAACATTCATTTATAAGGGAAACATTACAAATAGCATGAGGGAAGAATAATAACATTAATTTATAGGGTAAAGATGACAAATAGCATGAGGGAAGAATAATAACATTAATTTATAGGGTAAAGATGACAAATAGCATGAGGGAAGAATAATAACATTAATTTATAGGGTAAAGATGACAAATAGCATGAGGGAAGAATAATAACATTAATTTATAGGGTAAAGATGACAAATAGCATGAGGGAATGAATAATAACATTAATGTATAAGAAAAAGATGACAAATAGCATGAGGGAAGAATAATAACATTAATTTATAAGAGAGAGAGAGAGAGAGAGAGAGAGAGAGAGAGAGAGGAACTTAAGAATCGGAGGCCCTTCTCCCTCCTAAATATAGACTACAAAATAATTAGAAAGATATTAGCGGAAAGGATTAAAAAAAGGATTAGATAGGATCATAAATATTAATCAGACAAGCGGGGCGAAAGGTAGGAATATAAAAAATAACATATCAAGTATTAAAACAATAATAGAACATATCCATATTACTGGACAGAGGAGTAATATGGTACTCATCGATCAAGAAAAAGCTTTCGATAGATTAGAACAAAACTATCTATAAAAAAAACACTGGAGACATTTAGATTTGGATAGAACGTCAAAAACTGGACTGAACTCATATACAGAGACATAAAATCGTATGTACAGGTGAATGGTGCAAAAACAGAAAAGATTGATATAAAAATATCAGTGAGACAGGGATGTCCACTATCTATGCTATTATACGTAAACGCGATTGAAATTCTGAGCATTAGAATAAAACTGAACAAAGAAATTAAAGGGATAAAAATTACAAATACAAGAGAAGAGATTAAAATGCTACAACATGCAGATGATTGCAGAAACTTCGTACAAGATAAAAAGTCCTATATGACACTCATAAAGGAATTTGGGAAATTTGGAAAAGTATCGGGATCAAAAATAAACACCTGAAAAAACAGAATTACTACTAATAGGAAACAGGAGAGGCAGACAACATGGTCTACCACTCCCCTTGATTAAGAATAAAGTAAAGACCTTAGGGGTCTTCTTTGGGGAAAATGAGGAAAAAGAAAACCTAAGGAAGATTAATGAATTTTTTTTCAGAAAATGTGAAAATCTGCCCTAACGCCATTGTGTCTAAAGGAACGGGCACAGGTAGCTATATGTATGTACACTTAAACTATGCTATAAAAGCGTTAGACATAAATAACGAAGCAGCAGAGAGAGCGAACAGTCTTTCTCTAATTGAGTTATATTTTAAGCAAATAATTTTAAGTCTCCTTTTGGCAAATGGAGCCTTAACGATTTTAGAGTTCCATTTGTCAAATAGACCTTTCTAGTAATTTTTAATAGAAGGGTCGATTTGGTAAACTAAAGGCTTCCTTGTAAGGGTCCGTTTGGTAAAAAAAAAAAGACGCCAACTATATGGCGTTCACCCTCATTGCTGCGTTACGCTAACCGATACAGCTATAGATACGATGATGAATTAGCGATATCTTTTTTATATAAAATGTCAAACATCGGAGAAGCACAAATAACTAGATTAACACGTGAACGGTTGGCCGCGATTAAGAAATTTCTCCCGGTGAGAGATTCTTTTAGAGATAATCTTCAAGCGCGTCAACAAGCAAAGATGGATTTTACCGCCGACACCAAATAATTATTTAAGCCTATAACCACTGCAACTAAGGAAGTTGTAACCGCGATAAAAGAGAAGAGGTAGAACCTGAAGAAAAACCGACAAAGAAAATTGATAGTAGAAATCAAGAGCTACAAAATAAATTTACTGAAGATTTTTTTAGCACTTATCGATAAAAAAAGAAATGATCCTGAAGAATTGATAAATTTTACAGCTACTGGTTTAATTGATAGATATAATTATTTGAAACCAGAAGCAAAGAAAGGTTTTATCAGTGATTTTAAAAAATGGATTGATGTGGTTTATAAGATTAGTACAGGGTTAAATCAAGTTAGCAAATTCGATAAACGGTATAGTGCATTTGATGCTGCTGTTAGATTAAAAAATTTTGAAAATGAAGAAATAGGAGAAGCTCAACAAAAACTTATACCACCAACTCCCACAAAACGAGAACGAAAAAAACAACAACAACGATTAAGACAAGAACAAAAATGTGTACAAGCAAGTCCACGAAGACAAGAAGACCCTGTTATGAAAGATCCTGAAGAAGAACCTGAAGAAGAAGAATCCAACGATAATATATATGAAAAATTAGGTTTGGGTTATCGCGGTGGTGGAATTGGAAATTCAATACCCTGTTCAAGAAGTGTTCTCGATGATATATCACGGTTAGAAGTTCTTATTGGAGGAGTACGAGCTGGAAATAATTCCCCGGAAATAATTAACGAAGCAACCGAAATCTGTCAACGGTTATTTCAAGGACATGTAATGGATATCGGACTATATCGAAGTTTCATCGATGTACTTACCGATGATTATTACAGTGAGTGATCACTGATTAGATATATAGCATTTAAATAAAATGATAGTACATCGTAGTATGAACAGAGCAAGACCTGTTTACGTTGTAAACTCGCGACTACCGGTTTACAAGCTCACGTATGGTAATGGGCTTGGTGATATTGTCACCGGATTATTTACTAGAATTGCTCCAAAGATTTTACCTGTTGGTAAGGAAATAGCGTCAAAAGCTATTGGGGTTTTCGGTGACCGAGCTGGTAAAGTTATCGGTGATAGCGCATTTGATATGTTAGGTAGCGCAAAAGAAAAACTTATGTCGTTGGCAAAACGTGGAAATAGAAATTCAAAGAAAAGTGGAAATGGATTTCAACGAAGAAAGTTTCAATTACAGTCTACGGGACAAATGCCCCCTAAGATAGGCAGTGCGATTAATAAACTTGCAAAAGCGATGTTGAGATTAATTGCTGGTTCAGGGTTGGTGCGGTTAAGCATTTAGATCAACTACGTTAATATAAAATGTTTCGGGATGAGATTGATGATGCTTTTAAAGTAAATGATCCCGTATCAAGGAATAATTCTATACGCGATTATCAGTATTTTTCATATCAAGCACAAAATCCAAACGTAAAGTCACAAATTGATCTTAAATTTGATGATACATCTAAATACTTCTTGCCGTGTGAAGCATTCATCGAAGTAGAAGGACAGATACGGAGGAAGAATGATGCTGATGGTGTTGCGTATGCAGCCGGCGATAATCTTAAAGATACCCGGATTGGGTTTGTCAACAACGGAATAATGGCGTTATTTAGCAACGCCCGGTATTCGATTGGTTCTTCTAAAATAGAATCCATTGATAACGATGTTGATATTGCAACAACAATTATAGGTTTAGCTAGATATTCTGATGATTTTATTAAATCAGCTGGTCATTCAATGATGTTTTCCAAGGATACTACCAATCACGCTGATCATCGTCAATTTATTATAAGAACACCAACAAAGTTAGATAACTCTGCCTTCGCTGATGGTTCTAAAAGTGAACCTGTTGTTGTGAGTGATAATCCTGATTACAACGCAGGATTTGCGTTACGAAAAGAGAATATTGATGCCGATGGTAGATTTTCATGTACGATTCCACTATCTCATATATTTGGATTTTGCCGAGATGTTCGGCGAGTAATATTTGGTTCTATTCATACTGTAACGCTTACACGAAGATCAACTGATGAATATGCTCTTTGGCGTGGTCCTCCTCCTGTAACAGATAGTATTGTAACATTGACAAAGTTAGCGTTGTGGATGCCAGTTATGACTCCATCGTTGACTGTTGAGACTCAGTTGCTGTCGTTTATGGACCAAGGAGGAAAATCGTTGATGAGTTGGGGTGAGGTTACAACAGCTACTACGTCTAGTCCAGGTCCTGGAGTTTTTATTTGGCAACTTGCGTTGACGAAAAACATTTCCGCGCCAAGACATGTTTTTGTTGTATTACAACACCAAAATAGAACTCAAAAGACAGCTGCAGCTGACAGTCTACAATTACGATCTCATATGATATTTGATAAATTTAGCGTCAATGAAGTATCATTGCGGATAAGTAACCAACAAGAACCCGTGGAAAATCTTATCATCGATTACGAACATAATCAAATAGGACGAGTTTATCATCGATTATGGTCGTTTATGGGTTGTGATCAAAACATCGATACTGGACTTCAAATATCACAGGTGGATTTTAAAGAATTATATCCGATTTATTACTTTTCGTTGCAACATCTTGATTTTTCTAAACACTCAACCGTTGATGTAAAATTTCAAGCTCGTGTTGGTCCTGCCCCTGACGGATTTAGAGCAATTGCTGTTCTTGTCAGTGATAAATCTATGATGCTTGAAGGTGGTGGTGGAAGAATGAGAGTCATTGATGCACCAGTGGAAAACCTGTAATTGAATCAATCAATGTTATATAAAAATGTCGTATAACACTATTAATGTCACATTGACATCCGGTCAGATAAAAAACTAAGATCAATAAGGAACTATTAAATAAATATATGGATAAAAAGGAATTATGGGAAATAGACACAAAAACTTCATACAAATGGATGACAGATAAAACTATAAATCAGGAAAAAAAAGCAAAGTATAACAAGAAAACGTAAATATTAGCTGGGATAGGCTAGGGGAAATTGGATCAAATTAGGATCACAAAAATACAGAGCCTCTGCCTCATATACACGCATAATGTGTGGTTGAAGGGAGAGGTGGCAGTGAGACGGCACATGATCAGAGAGTATGTCCAAAATGTTCACTGTGTAAAAACGTAGCTTTTACAAAAACACATGTAATGGTAGAATGTGAGGTAAACAGGATTGAGCGAGTACATATTTTACAAAAAATAAAAGAAAACCAACTATATAAGCAAGGAACCATTTTATACTTGGATGGAAACTTTAATAAAAAGCTACCATACAAAATTACAGATTTTATCATTGTCACAGAATTAGGCGAAAATTAAATTAATTACTTCTTGAATTACAAACTAATTTCACCATTTTTTTTGTTTCGTCGTACATGCGTTACCTGGGGTGAATAAGTGGGTTTTTTTCCAAGGTAAGCGGCGTGTAACGATTTGCATATGCCTGACTTCGTATCACTTGAAGCCGGGAACATTAGAATCACGGGGTGCACGATAATTTTGCCGTGAATTCTGCTCACCTATTTGAGGATATATAAGGCAGAATATTTCTGATAAATATTACGGGTCCAAAAGTATCTTATCACAGGAAAGATAGCTCGTCATTCTATCTCCAGCCAAAGGGGTGAGTGTTAAATTTATATTTCGTTTTCTTGTGAATTTTATTCAGTTTATCATTTCATGTAATGATGCCTTTATTACAATGCAGATTTAAACGTGGAATATTTGGAATTACCAATCACTATTAGACTGTAAATGCAATAGCGTAATCTAAGTTGTAGATTGTTTTAGAAAAAACTATTATTAGTTTGGTCTCTTTATTGTAGCTGATATCGTAGCTGATTTGTAGCGGAATGTCTCTGATATTGTAGCTGAACGTCTCTGATATCGTAGCTGATATTGTAGCGGAGCATCTCTGATATTGTAGAGGAGCATCTCTGAAATTGTTGCTGATTGTAGCTGAACGTCTCTGAACGTCTCTGAATGTATCTGATTGTAGCTGAACGTCTCCGAATGTCTCTGAATTGTAGCTGAATGTGATTAATTGTGCCATTTGATTGTGAGATCAAATTGAGGTATCTGACTGTCTGTCTGTCGGATTGTATGTCCGTCTACATCTGTCGTGATGTGTAAATATCCGGAAATCTAGAAGTCTGAGTGTCGGAGCTGTCTAGAGGTGTAAACTTCCGGGGTGGCTTCTAGGTATTTTGGAACGTTGGTTCTAGTAGATGCTGTATGCTGTCTGTACGTACAACTGTGGTGGATCCGTGAAGGGCAAACGGCCGATAAAAGTATTGGTCAACCCTAGGTATTCGGGGAAACTGGGCGGCGATTCAACAGTTGGTGAATCGTACGGTTATACAGGGTCGAGACACATGTGTGTGTTGCAATTGTAGTACAATTGAATACATTGTTATATTTACATAGTTACTTCAAATCACAATAGTATTTCAAGGGATTACATGGATCTCAATAAAAGTTAGCAACTTGATTAAATACATGTATATGTTCGTGCTAGTTGTCGCAATCCATACGTGCGATAGTATAGTTTGATGTTTTGTATTTGTTATCACAATTTATACTTGCGGTAATATAACTTTTGTAAAGGTTCCTTGGATCTGTGCATAGTCCAAGAGATTCCTTTTTATCTGTGTATTAATATTTAATTTATTCATGTATTGTGAATGGTTGTGAGTGTAATTGTGGGTTGAACGCATGAGTTATTGTGTTGATACATCATTATTTTTCATTAATAATTTTTTTCATAAATTTATATTTTCTTTCACATATTGTGTTTGTGTTGTTCATTTAATCCACCATCCTTTCGGTAACAATTCTGTTACAATGGTGTCAGAAGTGGGATCGGTGGATTAAGTGAACTGTCAATCATTTGTGTGAAAGTATACATTTAATGTTTATATTTTAGCGTGACCTTCTTGACAAGATAATACTCAAGTTGGGGTTTATTTTTGTTTAGTCTATCTAGGTCCGTGTGTCCAGTATAAACGTATTTTAAAGCATTGGTTTGGTTACCTTCATCAAGAAGATAAGGTCAGCCTGTGGTATATTCATATTACAATTGTCATGTCATCCCTTAAGGACTTGGTTGCCTTAGGCAAAGATTTCGGATATGAAGGTGAAAGTTTAAGGAAATTTATTCCGGAAGAACAAGCCCGGGAAAGGGAAGAAAGGGTAAGGTCACGGGAATTAGAAAGGGAAGCCGATGAAAGGAAACGGGAATTAGAAAGGGAAGCCGATGAAATGAAACTGGAATTAGAAAGGGAAAAACGGAAAGCCGAAGAAAGGAAATGGGCCTTTGAGAGGGAAAAGATAGAATTAGAGAAAGGGAAGATAGAATTAGAGAAGCAGGTCGAAAAGGACAGGATAGGATGGGAAAGGGAAGCGGAGGAATGGCGAATAGAGTTAGAAGAAAAAGCAAAGCGTAAGGTAGAATTAGCAACATCTGGAAGAGAGCACGATTCTGCCTCTAGCAAATTAAGGGGCCCCAAACTACCTCCTTTTGAAGATGAAAAAGATAACATGGATAGTTATCTTCATCGGTTTGAGCGGTATGCCGAAAACCAGAAGTGGAGTCAAAATGACTGGGCACTGCATCTTAGTGCTCTATTAAAAGGTAAAGCACTGGATGTATACTCACGACTTCCTAGAGACGATGTGTTTAAGTACGACGTCCTAAAGGAAGCACTTCTCAAAAGGTAGGAGCTCACTGAACAGGGTTTTCGTAAAAAGTTCAGGTATAGCAAGCCCGATAAGGGAGAAACATTTGGTCAGTTCACCGTTAGAATTGCGAACTATTTTGAGCGGTGGATTGAATGCGGCAAAGCGGTGAAAACGTTTGAAGGGTTGACTGATTTCTTGCTCAGAGATCAATTATTTAATACAGTTGGGCGAGAATTAGATCAATTTCTGAAAGAGAAAGTCTTCACAAACGTAAAAGATATGGCTAAGCAAGCCGATTTCTTTGCCAAAGCTCATGGGGGAACCCAGAACGTGGTTTCAAAAGATTTTAAGTCTGGAAACCAGTCTGCAAGACCGATGCCCAGGGAGCTTGCGAAGTCAGCTGAAGCAAATAGCTCAGTTAGGAATCCAGGTATTCAGCGTGTGCATTGCTACTTTTGTAATGCATGGGGTCATGTTCAAAAAGACTGTCCTAAAAGAAAGGGACTTGTACAGAAGGTAGCAGTGGCTATACAAAGTAAAGGTATGTCTGATAATATCGTACAGGTAGAACCATGTATTCATTCGCTTGGCACGTGTCTATTTCCCGAAGCGCGTGTACCAACCGCGAGAGGGTTTGTCAACGGTCGAGAAGTCGTAGTATTAAGTGACACTGGTTGCACGGGCGTAGTGATCAAACGTAGTCTCGTGCAGGATAACCAAATGCTCTGGTGGGAGTCCCCATGTATGTTACTTGATCAGACGATCGGTCGCATTCCCGTAGCAAGGATCACGGTAAAAACACCTTTCCTAACGGGAACTGTTGATGCCCTTTGGATGGAAAATCCTATATACGATCTGACGATCGGTAATGTTGAAGGTTCCCGTCTTCCAACCATGGCCGATTTTAAAATACCTTTGGCCCAGGCAATCGAAACGCGAGCGCAAACACGGCGAGAGAAAACCGCGTTTAATAAATTAATAGTCCCTGAATCGATCTCAGGAATTTCGCGAGATGAGTTCAAACAAGAGCAAGAACGTGATGAATCCATCAAAACAATTGTCGAGAAAATCCCGTCCGGCGCGATTAAACACTGCAAGGGTGGGGGTAGCTCAAGATTCGTACGTAAGAACGGATTAATTCATAGGGAGTTTAGCGCTCGGGAGGGTAAGAAGTATTGGCAAGTGGTCGTACCCCAGAGATATAGATCTCAAGTACTTAGGGTGGCGCATGAGTCAAGCATGGCAGGACACCTAGGTAAGGCTAAGACCACTAGCAGGGTAGTCGCTGAATTTTCTACTGGCCCGGTGCTAATGGCGATGTCACACGGTTCTGTAGGTCGTGCGACGTATGTCAGAAAACCGTATGTAAGGGAAGGGTCACAAGGGTGCCCTTAGGACAGATGCCATTAATAGATACACCGTTTAAAAGAGTGGCAGTAGATATTGTAGGACCAATACACCCAGTTACCGAAAGAAAGAATCGGTATATTCTTACTCTGGTTGATTACGCGACCAGATACCCCGAAGCCGTAGCGTTACCAACTATTGAAACGGAAAGGGTAGCTGAAGCATTAGTTGATATCTTCAGTAGGGTAGGGGTGCCAGACGAAATCCTCACTGATTGTGGTGCCCAATTCACCTCTGACCTCATGGGTGAAATAAGTAGTCTGTTATCCATCAAACAGCTAAACACTACCCCATACCATCCGATATGCAATGGACTGGTAGAGAAGTTTAATGGTACCCTGAAAAGCATGCTACGAAAGATGTGCGCGGAACGTCCGCAAGACTGGGACCGTTATTTAAACGCTGTTCTGTTCGCGTACCGTGAAGTACCGCAGGAAAGTTTAGGGTTTTCACCCTTCGAACTGTTGTACGGTAGAACAGTTCGAGGCCCGATGCAGATACTACGCGAACTATGGACTGGTGATGTCGCGAACGAGGAAATAAAAACAACTTACCAGTACGTGTTAGACCTGCGAAATAAACTTGAAAGTACATGCCAGATGGCACGTGACGAATTAATTAAATCGGGGCGCAGATATGCCAAGTATTATAACCGCAGAGCGCGAAATAGGAAATTTCTTGTGGGAGATCAGGTTCTATTGCTTCTTCCAACGAGCTCAAATAAGTTATTAGTCCAGTGGAAAGGTCCCTATGAAGTTAAAGAGGTAAAAGGTGACATGGACTATAAAATTGACATGGACGGTAATTTAAAGACATTCCATGCTAACATGCTCAAGTTGTATATCAAGAGACAGAGCGAAAATGTCAATAAGGGGAGTTGAAAATATAGGGGCAGACTACTTGAGTAGGGCATGATGGGAAATTTGTATGAATTTGCCCAGTATTAAAATCCAGATTGTAGTATAACCAGTGTAAATGTTGTAAGATATCATCAGTAGTTATTTTTCTTCTATTCTGTGTAAGTTTAAAAATGTGTACATTTTTATTCTTAGGAGGGAGGTATTGTCACAGAATTAGGCGAAAATTAAATTTATTTCTTCTTGAATTACAAACTAATTTCACCATTTTTTTTGTTTCGTCGTACATGCGTTACCTGGGGTGAATAAGTGGTTTTTTTTCCAAGGTAAGCGGCGTGTGACGATTTGCATGTGCCTGACTTCGTATCACTTGAAGTCGGGAACATTAGAATCACGGGGTGCACCATATAATTTTGCCGTGAGTTCTGCTCACCTATTTGAGGATATATAAGGCAGAATATTTCTGATAAATATTACGGGTCCAAAAGTATCTTATCACAGGAAAGATAGCTCGTCATTCTATCTCCAGCCAAAGGGGTGAGTGTTAAATGTATATTTCGTTTTCTTGTGAATTTTATTCAGTTTATCATTTCATGTAATGATGCCTTTATTACAATGCAGATTTAAACGTGGAATATTTGGAATTACCAGTCACTATTAGACTTTAAATGCAATAGCGTAATCTAAGTTGTAGATTGTTTTAGAAAAAACTATTATTAGTTTGGTCTCTTTATTGTAGCTGATATCGTAGCTGATTTGTAGCGGAATGTCTCTGATATTGTAGCTGAACGTCTCTGATATCGTAGCTGATATTGTAGCGGAGCATCTCTGATATTGTAGAAGAGCATCTCTGAAATTGTTGCTGATTGTAGCTGAACGTCTCTGAACGTATCTGATTGTAGCTGAACGTCTCCGAATGTCTCTGAATTGTAGCTGAATGTGATTAATTGTGCCATTTGATTGTGAGATCAAATTGAGGTATCTGACTGTCTGTCTGTCGGATTGTCTGTCCGTCTACATCTGTCGTGATGTGTAAATATCCGGAAATCTAGAAGTCTGAGTGTCGGAGCTGTCTAGAGGTGTAAACTTCCGGGGTGGCATCTAGGTATTTTGGAACGTTGGTTCTAGTAGATGATGTATGCTGTCTGTACGTATAACTATGGTGGATCCGTGAAGGGCAAACGGCCGATAAAAGTATTGGTCAACCCTAGGTATTCGGGGAAACTGGGCGGCGATTCAACAGTTGGTGAATCGTACGGTTATACAGGGTCGAGACACATGTGTGTGTTGCAATTGTAGTACAATTGAATACATTGTTATATTTACATAGTTACTTCAAATCACAATAGTATTTCAAGGGATTACATGGATCTCAATAAAAGTTAGCAACTTGATTAAATACATGTATATGTTCGTGCTAGTTGTCGCAATCCATACGTGCGATAGTATAGTTTGATGTTTTGTATTTGTTATCACAATTTATACTTGCGTTAATATAACTTTTGTAAAGGTTCCTTGGATCTGTGTATAGTCCAAGAGATTCCTTTTTATCTGTGTATTAATATTTAATTTATTCATGTATTGTGAATGGTTGTGAGTGTAATTGTGGGTTGAACGCATGAGTTATTGTGTTGATACATCATTATTTTTCATTAATAATTTTTTTCATAAATTTATATTTTCTTTCACATATTGTGTTTGTGTTGTTCATTTAATCCACCATCCTTTCGGTAACAATTCTGTTACAATGGTGTCAGAAGTGGGATCGGTGGATTAAGTGAACTGTCAATCATTTGTGTGAAAGTATACATTTAATGTTTATATTTTAGCGTGACCTTCTTGACAAGATAATACTCAAGTTGGGGTTTATTTTTGTTTAGTCTATCTAGGTCCGTGTGTCCAGTATAAACGTATTTTAAAGCATTGGTTTGGTTACCTTCATCAGGAAGATAAGGTCAGCCTGTGGTATATATATATATATATATATATATATATATATATCTATATTCATATTACAATTGTCATGTCATCCCTTAAGGACTTGGTTGCCTTAGGCAAAGATTTCGGATATGAAGGTGAAAGTTTAAGGAAATTTATTCCGGAAGAACAAGCCCGGGAAAGGGAAGAAAGGGTAAGGTCACGGGAATTTGAAAGGGAAGCCGATGAAAGGAAACGGGAATTAGAAAGGGAAGCCGATGAAATGAAACTGGAATTAGAAAGGGAAAAACGGAAAGCCGAAGAAAGGAAATGGGCCTTTGAGAGGGAAAAGATAGAATTAGAGAAAGGGAAGATAGAATTAGAGAAGCAGGCCGAAAAGGACAGGATAGGATGGGAAGGGAAGCGGATGAAAGTCGAATAGAGTTAGAAGAAAAAACAAAGCAACGGGATCATGAGCGTAAGGTAGAATTAGCAACATCTGGAAGAGAGCACGATTCTGCCTCTAGCAAATTAAGGGGCCCCAAACTACCTCCTTTTGAAGATGAAAAAGATAACATGGATAGTTATCTTCATCAGTTTGAGCGGTATGCCGAAAACCAGAAGTGGAGTCAAAATGACTGGGCACTGCATCTTAGTGCTCTATTAAAAGGTAAAGCACTGGATGTATACTCACGACTTCCTAGAGACGATGTGTTTAAGTACGACGTCCTAAAGGAAGCACTTCTCAAAAGGTAGGAGCTCACTGAACAGGGTTTTCGTAAAAAGTTCAGGTATAGCAAGCCCGATAAGGGAGAAACCTTTGGTCAGTTCACCGTTAGAATTGCGAACTATTTTGAGCGGTGGATTGAATGCGGCAAAGCGGTGAAAACGTTTGAAGGGTTGACTGATTTCTTGCTCAGAGATCAATTATTTAATACAGTTGGGCGAGAATTAGATCAATTTCTGAAAGAGAAAGTCTTCACAAACGTAAAAGATATGGCTAAGCAAGCCGATTTCTTTGCCAAAGCTCATGGGGGAACCCAGAACGTGGTTTCAAAAGATTTTAAGTCTGGAAACCAGTCTGCAAGACCGATGCCCAGGGAGCTTGCGAAGTCAGCTGAAGCAAATAGCTCAGTTAGGAATCCAGGTATTCAGCGTGTGCATTGCTACTTTTGTAATGCATGGGGTCATGTTCAAAAAGACTGTCCTAAAAGAAAGGGACTTGTACAGAAGGTAGCAGTGGCTATACAAAGTAAAGGTATGTCTGATAATATCGTACAGGTAGAACCATGTATTCATTCGCTTGGCACGTGTCTATTTCCCGAAGCGCGTGTACCAACCGCGAGAGGGTTTGTCAACGGTCGAGAAGTCGTAGTATTAAGTGACACTGGTTGCACGGGCGTAGTGATCAAACGTAGTCTCGTGCAGGATAACCAAATGCTCTGGTGGGAGTCCCCATGTATGTTACTTGATCAGACGATCGGTCGCATTCCCGTAGCAAGGATCACGGTAAAAACACCTTTCCTAACGGGAACTGTTGATGCCCTTTGGATGGAAAATCCTATATACGATCTGACGATCGGTAATGTTGAAGGTTCCCGTCTTCCAACCATGGCCGATTTTAAAATACCTTTGGCCCAGGCAATCGAAACGCGAGCGCAAACACGGCGAGAGAAAACCGCGTTTAATAAATTAATAGTCCCTGAATCGATCTCAGGAATTTCGCGAGATGAGTTCAAACAAGAGCAAGAACGTGATGAATCCATCAAAACAATTGTCGAGAAAATCCCGTCCGGCGCGATTAAACACTGCAAGGGTGGGGGTAGCTCAAGATTCGTACGTAAGAACGGATTAATTCATAGGGAGTTTAGCGCTCGGGAGGGTAAGAAGTATTGGCAAGTGGTCGTACCCCAGAGATATAGATCTCAAGTACTTAGGGTGGCGCATGAGTCAAGCATGGCAGGACACCTAGGTAAGGCTAAGACCACTAGCAGGGTAGTCGCTGAATTCTACTGGCCCGGTGTTAATGGCGATGTCACACGGTTCTGTAGGTCGTGCGACGTATGTCAGAAAACCGTATGTAAGGGAAGGGTCACAAGGGTGCCCTTAGGACAGATGCCATTAATAGATACACCGTTTAAAAGAGTGGCAGTAGATATTGTAGGACCAATACACCCAGTTACCGAAAGAAAGAATCGGTATATTCTTACTCTGGTTGATTACGCGACCAGATACCCCGAAGCCGTAGCGTTACCAACTATTGAAACGGAAAGGGTAGCTGAAGCATTAGTTGATATCTTCAGTAGGGTAGGGGTGCCAGACGAAATCCTCACTGATTGTGGTGCCCAATTCACCTCTGACCTCATGGGTGAAATAAGTAGTCTGTTATCCATCAAACAGCTAAACACTACCCCATACCATCCGATATGCAATGGACTGGTAGAGAAGTTTAATGGTACCCTGAAAAGCATGCTACGAAAGATGTGCGCGGAACGTCCGCAAGACTGGGACCGTTATTTAAACGCTGTTCTGTTCGCGTACCGTGAAGTACCGCAGGAAAGTTTAGGGTTTTCACCCTTCGAACTGTTGTACGGTAGAACAGTTCGAGGCCCGATGCAGATACTACGCGAACTATGGACTGGTGATGTCGCGAACGAGGAAATAAAAACAACTTACCAGTACGTGTTAGACCTGCGAAATAAACTTGAAAGTACATGCCAGATGGCACGTGACGAATTAATTAAATCGGGGCGCAGATATGCCAAGTATTATAACCGCAGAGCGCGAAATAGGAAATTTCTTGTGGGAGATCAGGTTCTATTGCTTCTTCCAACGAGCTCAAATAAGTTATTAGTCCAGTGGAAAGGTCCCTATGAAGTTAAAGAGGTAAAAGGTGACATGGACTATAAAACTGACATGGACGGTAATTTAAAGACATTCCATGCTAACATGCTTAAGTTGTATATCAAGAGACAGAGCGAAAATGTCAATAAGGGGAGTTGAAAATATAGGGGCAGACTACTTGAGTAGGGCATGATGGGAAATTTGTATGAATTTGCCCAGTATTAAAATCCAGATTGTAGTATAACCAGTGTAAATGTTGTAAGATATCATCAGTAGTTATTTTTCTTCTATTCTGTGTAAGTTTAAAAATGTGTACATTTTTATTCTTAGGAGGGAGGTATTGTCACAGAATTAGGCGAAAATTAAATTTATTTCTTCTTGAATTACAAACTAATTTCACCATTTTTTTTGTTTCGTCGTACATGCGTTACCTGGGGTGAATAAGTGGTTTGTTTCCAAGGTAAGCGGCGTGTAACGATTTGCATGTGCCTGACTTCGTATCACTTGAAGTCGGGAACATTAGAATCACGGGGTGCAAGATATAATTTTGCCGTGAATTCTGCTCACCTATTTGATGATATATAAGGCAGAATATTTCTGATAAATATTACGGGTCCAAAAGTATCTTATCACAGGAAAGATAGCTCGTCATTCTATCTCCAGCCAAAGGGGTGAGTGTTAAATGTATATTTCGTTTTCTTGTGAATTTTATTCAGTTTATCATTTCATGTAATGATGCCTTTATTACAATGCAGATTTAAACGTGGAATATTTGGAATTACCAGTCACTATTAGACTGTAAATGCAATAGCGTAATCTAAGTTGTAGATTGTTTTAGAAAAAACTATTATTAGTTTGGTCTCTTTATTGTAGCTGATATCGTAGCTGATTTGTAGTGGAATGTCTCTGATATTGTAGCTGAACGTCTCTGATATCGTAGCTGATATTGTAGCGGAGCATCTCTGATATTGTAGAGGAGCATCTCTGAAATTGTTGCTGATTGTAGCTGAACGTCTCTGAACGTATCTGATTGTAGCTGAACGTCTCCGAATGTCTCTGAATTGTAGCTGAATGTGATTAATTGTGCCATTTGATTGTGAGATCAAATTGAGGTATCTGACTGTCTGTCTGTCGGATTGTCTGTCCGTCTACATCTGTCGTGATGTGTAAATATCCGGAAATCTAGAAGTCTGAGTGTCGGAGCTGTCTAGAGGTGTAAACTTCCGGGGTGGCATCTAGATATTTGGGAACGTTGGTTCTAGTAGATGCTGTATGCTGTCTGTACGTATAACTGTGGTGGATCCGTGAAGGGCAAACGGCCGATAAAAGTATTGGTCAACCCTAGGTATTCGGGGAAACTGGGCGGCGATTCAACAGTTGGTGAATCGTACGGTTATACAGGGTCGAGACACATGTGTGTGTTGCAATTGTAGTACAATTGAATACATTGTTATATTTACATAGTTACTTCAAATCACAATAGTATTTCAAGGGATTACATGGATCTCAATAAAAGCTAGCAACTTGATTAAATACATGTTTATGTTCGTGCTAGTTGTCGCAATCCATACGTGCGATAGTATAGTTTGATGTTTTGTATTTGTTATCACAATTTATACTTGCGTTAATATAACTTTTGTAAAGGTTCCTTGGATCTGTGTATAGTCCAAGAGATTCCTTTTTATCTGTGTATTAATATTTAATTTATTCATGTATTGTGAATGGTTGTGAGTGTAATTGTGGGTTGAACGCATGAGTTATTGTGTTGATACATCATTATTTTTCATTAATAATTTATTTCATAAATTTATATTTTTTTTTTCACATATTGTGTTTGTGTTGTTCATTTAATCCACCATCCTTTCGGTAACAATTCTGTTACAGTCATAGGAAATATGAGGGCATGTGACAAATAATAGTCATAGGGAAACACAATAGATAGGAAATTAAATATCTAAAGGGGACAGGGACCCTCAAGTGGAAAGTACATGACTATGAGACTAAATCACAAGGCGCTGCGCGAAGTGGAAAGGCTCATGGCAGAGTCGGTAAATAATTTACTTAGAGAGACACGAAGCATACAACATGTAAACAGGGGATTAAGGATAAATAATATTAAATTATACGTTTCCCAAAACGCATGCCCTGAGAACGAAAATAAAAGTCACGTGTGAGCTATATTGAACTCTACCTCTCTGTGTATCTCCCGTTCTACACAGAGGGCCCTGCTTAGAGAGCATATAAACATATCTGGAAAAATTTCAAGGAATTAATTGAAAAAAGTAGAGACGACCCAACTCGAGGCAGGGTATGTACAGTTAAAATAAATAAATGTACGTATTAACTTGTCTCGAGTACAATCGTTCTCAACCAATTAAATAGAAAAAATAACAGCAAAGATGACACAGAATAAAAGTATTGTGAAAAATCAAACAGATAATAGTACAACGGACTTTGCTTCAAAATAAAAAAATTTGGAATAAACATTTATGATCAATTAAAGATATAAAGGTGACGATCTGGTTATAGGTCCGGGTCACCAATCAGTGAACTAGAAAACTGGGAAAGATTTGAAATAGGAAAGTCTATCCAAACAATATATATATATATATATATATATATATATATATATATATATATATATATATATATATATATATATATATATATATATATATATATATATATATATATATATATATATCAGCACTCAGACAAATAGCAAAAACAATAATAGCATTCACTGGATACAGGGGACCCCTAGCCGGGTCAACAACAACAAATTAAGGAAGGAACCCAGAAATGGTGACAAAAGCAACTCTGATGAACCGCCCTATAGAAACATTAGGGAAAATGAATAATTACCCTTTAAAAAATATAAAAATATCATATAATCTCGATGGGAAAAATAAAGTTAGAAAGAATTAAACGGAAATAAAAATAAACAAAATAAACAACATATCTGGGGAACTCAACACACATGAAACACAACTTTTTTAGTTTTTGAAATGGGGGGGGGGGGGCATCTGTCTGGTGCCCCCTCCCCCCAAAAAAAAAAAAATGATGTCGTAGGGTAAGGGTTACGGGGCTCAAAGGTTGGAGTACGGTAAGGTAGGGCAGCACAAGAGCTTAAAGTCCATCCTGAGTGACCCGACGAATATTTTGCACTTATCACATAGTCGGTACATTTTGCCTATATTGTGTGCAGTTTCATATGTTTGATATTATAACATGTGAACATTTATACGTGTACATATTAATTTATGTGAATCTAATTGGATCAAATAAGCCCATGACATTAGTGTGCAGTATTCTATTTACTGAATGGCTGCAATCGTGGGTAAGTCTTCTTTTTTTTAACCCGCTTCCTGGAATTTGCTGTTTCCACTGAACATTTGTGGCCACAGTTGTTTGAATCGACTCGCGAAAGGGAACTGGGAAAAATGTATCTAGTCTCTTTCAATATTGCCAATTGCTGTTGGTGCTTCTCATTGCTTGCAATCCCAAGGTCCATGTCCTGTGCTGCCGCATTATGGGCAGTTCCTATCAATACGACATCCTTTAAGCCCTGTAACCCTTACCCTACGACATCATTTAAGCCCCGTAACTCTTACCTTATAACATCCTTTAAGCCCCGTAACCCTTACCCTACGACATCATTTAAACCCCGTAACCCTTACCCTACGACATCATTTAAGCCCCGTAACCCTTACCTTATAACATCCTTTAAGCCCTGTAACCCTTACCTTATAACATCCTTTAAGCCCTGTAACCCTTACCCTACGACATCATTTAAACCACGTAACCCTTACAATGCCCAGACCTTTGAGCCACATCAGATGTTTTCACATAGTAAATGGTGCGTGCTGCATCTAAACTTTATAACAAGTGACTGTCTGTGAGAATAAATTACTATTTGATCAATTTGGACGTTATCTGAATCAGCTTAACTATATGCATACTAATTACTTCATGACATTACATCTTCAAACACGAGAAACGAATTAGACTGTATTTGATTGTTCTATAAAAGATGCAAAGGTCCCTCTCCTTAGTGACATGACCCTATAAAGCATGGAATGAATTTTAAATAATTGTTTCCAATTATTGACAAGAATAAATATAGATCATATCATATATTAAAGTAATTAATGCTAATTAAATGTATAATAGATATACTTCGGAGATTAGTCATAGCCAAATTTAATGAAAAATGTCCAGAATTTGAGAGTAACCTATATTATATCTTGAATTGAGACGCATCAGTTCCATTCGTAAATATCTTTCAGTTGATGCCACAAAAACACTTTTGTGTTCATTAGTACTTTCAAGACTGGACTATTGTAACTCAATTCTGTCTGGTTCATCACAATATTTACTTCAGAAACTTCAAAAAGTTCAAAACACAGCTGCACGGATCATCTTTAGAGTACCTCGATCACAGCACACCTTACCACTGCTCTGTACCCTACACTGGCTATCAATTCGATACAGAATCAAACACAAAATTTGTTCTCTGTGCTATATTTCAATGACAGACTCCAGTCCAACATACCTATCCAGCCTCATCCATGTGTATACACCAGCTAGATCCTTACGCTCTTCCTCTGATAATCGTATACTCATTGTTCCCAAGGTGAAAACAAAGTCAGATGGACAACGTTCGTTTTGCTCACCAGGGCCTGGCGACGTGGAACGAATTGCCCATTGAAATTAGACACAAAGACACAGTGGTCCCTTTTAAGAGTTATCTCAAGACTCACCTGTTTCGACTGCAGGGACAACCTTAGCGACGTAATCATGTTTTGTATCTTATATATTTTCAGCATGTTTTTATGTTTTCCAATTTCATTGATTTTGTCATTTGTTGTTCTGTAGTGTAGTCATATCATTATTGATGGTGTAAAGCGCTTAGAGCTTTGAAAGATTAGGCGCTATACAAAGTCCTCATTATTATTATTTGTTATTATTATTATCAAGACCATGTATAAAATCAATAAATTGAAGTCCCCTTAATCCCCGTTTGCTTGCTGTGTTCGATATAAGGTCAGTCTGTCTTCCAGAGCTTTGGCATTCTTAGTAGTTGTAATATGGAAAATTGTAGGAGCATAGCGTTAAAAATGTAGATTTACTCAAATAATCATTACAAAGATCCAAATTAAAATTACTTTTTATATTTTTCGATTTTCATTGCAAATTTTTCTCTTCAGTCTGATTGTCTTTGAGTGCGTTTCTAATGCTATGCAAATAACTGGTATTACAAGTCCTTATTCAGGTTATTTGGTACAACGACGGTCATCATTCAAGTTATTTGGTATAACGACAGTCATCATTCAAGTTATTTGGTATAACGACAGTCATCATTCAAGTTATTTGGAATAATGACAGTCATCATTCAATTTATTTGGTATAACGACAGTCATCATTCAAGTTATTTGGTATAACGACAGTCATCATTCAAGTTATGTGGTAGAACGAGAGTCATCATTCAAGTTATTTGGAATAATGACAGTCATCATTCAATTTATTTGGTATAACGACAGTCATCATTCAAGTTATTTGGTATAACGACAGTCATCATTCAAGTTATGTGGTATAACGAGAGTCATAATTCAAGCTATGTCGCATCACGACAGTCATCATTTAAATGATGGTGGATAACGACAGTCATCATTTAAGTAATTCCAGAATTTGAATGTACAAGCGGAAACAAATCTCAAATCCCAATTTAGATGAAACTGTTTCGGGTACTAAAAGGTGTACATTATCTTTCCTTGTATAAAAAGAATTAGTATTATAAGTGACGTCAATAACAATATTTTACTTTGATTTACAGTGTAATGTTTGAACATCAAGATATGTTTATGTTTTTTTATCAGATATAAAGTATAAGTCCATCTATGTAATTCAGGAATTATTCTAACCGCCTCTGTTGCAAATACTTTCCAAGAAATCGCATTCGTATTTAGAACAAGTTCTCCAAATTACACGGGAATATTTAAACAAATAAAGTACGACGCCATTAGAAATTCTAATCAGTCAGTGTAAGAATCGTATCTAAGAATATGTAATCTTTCTTTTCATTTTTGAATATTTTCAAAGTGTGTTAACCCTTTTAGTATTGGACTGAAAACTCCCTAAATATAAATAAAAAGATTACATTTTTAAATAAAACTCCTCCTCTACTTATCGTAATGGTTGTATATAAATTGATGTGGTTTCTTGTTAGAAGCAGCTTTTATTCATGACGCGTTCCTGTTTATATCCGATTGAAAAGCCCAGGTATACAGTTATTCAAAATCATCATCGATATCATCATCAGCTACGACAAGGAGTGATGTGTCATAATAAATATTATATTACAGTCTGTCTAATGGGTGACGTGTTTAATGGATCCAAGAAATGAAAAGGGACTAAGATCGCAACGTTGCAGTTACTAACAGTTATGATATCATCACTGGTGAGAGAGATTGGTCTGTAATTACATGAATCATACGTTATTTTTTGTCCTTATAAGTTGGTGTCACATTCTCTTGTTTGCAAATACATAAGTGAGAAAATATGTTTTTGAAAAGTAAATGTAATGTTTTAACAATTGATAGGACTTAACTTTCACAACTATCAGATATTAGCATCCGAACCAGCAATGAAAGATAATAGCTTCCCAATCAGAAATCTGAGATAATCCGCACCATGTGATTACTTAGGATTAAGTAGAAAAGATTAGGGAGATTAATGTATTGACTCTATGTTAAAATAATGGTGAATAATGTATTCAATCTAAATAAAGATAATGGTGAATAATGTATTAACTCTAAATTAAGATAATGGTGAATAATGTATTCAATCTAAATTAAGATAATGGTGAATAATGTATTCAATCTAAATAAAGATAATGGTGAATAATGTATTAACTCTAAATTAAGATAATGGTGAATAATGTATTGACTCTAAATTAAGATAATGGTGAATAATGTATTCAATCTAAATAAAGATAATGGTGAATAATGTATTCAATCTAAATAAAGATAATGGTGAATAATGTATTAACTCTAAATAAAGATAATGGTGAATAATGTATTAACTCTAAATTAAGATAATGGTGAATAATGTATTGACTCTAAATTAAGATAATGGTGAATAATGTATTGACTCTAAATTAAGATAATGGTGAATAATGTATTGACTCTAAATTAAGATAATGGTGAATAATGTATTCAATCTAAATAAAGATAACGGTGAATAATGTATTGACTCTAAATTAAGATAATGGTGAATAATGTATTCAATCTAAATAAAGATAATGGTGAATAATGTATTAACTCTAAATAAAGATAATGGTGAATAATGTATTAACTCTAAATTAAGATAATGGTGAATAATGTATTGACTCTAAATTAAGATAATGGTGAATAATGTATTGACTCTAAATTAAGATAATGGTGAATAATGTATTGACTCTAAATTAAGATAATGGTGAATAATGTATTGACTCTAAATTAAGATAATGGTGAATAATGTATTCAATCTAAATTAAGATAATGGTGAATCATTTATTGACTCTAAATTAAGATAATGGTGAATAATGTATTCAATCTAAATAAAGATAATGGTGAATAATGTATTGACTCTGAATTAAGGTAATGGTGAATAATGTATTGACTCTAAATTAAGATAATGGTGAATAATGTATTGACTCTAAATTAAGATAATGGTGAATAATGTATTAACTCTAAATTAAGATAATGGTGAATAATGTATTCAATCTAAATAAAGATAATGGTGAATAATGTATTCAATCTAAATAAAGATAATGGTGAATAATGTATTCAATCTAAATTAAGATCATGGTGAATAATTTATTGACTCTAAATTAAGATAATGGTGAATAATGTATTCAATCTAAATAAAGATATTGGTGAATAATGTATTGACTCTAAATTAAGATAATGGTGAATAATTTATTGACTCTTAATTAAGATAATGGTGAATAATGTATTCAATCTAAATAAAGATAATGGTGAATAATGTATTGACTCTGAATTAAGGTAATTGTGAATAATGTATTGACTCTAAATTAAGATAATGGTGAATAATGTATTGACTCTGAATTAAGATAATGGTGAATAATTTATTAACTCTAAATTAAGTTAATGGTGAATAATGTATTAACTCTAAATAAAGATAATGGTGAATAATGTATTCAATCTAAATTAAGATAATGGTGAATAATGTATTTAGTCTAAATAAAGATAATGGTGAATAATGTATTCAATCTAAATTAAGATAATAGTGAATAATGTATTAACTCTAAATAAAGATAATGGTGAATAATGTATTGACTCTAAATTAAGATAATGGTGAATAATGTATTCAATCTAAATAAAGATAATGGTGAATAATGTATTGACTCTAAATTAAGATAATGGTGAATAATGTATTAACTCTAAATAAAGATAATGGTGAATAATGTATTCAATCTAAATTAAGATAATGGTGAATAATGTATTCAATCTAAATAAAGATAATGGTGAATAATTTATTGACTCTAAATAAAGATAATGGTGAATAATGTATTCAATCTAAATTAAGATAATGGTGAATAATGTATTCAATCTAAATAAAGATAATGGTGAATAATTTATTGACTCTAAATTAAGATAATGGTGAATAATGTATTCAATCTAAATAAAGATAATGGTGAATAATGTATTGACTCTGAATTAAGGTAATGGTGAATAATATATTCAATCTAAATAAAGATAACGGTGAATAATGTATTCAATTTTAATTAGGATGATGGTCAATAATGCATTCATTCTAAATTAAGGTAATGGTGAATACTGTATTTGATCTAAAATAAGATGATGGTGAATAATGTATTCAGTCTCAACGAAGTTAATAGTTAATAATGCGTTCAATCTAAATACAGATAATTGTGAATAATGTCTTCAATCTAAATTTTTAAATGGTGAATAATTTTTTTAATCTTAATTAAGACAATTGTGAATAATGAATTCAATCTTAATGAATGTAAGGGTCAATACTTTATTCAGTCTAAATTAAGATCATGTAGTCAATCATAATTTAGATCATGACAAATAATGTATTTATTCTAAATTAAAATAGTGAACTATGTATTCAATCTAAAATCAAGATGTTGGTAATAATGTTTTAAATCTAAATTTAGACAATGGTGAATAATGTATTCAATCTAAAATAAAATCATGGTGAATAAGGTCTTCAATCTAATTTAAGGTAATGGTGAAGACGGTTTTCACGTATATTTGAAGATAATGGGAACTAATATATTCCCAGCTAAGCGTTGATAATGGCTGATAATGTAATCAAAATTGTTGAGTGACTAACAAGGTGGATAATATATTTAAGTACGATTTTTTCACATATCTGATTGAATAAAATGGTGAATTACGTTGTTTTCACATTATGTGAATAAAATGGTGAATAATGTTTCCACATTTATGTGAATAAAATGGTGAATAATGTTTTCACAAATCTGAAGTTAATGCATGGTAAGGAGGCAGACTAGACTCATCAGATACTTTCATTTTTAAAAAAAATTATCAACTTAGTAACCTTTCTAGCATATTTCCAAGCGGCATGGGTATATTCAACATCATCTTTTAAACTGGTGTTTTCGTTTTTCTTGGCTTTTCTGATTGTATTAATTTTCCCATTATGAAGTTTTCTAGATTTCTCTCCGAAATGGATTGAATTATGTTCGTCTTCCGTGTAAGACGTACACTATCTCCATCGATCCTTGGTTTAGTTGATGGATCTTGCAAAACATTTTAACACATTTTAACTTAATTTACTTACAGCTTACTGTTTTCTAGAATTAAGTCTTTTCAGGTCTAGCCTGGTATCTGGAACAACAATGTTAGAGTTGGATCAGCTTGGAAGCTCTCCAGTAGTCTGGTGATGATAGCAAGGTTTGATAAGGACATGTGCAGTGTACTGCCATAAGTGCCATGAGACGTTCATATCACCACACTGGCTTAGGTCTTCGTGAGAGAGATTAGCAGCATTGTTTAGTAAGGTAAAGCCTGCCTAGGAACTTTATTTTCCTAACCCATTGTAACCTTTTGTAGTTATCGACATTGAAATGTAATGCAATTTTGCTATACAACATTTTAGTGGTTACATCAAAAGTTTAAATCTGAGTGCGCTATTAGTTATACAAATGACTGCCTAAATACCTGACATAATAAATATGGAACATAGCACCTGTCATTACTTCTGTAGTGTGTACATATATATGCACCTGGACAGGCATTTTGCGGTTTGTTGCCAAAATGACTGAGTCATGTTACATCACTATCCCTGGAAAAAATGTTCTCCGTTATACAGACCCAAACTACCATTAATTTTAAATACCATTGATTAGTCGACCTTTCTGTCTTAAAGTTGTCAAACTGTGTTTTTAAATGTTTATGAAAACTTTTTTTTCAATAAATTTTAGTTTATGAATTTAAATGTTTATTTAATTTTTCATTAAAATTTTAACTGATCAATATTTTAAACTTCAAACATAGTTTCAAACAGGTCTTATCTTGTAGTACAGTTAGGTTTTTACTGCATTGAAAAAGTCCTATAATTAAGGAAGAGATATCAAATTTTGTTTTGATTTCTCAAAAGCACTTGGACCAACACGTACACATTGTTTATTCTTGAGAATATGAGCTCAGAGAGTGGTTGTCTGTGTGTATTTTAGCCGACAGTGCACAATGATTAATAAGGCCTTGGTGATAATCCGGAAGTGAAATCAGTGTTCTGTTTACATGCTGTTCTGTTTACAGTTCAGCCACTAAAAAAAATGCCGGTGAACCCTTGACAAGAACTTCACCGCGAAGTCATCTTTGGATGTAGTTTAGATTAACATATGATTTGTATTGATTGTCGCACAGTTGAAATGTCAGTACTGAGAAATATATGTAGAAAACATATAGTAAAATTAACTGTGATGTATGTCCATAGGATGGACCGAACTCATTATTTTAAAATAAGACACAATATACATTAATCACCCTTGGTAATCGTTGTACGTCAGAAACGAAACTCGAGTACATGTTTTTAATAAATAAAAGGGTTTATGCTATTCCTCGAGGGCAAGCCACATAAACTCTTGTGGTATTAGTGTTGATGGCGATCAATACAGCACATGATTTCGAATTTTGTACACTTCTTGTGGACTTAGTGGTCCCATTCGTCTCATGATATTCATGAACTATTTGATTTAAAAGTTATGTACGTGAAGCAGCAGGCATATCATAATTAAATGACAAGATGGGGTTTTCTCCGGTCTTACTATTTCTAAATCTATCATGTACTCGAGATTATTCCAAAAATGCACTGACAGTATATCATAATCCCATAGATAATGTTTACATCTTTCAATCCATATTATTTACGGGAGGTTGTGAATTCCCAACAAAGTTTTGAAGTTATATCAGGACGCTATTTGAAATATATACCTTCCGTGAAGTAAATAACTGATCCACTGCGGTTGGATTTTGACCTCTGTTACGAATTGCGAACGAAATTTTAAAACCTTACATAGTACAAAGCTTGCTGTGCTCTCCAACCATACTTTCAGCATGCCACGAAGTCATTTTTTAAAAAAATGTTTTGAAGATTAAACTTCAACATTATCCTGATATCAATCACAACTGGAATTATTTCTTTTTTTTAAAGACAGTATCTTAGTTTTCAACTGCATGTACAAAATCAAGAGTTTGGTTCGCGCATTACTATTTCTCTCTCGAGTCCTGTATGAAATTTAAACCGATAAGTGTGTGTGTGTGTGTGTGTGTGTGTGTGTGTGTGTGTGTGTGTGTGTGTGTGTGTGTGTGGTTCAGGGTTAAATAGTTGATAAAATCTTTTACGTGTTATGTGAATCAGACAACTTTATTAAACTTTACAGTGAATACTTGGACATCTTCACTAATTTACCCCATAAGCATGTTTATCCGATATACTAAGGCTTATTATCGCACCTTTTCGCACAAGAATGTGACAAAAATACGTGCAACACCTGGTCCATATACCCGATTTAAAGTTGTTACTCAAATCACTTGTATATACAAAAGAAAGGGAGGATCGCAACTATTATTTCCATCACGACATGTATCACTAACTTAGCGGCATTATGGTTTGTCGGCTAAAGTTACGAATATGTGCTTGGATTTGGCTTGTGTATGCACAATACGTGTTATAGCATTCGAGTTGGTTATTCTATGCTCGCTTTGCTACAGTATGAATTTACCTTATCTGTCTGTTAGTCTTGTTATGTTGGGCGTTTAGGTAAGTTGTAAAGTACTCTAGGGGAGTATCTAATTTCCATACAAATATTTCTAATTTAGGTCCGTTATAAGGGACATGTGATACTGCGACAGTCCAGTGTGAAGGGGTCTCTCCGTTTCAAAGAGTATATGCTTTTTTTTTCTGATTGGAGACATCAAACGCGATGCTCACATGGAAGCCATTTCTTGCAGCGCAAACGTGCAAGAGCTCTGGCGCTGATATTATAAATTTGCCCCTTTTGATAATCCGTATTTTGTGTCCGCTTAGTATTGTTAATATCATATTGTCTTGAGGATCGTGCATTTCGTATGCGGATGCATCCTCTGCCAAATGTAAGCCATTTTGACTTATTCTTCAGGCTTCAGCTACCTATTTGCTTACGTTAGGGTCAAGGGTTAGGGTTAGCTACCTATTTGCTTACGTTAGGGTCAAGGGTTAGGGTTAGCTACCTATTTGCTTACGTTAGGGTCAAGGATTAGGGTCAGCTACCTATTTGCTTACGTTAGGGTCAAGGGTTAGAGTCAGCTACATATTTGCTTACGTTAGGGTCAAGGGTTAGGGTTAGCTACCTATTTGCTTACCTTAGGGTCAATTGCACTGTTGGCTGCTGAACTTGAGAGGCAATGCAATACAAAATGAACTTGGCTAAGAAGTTTTGCTCCAGTATCAAATCACCTACCCCTCATTCTGGCCTTAACTCCACCCAAATCTTCCCCGACAAAGTCGATTTTTATAACAGAATAAAATGCACATTGAGTTATTAAATTCTATGAGGGGGAAAACTCTGGCCTCCGTTTTCAACGGTTAATGTCTGGTCCGGCATTATTGTTTTTTTTTCCCCCACTCTCTTATGAGATCAAAGACAATGAATAACAATAGTACAAGATGCTGTTGGGAAATAAATACGTTTGATGCTGAATCTTAACAGGCCTTTACACCATTCCCTTTTCACGAAAAGTACCGGTGGAAGAGCGAACGTGTAGACGAATGCCACACGATTTATTGATGATGTTTCTATCTTATAATTACCTCCGACACCTGATTAAACATCATTGGTTATAAATCTTGTCCCAGAAAATGTTAAGTCCAATCTTGTTAATGGCATGCAATCGGCAAAGTTCAAAGTTAACATTATTATCATTATTGCAATGGAAATGATCACACTATTCAAATTGTTCTTAAACCCTTATAATCTATTTATGGTGTATGTGAACAAAACGTAAAAGTTATCTCGATATTGTATTCCAAAAATAAATAACTGTATAGTTTGTATTTATATATTTTATATGTATTTATATTTACCAAGGTTCCAGAAATGGCATGCATTGGAACTGCATGTTTCTACCACAAGATCCATCACATTCAATTAAAATGCAAAATCTGCTACAAATTCCCTGAAATCTGAAATGAATGTAGTAAATCTTACCCACTATAACTTTAAAGTCTTGTTAGTATACCAAGATTAACAAATTATACCGATTATTTATGTTAGTATACCAAGATTAACAAATTATACCGATTATTTATGTTAGTATACCAAGATTAACAAATTATACCGATTATTTATGTTCCACTTTGGTGCTATCTTCATCTCAATCATTAAAAACATTTGACAAAATAGCGTAATTATTCAAAAAGATTCTAAGCACTGTATCCCTCATATTTCGTAATGACGCATTTCGACGCAAAACCCTGTCTGTGCAACGGTGCCTTTGACGGTTATATTGACAAATCTGAGTAATATATCCAGTGCTATAAAACTCAAGCATGTAAACACATAACTATCACTTAGACGGGTGAGAGAATGACAGAAAGTAATTATGACACAACTCGTTAAATCGCAATAAAGTAGTCAACAATTATTTGGATTATATAAGTACTAACCAAAAATGATGTTGTCACGATGACAATCAGGTTTTTCTTGCGACTGTGATGAAAGGATCCCTCTTAAAAAGTACGGTTGCTTTCTTTTTGGACTGAATTTCTTTTATGTTTTTGCAAATAGTTATTTTTATTGTTATTGTAGAGTTTAACGCCATTTTTAAGCACACGATATGCTATATGTGACGGCCAGTATTAACGGTGGAGGAAAAACCCGGGGGAAATCCCGGAAAGAACCACCGACCCACGAGAAACTACAGGCAAGCTTTCTCGCATACCCACATTGGTCGAATCTGAGACTCGAACCAACGCAGACAGAGGTGAGATGGCAGTGATCTGTAACGGAGAGCGCTTTAGACCACTCGGGGCCCTTTTTGCAAATAGTACAACACATAATGTGGAGTTTCCGTTAGTTAATAATTGTGACTGACGATGAGACGTAGCTTACAAAGCCGACAATCCAAATCTAATTGGGATAGTTTTAAATATTTATAGCATGTACAGCCTGAAATTGATGAATTCGTACTTGGAAGAGAGAGAGAGAGAGAGAGAGAGAGAGAGAGAGAGAGAGAGAGAGAGAGAGAGAGAGAGAGAGAGAGAGAGAGAGAGAGAGAGGTTATCTTCTTCCAATAAATTGTGTATGGAGTTAATACTAAATGAAAATAAATACGGATCTCATTTTTGGGACCTAAAGACTACTGATATATACAGGTGTGACCTGCTGTAACAGATGGTTAGACATTGCGCGATTGCAGAGCATATGCATTCAGGTAATTTCCGCCCTTGTCAAGCATATAAATTGGTGTAATTGTTTTAGCTTTTATGTTTGTCAAAAAAGTATAATTGTACTAAAGTACCTAACCCTGTCGTAGGTAGCGGACAAGGGAAATGTCAACGGCAATTAAAAACGTTAATTGTTCATCGCAAAACGACTACAAATGTTATCACGAAACTGGAGTACACGTCAAAACAAGGAATTTTCTATTCAAGTAAAACTGCCAGTGGCTAGCAACAAAGGGTTGAGTGATCAAACATTAGTACGCCCTTTATTTTTTTTCTTTGTTTTGTTTTCTTCTTATATTTTAAAATGCTACAAAATATACGGTATAAATAATCGTTTACCCTTATACAGTATTTAATATTTTTAAAATATATTCTGCTAAAGAAACTTTATAATAGCTATGATCCGAAGCTTAAAGCAAACATGCGTCACAAGAAGTGAGAGTGTTTATCATGTATACAGGATTTTAACATCCCGGCTTGAGGCGTGTGTTTTGGTAGGTGAATATAGTTGATATATTCTGATCTTATCGTGCATTATTGCTTTAATTCTTTACATTTTATAACCGTACAATTTCTCAAACTTTAGCCAGCGAAATATTGAAGGCAAACAGTATAATAACATGAATAATGAATTTTGGTTTGTGACCTAGGTTAAAGTTCCTACCCCGTGACCTTGTCCTCACATTCCACGCGACCCCACTAAGCGAAATTACCATGAGGCGCCCATGTCTTTGGAAAGTAATTTTGGGTGGATGATATTAAGCAAGATTAGCATGCCCCTGTTAGCAATCACTTGATTGTGAAACCTAGTGATGACTGAGGGTACAAATCCTGTAGCCTCAATACACCAGCACAGCATGCAAACAACGCTCCCTCTAAGCGAATGGTAGATGTGCGCGCAGTGCTCGCTGCATTGCGCAAGCATTACTGAGACCAGCAAAATTTAACGTTGGACTGAGCAAAAGTTAACTTTGGATTGACAATTCAGCTGCGCGGGGATGCCTGAGCGCAGCTTGGAGGGCACGTTGCATGCAAACCTTTGCTCGATTTTCACTGCCTGTATATCAGAGATAATGCACCAGTTCCAAAGCTATGCTCGGGGTCACTGGTGGTTTTCCATTTCAGCCATTACGATCTCAAACTTCGCCATGCTAATTTATTTGTCATCAACAGCTAATGAGATGACTTGAGTAATTGTATTGTGATTGCTTTGTCCCGCCGCGAGAAGTTCTGAATAGAAACGTATTCCCTAATACAGCCATAACGAGACCATGCTTTTTAATTTATCAGCGCCAGTTACAACGGCTACTATTGATAAAGTTCCAACAACAATTCCGATTGGTGTGCCTCTAATAGCAGCTATAGACCCGATTCCCGCCACACGCAGACCGATGATTCCGCAAATGACCTCTAAAATCACGCACACGCGTTGCATTACACGATTGTAACTCGCAACGGTTGTTCCAGTTGTATTCCTTCGGTAAGTTTGAGGTTTATCATAATTACTCTGTTAATAATATGATCGCAAAGTATAATTGCTCGACAAACTGTCTCTGTTGAGTGCAATACGCACACGTAACTGCAAATAATTATCTTAGTTTAGTTGTACAATTGCCATAAACAATATTCATTTCTCAGGCAGTTGAACATTCTGCAGACCTAGTGCCAAATTTACTTAAACCCTTATTGATTGCACAATTGATTAGTGTCAAAATTGATTGTACCTGTCGTGTTCTGCGGACCTAGTGCCACGTTTACTTAAACCCTTATTGACTGCACAATAGATTAGTGTCAAAATTGATTGTACCTGTCTTCGCCCAAAAACTGTTACACGGATAAGTGTCTTTGTTGAATAACGTGGTCCCAGCTGTAGATTTTTATCTGACCCGTAACAAGATTATATTACAGGGTATACGCGAGTCCGTTAACGCCACGCTGATACACGTATTAATCAACATGAGACACAACAATACCATAAATGCACTACTTGTAAGGCGATCTGATTATTCCATTAATTATATGTAATGATAGAATTGATCTTAAATACAAATGCGAAATTTAGTTCATTACCCTTCCTGATAGATGCTAAGTTTTTCAAACTGACTTTAATCTCCGGCGATTAACTGCACTGATACTTTATTTACAGAAGATACATTAATATTATCATTGCGTACGAAAGTATTTATTAAAGTTACATTAATATTATCATTGCGTACGAAGGTACTTATTAAAGATACATTAATAGTATCATTGCGTACGAAGGTACTTATTAAAGATACATTAATAGTATCATTGCGTCCTATGGTCTGTATTAAATATACAATAATATTAACATCCTATCCGAAGGTCCGTATTAAAGATACTTTGAAAAGCTGAATAAACTTTTTTTTTTTATTACCCACCATCCACAATGAAATAATATTCAGATTAATCAATACAGTCCAGACTCACGCATTTTTCAGATGTGATATTTAGTTCTATTAAAAAAATATATACAATAGCATTGATTATAAGTTAACCATGTGTTATGGTTTTGTCCACTCTCACAGAGCGTCATGTTACCACGATGGCTTATATTTCATTGATCTGTACCTATATTGATGCGAATCCAGGAAAAAAAGTCACAGAAAAAAAGTCACAGGAAAAAAAGTCACAATGAAAAAGAGCCCTAGGAAAAAGTCACAGGATAAAAATAAGTGAGAATATCACACAAATTTAGAAACCATAAATAATATATTACGATGGAGATAATTTTAAATAAAATTCAAATATATACACTCCGAAAAATTTCAACTTGTAATGAAAACTAAATCCAATAGAACTATTATCTAGCTTATAATAACATTAAACGTTTGGCTGAAACCAGTATGTTGAATTGTTTAACAATCCCAGGCTACAAAGGGACATTACATCATAAAAATCTTTTGTTCTGCCAATGTAACAAATTAGTGTCTTACTTGGCTTCAGACCTATATTCATCTATTCCATATTGTATTCAATGAAGCAAATGCAATGTTTATTTCATTATTTGTTCACATTAGGTTGACATTTTTTTGGATATGTATCTATTTGATTTTTATGTAAAGTTTTCTCTATAGTAATATAGTATGTACTGTACCAAAATTTGTGTTATATTCCCGTTTTTAACCTGTGATTTTTTTCTATAACTCTTAATTCTTGTGACTTTTTTTCTTGCGACATTTTTCCGTAACTTTTTTCATTTGGCTTTTTTCCTGGATTATAATAATAATAATAATAATAATAATAATAATAATAATGACTGGTGAGTGATCTTTAAGGGGAGTCATAAACCTCTCTCTCTCTCTCTCTCTCTCTCTCTCTCTCTCTCTCTCTCTCTCACACACACACTACTCTTTATAGGTAAAGATACAATTCCATTTTCCATTTAATTTTTATACAGAATTTTGATTTACAAGAGTTTCAATTTCGGACTTGATTCCTGTTGGAACGTTATATAAAATTGGATGTAAGATTATAAAATTACAGTGCTCAACTTTTCAAGAGATTTGAATATCTAGCCACAATTGTGACTTTTGTCATAGCCAGAATTGTGACTTTTTTCCTAGCCAATGTGTTTAAGATATTAAAAATTATTTTTTTTTACAGACATCTAATGTCATCAGTGGCGTAGCCAACCCTCGTGGGATGACCAAAAATCTATTATCATGCATTATTATGTGAATTTAAAAATGAAAATTTATATATTTACTCTGAAATTAAAGTTAGTCCTACCCAAAACTGTGACTTTTTTCCTACCCAAAACTGTGACTTTTTTTCCGCAGAGTGTGACTTTTTTTCCTGTGACTTTTTTTCCTAGCCGAAATTGTGACTTTTTTCCGTTACTTTTTTTCCTGTGACTTTTTTTCCGCGCACCATTGATGCTACGAGTGATGTTAAGGGTAAATGTGCAATATAGGTAGCTATACATTGTTTCACCTTTGCCTTGACTACATCAAAATATATCTTGATAATCGCTATAGGTTTACCAGAGTATGGTTTCCCCCATTTCGAAGATTTCGGTCGCGCTTTTCGCGACAGCATCTATCAGATTTAAACACATTGAATGTCGACGTTAGACGCTTTAAATTTTCCAGCTTGATTTGGAAAAATCACGAGCTCGTCTGAGTCGACGTCAACAACAATCCGGTTGGCAAGCTCTGTTAAATCCGTTAGATGGCAACCTGGTCAGATCCATATCCAGCCGAGTTACACCCAAAAACAAGTTTCCTGTACTACTAAGTGTTCTTTCTAAGTGACACTGTAAAATTAATGAGTACCTAAGTGGTTCATGAATGTTCAAGTACAGACAATACTTTACAAATAAAATGTCCACATATTGGGCAGTCCAGCCAAGTTATCAGCACCATAATCAAATAAAACTGCGGTAGACGACTTTGTCGTCTATCTCAATAATAAACAACTTCATAAAAGTTGTAGATTCGTCAATATCTATTCGAGCCAAGACGTCGTAGGTTCTGTTGATGAAATCAGGTTAACAATCCAAGTTTCCCGTGTGCAGTGAGCGGGTGGGGCCTTTATCTCCGAGTTCACCGAGCATACAGATATTTCAGAAAAGAATACATGACTTTATTAAAAGAAGTAAATCATAGTTAGCTAATGCACGTTTGAGGTCACCTTCGATTCGTTCTTATAGCCTAAGACCTCTGATTGAAACTATCCTGCGAATCATCCCTGGTAGTCGAAGATCTTTTACTTTTGCATTAGTCTTAAACAGCCTTTGTTTCAGAGCCATCCCGAATGCAGTTCCGACTGCTGCTAATGCAACCGTTTCTTTACGCGCGAGAGTCACATCCGCAAACAACGCTGGAATGTCCACGAAGAATGTAAATATTCCACAGTTCTTTTGCATTTATATCAATGTTGACTTGGATAATTTTTATGTCACTGAGGTACTTTCTTGTTGAGCACATTAAGCTGATTACGTTGTGTTTGTGTCAACGACACCGAGTTACCTTTCAATTAACTTTTTCAGAGAAAACCTATGTGTGACCCTACAATCGTGTCGTATTGAGCTCTTTATTATTTTTTTTTTTTTTTTTTTTTTTTGGAGGGGTCGTCTTACCGCTGATCTTTACAGACCATTTTAAGGGAAGGCCCTCCTGTTTTTTTTCTGAGGTGTTTGCTATGTGTTTGTTTTAATATATTTAGGTATTAGTCCCATCTCAAACAAATACCAATATATTTTTTTTTAAAAGGATTTTTAAATCAAACATTCGTCATATTTCAGATCATATTGTCGTCTAGGCCTTTCTTCCCTTTCTCTTCTTCTCTTTTCTTTCCTTCTTTCTCTCCTTCCTTTTTTGAGGATTTCTTCAGCTGTTAAATCTTCCACTATTGTTTTGTCGTTATAAATTTCTTCTTCCAATTGACCTATGTTGTCTTCATCACTCTCATTCGGTACCTTTCTTTCCTGTTTTTGTAACATATTCCTTTCTTCATTACTATTTCTTCTGTTATTCAATTTCCGTTTCTTTTCGGGTGGTTCTCTTTCTCTTTGTATTTTGTTTGTTGTAGGTAAGGCTTAGTGATTTTGTTGTTCTGGACCTGTTGTTTTTTTGTTGTTCTGTTGTTTTTTGAGTCATAGCCTTTTGTTTTTCTGAACTTTTGGTATTAGTCTTACTTCTTTCTCCTGTTGTTTTTTGTTGTTCTGTTGTTTTCTGAGTCATGACTTTGTGACTGTCAGTTTTTTCTCCCTTTTGTTTTTCTGGGCATTTGGTATTAGTCTTACTTTTTTCTCCTGTTGTTTTTTGTTGTTCTGTTGTTTTTTTAGTCATGACTTCTGATTCTTGCCGATTTGCACTAGACTATGTGTTCTGTATTTCCAGTTCTTGTCTTTGTCTAGCTTTTCTCTCTCTGTTTTTTAAACGTTTTTTCCCTTGTTTTGTCATGTCTTGTTCTCCTTGAGGATTGGTACTATTTCCTTGTATTTGTTTTACTTCTGTTGTTTCGTTTTCTATTTCTTGTTCCGCTAATATTGGTACGTCATTTCGTTCTTCTCTCATTCCTTGTAGTGTACATTTCCTTGGTGTGTGCCCTACATTTCCACATTTGTTACATTTCCTATGATGGATACAGCCCTTATACCATGTAGTTATTAGGAAGCCACGCAGGTAACATGCTCTTTTTATAGTTTGGAGTTTTGATCTTTCTTTTTCAAGGATTCTGTTTTCATTGTAGATGTTAAATCCAGGGACTGTTCCTAACCTCGAGTTCTCCACCTTGATGTTGAATTTTTCCTCTACCCATTTGACTACAATTTCAAGTGGTACTTCCATGGGTATACCCTCAATATGGAGCTCCCCCGTTTGTTTTTTGATTTTTCTCATGATTGGTATTGGTTCTCTAACTATGGCTCTATGTCCCATTATTGTTGTTTCTCCGTATGGCATGGCCGGTGTATTCCCTCTATATCTAATGTTATATCCCCCTTTTGCATAATTGATTGAATATAATTTGGATAATAGATTCTTGTCCAACATTTGGAGACATATCAGTACAGATGTTGTACCTGGTATCCCTATTCATTTGAGTCTGGAAAGATTATTTGTTGGGTTCCTTCTCTGTATTTGCATTCAATGTAATCACCATCTTCCAATTGTACTCTCCTGGTTTTAAAATACTTCTGTAGGTTTGTCATTGTTCTTTTCGCTGACGCCATTTTCTCTCGTGCTGTTCTTTTTTTTTTTTTTTTTTTTTTTGGAGAGGACTTCTTACCCTGATCTTTGCAGACCATTTTTAAGGTTCGGGCTCTCCATTGATCTTAGTAGGATGTTATGCTATATTGTTTGTATAAAAGGTATATTTTTTTTGTTTTTTGGTTTGTTTTTTTATTATTATTTTATTTCGGTATTAGTCCCATCTCAAACTGATACCAATTTTTTTTTTCTTTATTTTTTTTTTATTTTATTCTAGTGTTTCATCAAAGTATAAGGCCTCCATCATTAGTCTGTCTGCGTCTCTCCGTCTTCTTCTTTTTTCTTTTCGTCTCTCTTTCTTTCCCATTTCCAGTATCTGCTCGGCTGTTAAGTCTTGTTCTATGTTTTCCATTTCATTTGTTGTACTGTTCTCTTCAAATATGTGTGTTGTTTTTATCCTCTTGGCTTGTTGTTTTATTCTTTGTTCTTTTTCTGGATTGGGTTTCTTGATTACTGGTCCCACTTCAACCCTGCAAATTTCGCTGTTCGTATTCGCTTTGAGTTTTCCGTCTGTGTCCGATATTCTTATTATGTGTTCTGAAGTAGTGTTGTTTTCTTCCCTATCTTTTTCTATTTCATTTGGAGTTTGCCTTCTTGTGGTTATTTGGTTTCCCTGCAGTTGTTGACAAGTGGTATCGTGTCCCCCCTCAATCCTGCACATTCTGCTCGAATTATCTTTAAGGTTTCCATCTGTGGTGTTTTTTCTTATTGATTGTTCTGAGGTAGTTTTGTTTTCTGCCATCTGGTGTTCTGGTTGTTTTTGTTGTTGTTGTTGTAGTTGTTTTGTCTTCGTACCTCTTTTGGTTATTTGGTTTTCTTGCAATTGTTGTCTGTTGCTACTTTGTCCTGGATTTGTTGTTGTTGTTTGCGTAATGGGTATTGCTTGTGTCCCCATAATACATTTCTTTGGGGTATGACCCTTCTCTCCACATTTGTTACATTTTCTGTGGTATATGCAACCTTTGTACCAGGTTGTTACTAGGAAACCATGTATGAAGCAAGTTCTTTTGATTAAGGGTAATTTTGTTCGTTCTATTTCCAAAATCCTAGTTTCATTAATAACATTAAATCCTGGTATTTGTCCCATCCTTGATTTTTCCACTTTTATTCCATATTTCTCCTCCACACGTTGTACAACAATCTCTGTTGGTATTTCTATTGGTATACCTGTTATGTGTAGTTCTCCTGTTTGCTTTTTGATTCTTCTCAGGATTGGATCTGGACTCTTGATAATAGCTCTATGGTCACAAATTATGGTCTCTCCGTGTGGTAAAGTAGGTGTGTCTTCCTTATAGCGTATAAGATAGCTATTTCTTCCATAATTGATAGAGTGTACATTTGCCAATAGCCTCTCGTCGAGTATCTTTAGATGTACAAGTAATGATGTTACACTTGGCCTTCCCGCTCCGCTGATATCTGGGAATAAAACTTCATGTGTCCCATGTTTATAGTTACATTCTATATATTCTTCACCATTTAGTTCAACTCGCCGTGTTTTGAAGTACTTCTGTAAATGTAACATGGTTCTCCTTGCCGACATTTTTTCCCGTGCTCTCGTGCTGTTCGTGCTTAAAAATAACTCACTTGTTTGTTTGGTAATTTCCTTTTTTCTTTAGTTAGTTTTTTCCTTTTAGTATTTCATCATCTATTTGGTTGTATTTCCAAGCAAAACGGCCGCACCTACATCTTTTCTGTAGTGGTGCTTTCTCCGGTGGATTTCCTAGCCGTTTGCTTGGTCCTTGCCATTTTTTGTGATTGTGATAGACACTAACTCCACGTCTCAACTGCACAACTGTGCAGTGTCTTTATTATTTTCGGACGGTCTGTTTGGTTAAGACCAGTCCTAACTTCGTTGTAGGACAATATTTTTTATAATAAAAAACCACAACAGCTTTATTTACTATGTTACAACTTTACGAGTTCTCGAAAGGCGTGACAAGAAATTTCATTTTTCCACCTGGCCTTGTCAGAGAGGATCACAACTGAAGCATTGAAATATCTGTAGCCTCGGGCTGAAGCTACACATACACGTCGACACCAACCCGATGCAAAATAGCCAGGTTTTAAAATAAAAAGATAAATCTGGTACAACGTACGAAATTACATGTATAACCGCAGATTGTGATATACATGTGCCAGTTGATTGTCTGTGAAATTAAATAAGATTCCTTCAACGGGTTTCTGATAACCGTTCAATGGTTCTTGGTGATTATCTCGACTCGTGTTACATCAGGTTGTGTTAATGATTTTGTGGGATTTAGATAAATTGCAAAGGTATATCATGATGGGTAATGTTGTGGGATTTGTCAAGACATCTGGGTAAGTAAGGTGTGTGGGAATTAGGTCAACTGGCACGGTACATTAGGGTTGTTGAGTGCGTAATCTGTGTAGAATTTAAGAGAACTGGATGGTACACGTTCGTGAATATCAAAATTATAAATGAAATATAGTTTGTTTTACCCCAGCTTACAAACAACATTTTTACAACAAATTATTTCACTTATGACTTGCTTTGCTTACTGATTTTAAAAACATGTATCCAAGCTAAATGTAAGAAGATCACTCAGTAATGCATGTATTGGAAGGGGTGGGGGTGGGAGAGCGAAATCCATGACATGATACTTGTACTTAGCATTATTGAAAAGCTGAAGATTTTACCATTTAATTACCATTTAATTACAAACTTCAGTATAATTTGCATTAAAATGCGTAGTACAATTTCACGAGAAAGGGATTAATGAAACCATGCTATAATTGGGAATGCATTATCAAAAATATGTATCATTTACATCTATTTATCTGTCTCTATAATTAGACATGTGTAGGAGTACTTATTCATGACATATGTATGAGATTAGACGTTTTCTTCAAAACGAATACATTTTGTAATATATTATATCGCTGCCTAATAATATACAATGGTCATTGTGATCAGTATAAATTTATGTTCACACGCCACAAAATTTAGGTTCATTTCTTGATTATTTCTTTCAGCTGCAATTAATGACTAGTAATGATTTTTGCATATTTAGTAGCATTTAGAAGGCCATCCCCATCCACTATAGAGCGGGAAATAGAACGATTGACATCTGCTGGGTCCTCTACAAGTGATAAGTACTGAGGGAAAACAATGTACAAGTATTACAGATGTTGACTTGTATTTATATCTTATTGAGTAAGTTAATTATACACGGTATTCATGAATTTAATTATAATCTAAGGTAATAGAACTGTTTTATGTTATAAAATGGTGGGTAATTTTGCAGCACTAAAAATGCGTTTTGCAGCGTCTAAAAACGATTATGTTTCAATGCATATTAGACGCATTGGTGTGTTGTAACTTCAGTTCATATTAGTCTTGTCATCTTGTAGACAGTATAAATAATATTGTTTACTAATAAGGTCACACACATTAAAATTTGTTAGGAAATGGAAAATTATGACATGAAACAAAATTATTTGTTGCTTAGACACTGTTATTGCTGAATATAATGATATGTAATTAGTTAAATTGTAGGCTATGAAACATACTGTACAATACTTAATTGTACATATAAACAATATTTACACAGGAATTTTTTTTAATTAGTGTGTCTACTATGTTTATTATTCCAATGGGTTTTCTTTTCCTTTCTTAGGTAAATAATTGTCTTCTCTAAGTCTGACGCCAAAACCATATTCATTAAATGCAAACTTTACAGACACCAGTAGTGAAACACCGCGTACAGGGAATAAAACATACAGCATTCCATTGACAGTAGGTTTTATTTCTTTTCAAATAAATCGTGCAAAAAGCATATATTTCATTTCGTGAATACTTTCCATTGTTAAATCCATGTTCACTGTACATATCTTTAGATGAAGTTAATAGTAATGATTACCATCTTTCAAACAGATGTTTATGGTATCATAGATGTCTTACAGATTTCAGTGTTCCTATGAAACTGGACACACTTATTGAGAATAACTAGGAGTAGCTAGAAACGTTAAGTTATTACACAAGGCCCAGACATAGACTATACAGAAGAAATTACTGTCATGTGATTCAATGGAGGAACTAGAGTGCGTTTGCCAGAGGTTTGTTGTTGTTGTAGGGCTTAACGCCATTTTTCAGCACACGATAATCTATACATGCCGGCCAGTATTAGTGGTGGAGGAAGAACCCGGATAAACCCGCGGAAAGAAACACCGACCCGCTACTGGCAAGCTTTCTCACATACCACATTGGTCGAATCATAGACTTGAACCTACGCAGACAGAGGTAATAAGATGGCAGTGATCCGTAACGGAGAGCGCTTTAGACCACTCTGCCACTCGGGGCCCCTGCCAGAGGTTGGAGAAAAATCCCAAATTATCCAAGAAGATGGTAATTTCGGGATCATATTTTCTAAAAGAAAACTGTTATTATGTCTATATCCTTTATTTGCTGATGAAAACTTCAATATGCATATCGTACACGTGTTGGGGCGCCTGCATAATTATTTTCCGTGGGGTGGGGGACAGGTTGTGGTCAGCTATTAAGTTTTACGGATGTAATCCAGAACATGTTTAGAGATTAACATATACAGGTATTTTACTACAATATACACTGTTATATACTTTTAGGCTATTTTAATTCAATCGTAGAGTCCATGTCATTCATGAAGTTAAATGATTCACGTTGGTTAATTTATTTAATAATTGCTCTTAGTACAATGTGTTGCATAGCTGGTATTGGCATATTGTTTCAAGTTTGAGCAAACAAACTTGCATGCAAAACCATGGCAAAACAGAAATATATTAAAGATTCTTGTCACATTATTATTATCATCAGATTTTTAAATGAATGGTTAAATTACTACCATTTATTAAGACCCATACTGCAATAATATGTATATGAAAGAACTGGAGACCACATTTCAAAGTACGTGTTTTATAAATACTCCGTAGATTATTGCTGGCATTTAGAAAAATGCTATGCGTTCTTTATTGTGAAACTTGTTTTAAAACATTGTGTTACTCTTGCAGAAGCCTGCTTGAAAAATAATGAAAAAACAAATGAAATCGAAGAGGCCATATCGGAGACCCGCAACTATGTATCCGACCAATGCGGAGGGATAAAGTACATGTCTAGCCATTTGACTCTTATTTTATCAATATTGGATTCAGTTTTGTCTTTAAAAGCATGGTATTTGCAAAGCGGATGAATCTCTAAATTGATAACAAAGTCAGCTTTTCATAGTTCCCAGGACTAGCAAAGCTTGAGTACAGCTAACAATTTACACCCATCTTGTCTGATCGGGCAAGCGCTTCCACTTAGAATGTTTATTCACATAAAAATATTTGAACAAAATAAATTCAGCTTTGCGTAAATTGATTTCACCATCCACTTAGTCGTTAAATTTTGACTCATTAAATTCTGACACTGGCCGTTAAATTCAAACTTGGCTTTTAAATTTAGACTTTCCCGCCGTTAAATTCAGATTTGGCCGTTAGATTCTGCAGACCTAGCTGTTATTCAGATTTGCCGTTAGATTCAGACTTGGCTTTTAGATTCAGGCTTTGCTGTTGGATTCAGACTTTCTAGTTATACATGTTTAAGAAATGTTATGATACTCAATACCACAAATGGTTCAAGAAATTGCATCCCAGATTGTTTTGAGCTGGTATGACGTATAACTCGACGAATAGACGTTCTCTGCAAGAAACGAAACAAATTAGTAAAATATTCGTATCAGGATTTCTCATATTAAGTCGTAAAGATAGATAAAATTAACCTGATGATGTAACGAAACAAATATTACCGTGATGTTTGCCTACATCAAGTAAATGGTGCCACGACATCAAAGGATCATATACTTATGTTTATGTTGGAGGTCTTTTTTAGCGACAGGCACACTATATAGAGATCCTCTCGAATATGGTGTACGCTTTTATTGTTTCCGATGTAATGTTTAAGCCCGGTTATTTACATCCGTTTTTTTTTTCTAAATTATAAAACACTACCGTTAGTTCTGCTACGTTCTGTGCGATTATTGCTCTTCCGTAATCGTTTTTATTATCTTCATTTAAAAACACAGGTACTTTTTGATAATGTCATATTTTACGACCTTATGGTCTTAAACTAAGTTACATCAAAGAGCGAAAACCATAAAGTTTTGTAAAATTCAAGATATAATTCATTTCCCTATAATACAAAGTAAAAATCTAGGAAGAACTTACAGAATTGTGAATTAAATCACAAAAAGTCTTACAAGTTATATCACAAATTAAAATGTAAAAAGTTCTTTTTGAATTCCAGTGGAATTGCAAATAAGTTCCAACTGTGAATATGTTGATGTGCCTTTAGTCTCGAACGTGCTAATGTTCTTTTCTGAATTCACTGTAATTCCAAATTATTATTGCAGTCAACACATATTACTAATTTTGTATTTCCAATGAATACTAAATTGAATTAAAAAAATATCCACCCAATGAAGAATTGAACACAAAAAAGACTGATTCTGCTTCGAATTGTTAAGGCACGAATGAGTAATTTGTTTATTAAAAAAATGATTATATTCCTACTCGACCTTGTTGGCAATTACCATTAGATGGAAACACCATGTCATTTAATATAATTTCTCATTCTAGAAGATTCTAAGGTCAGAACCATAACTGTATTTTAAAAAACAAATTATTTTAACCACGTGTATATGTTTATATTAAAAATGATCTGAATATTTAATCTACAATTATATATATATATATATATATATATATATATATATATATATATATATATATATATATATATATATATATATATATATATATATATATATATATATATATATGTGTGTGTGTGTGTGTGTGTATTCTGTTGTGTACAAACATCTGGTTAGGTGCACAGTGAACTTGAATTTAGGCACGGTCAAGTACAAAATACAGATGTTTTTTTTAGTATATAATCATTAAGAAAAGCCAATAAATAATACGAACTCATATACATAATGCATATTGTAAGGTTTTATAAACGTGTCGTCATTCAGTTTGTGTGTGTATGAGAGAGAGAGAGAGAGAGAGAGAGAGAGAGAGAGAGAGAGAGAGAGAGAGAGAGAGAGAGAGAGCATCATCGTTCAGATGTTATGTTACGTTTGGCTTATCGATAAATTTTCACACGTAAAGACAATGTCTCCAAATTGCTGATAAAACCGTGTTGTACGTGTATAGGTTGCGTGTACGGTCCAAATGTTAGTACTTGAAACTGCGAAAATATATTTCTAACTACATATTGTATTTCTCTGGTTGCGATAAGAAAGTATGTTTTTTTTCCTTCTTCCTCCTTTGCTGTCTTTTGATGAAAATAGATTTGGAAAGATTAAAACGGATCAAGTATACTAGTATACTAAAGCATAAAATAATCGGTCTGGTGTCTCCTACTTTGTCTAGCGAAACGTGCTGGTATATAAAGGTATTGATGTACTTCTTAAAATCATGAACATATCTTATTACAAACTAAACGTGCTGTTGATTTGACCGAGATAACATTGACTCTTTTCTCTTCCTGCTACAGTTTTTTATTATTATTATGAAACATAAAAACAGCGGATTTATGTAACAAGGATAAATTATACTATAATAATAAAAATAAAAACGAATTAAGAGGCATTTCACAAATTGGATAGAAAAATATTTCGTACGGTACAAGTTTTAAGCTTATTTAACCCAAGAGAAATGCTTCCTTTCAAAATGCAAATGTGTATCATATCAATATGATACAAAAAATCACCGTATCCTTCACACTTAATGTGATAGCTATCACGGTCCATACACGATGTTTTCCCTGGCCGTTCTGTAACTTGGAACTCTGTAAACAAAATCTTAGATCGAGGAAAAGCCTGGTTTGAGCGTCGGGTTAAAGAATCGATCCACAACCGTGCGGACAAACCGACGCAGAACAGACGCAGGGACCTTTAAAACCTGCTGCATATGTAGGACAATCTGTTCTGTAAATATCGCTCACCATTCTATCGTTTGATGTTATCAAACATGTGCAGATTAAATCAATCTGCTGACGAAGACCTTAGTGTAATGCTGAAAGCTTCAGGTTAGAGTTCTCTCTACTGTTTCTGTACTGTATATGATTGAACAGTTAAAACATTTTCAAATATGAATAATAAATCTACATTTAGGTTTTGATCGAAGAATGAACAAGTAATACTTATTTTCAGTTCCATTACCGTATGTATTTACTTTTAAGTCAAATCCAAGTGCAAACTGCACATCCCCAGATCTGCTGTCACATAGTGCACCTGTCGATCTGGATGTATGAAGTTTATTAGTAGCAGTCAGTAAAACAAAACCCAATATATACTCTGGTATGTATGCGCATTATGCGACAAAAGATCAGAGTATATGATGTTTTAATTTAGATATGACTGAAATGCGAATCTATACGACACGAGTACAATCATTGAAAACTTCTGATTCCTGTGTACATTTTCATACACGTAATATCAAGTTATTTATCTTCTCTTTGGCAACTCAAGACTAAAGCTATCATAAGGAACACAACACAAGACATAAAGGGTTCAAAAGGGCTTCAAGGGCTATATTTCTCCTAATAACTCGTGACCAAAGCAACTGTTTTCACAGCTTGTAATGTAACATTTAAATTTGCCTTATGTTGCCATATTTCCATGGACTTCAGAATCACACACTGTAGCGTGTACTTATCAGTCATTTTCACAAATTATTTTTGCGACTTTGATATTAGCTATTTTATTTTCACGTGAAGTCAGTTTGTTGATAGGTTTATTAATGTCTCAACATCACTTTAGATAATAGTGTTGTGCTGCCTCAATGAAATTAATGTTATTAATATATTTTAATTGGATAACTTGTTAGTTTCATCTGTTCTAATTTGGAAAATGTTCTATGATAGGCAACGGTACGATACATCGGTGGTGTAGCGAGGGTATTCGGCGCCCGGTGCAAAGTTCATATTTTTCGTCCCCCCCCCCCCCACGGGGCGTAGCGGACAGTATTTGGCGTCCGGGGACAACGTATAAATTTTACTCCCGCAGTGTCACTAAAACAGAGGAAAACAGTAGTCAATACTGAATACAACGTAATAATACAGTCATCATAGAAAGGCAATTTAAGGCTAATCAATTTTAAGTGCAACAACCACAAGAAAAATGTTAGCAACAGTTAGTAACTTAGTCTATATCAATCACCGCCCAATCCATAAAGTCATCATACTAAATTGATTTTTCTCGCCAGATTCAGTCTGAACCAGAGTTAATCTCAATCATCCAGACATCCTGGCACGGACCTAGTTGTTTACTTAGTTGTTTCTTCTGAAGCACACTTTGTAAAAGTATACACTGAATCATCCAATCCTTTTCTTCCGGCGCCCTTCCTCCCCACCCCCGACGATTTCCGGTGCAACTTACACCCCCCCCCCCCCCCTGCACCCCGCTAGCTACGCCACTGCGATACATGATTGAGTACAAACTGCCCTACAGTTAGTTCTAAGTGTATAGTGACGGATGAGATTTCTACTTCGTTATTGTCTTGGAAAATTAATATTTAATTCTGTGGAAATATGGCAAGTGTTACTACTATGTGTGTATTGATATGCTACGTGGAACTCTTGTGGAATAGCATGGGGACTGGTGAATAAACCACTCTGGTAAGTGCAAGAGTTTTCATTTGTTTACAATGTTTGGTTAAACTGGACTATTTGGGTGTCTGAAAAATGCGGGTCTGAGAAAACACATTTCAGGTTGTTGTCGTCTTTATGATAGCTCTTGAGTTAGACCTACATATAAGATAACATTGACTTTGCTGTGCGGAACGAACAATAGTTTCTAGCACAATACCAAATAGCTTGACATCGTGTCCGTCAGTGTATCTGTCTCTCCAAATGTTTTGTAAAGCGTGTTTTCAAAAAGACGTTAATTTGCTACATATATTTTGTGTGTAACATGTGTTGTTTTTGTTGTTTGATTTTAGAACAACTACGTTACAGAAGACAACAGGGGTTTCCTGTTTTTGAAAGTAGTCCCGAGCGTGTGGACACCATGACTGAGATGCCTAATCTAAGACAACAGTAATGAGATATGAAAAGCAAGGTTAGTAAAACAGCTAGATTTCTCCGATGCGTGGATGAGAAACAAGTTATATAGCCAACTCATTACGAAAAATATATGACGTGTTATTATCATGCCATTTTCAGATCATTTATAAAATTAACGGCTTATATTCGAGTGATCCACCAGGATCACAATTCAAAGCACAGACTCATTTTTATACACGACTATGTCTATTTAATTACGTGAAACAATAGTGGAATATATTGGTTGCCATTAACCCTGAATATTCGCTGGCTATGGATCCAATATGATAACCCTATCTGTACATTGGCGTATCGAGCAGATATTTATGTGCTTCGGGTCACTGAAGTTCTTTGGATGCGGCGGCAAGTTAAATCATCCCACTTCAGTACTAACATCACTGAAAGTTCCAGCTGCAAAGAGCTGTTCCAGATTACTAACAAACTAATGACCAGGAACAAATCTACACCACGTCCAACTACCTTCTCTCCAGTCGACCTTCCGGACCTTTTTGCAAATTTCTTCCGTGACATGGTACATGCCATTAGACATAAGCTTGACAACACAATTTCAACTGACCCGTCGGCATAACAAAGTTGCGATACAGAATTTCAGCGACAACCGTTATCAGCATTTGAACCTGTCTCTACAGTGCACCAAATAAATTTGACCCAATTCCATCATCACTGATGTTTTAGTGCTTAGATCTAATATTGCCTTCACTAACTGATTTTATTAATACCTCTCTCTCTCTCTCTCTCTCTCTCTCTCTCTCTCTCTCTCTCTCTCTCTCTCTCTCTCTCTCTCTCTCTGCTTAACTGGGGAGTTCCCATCATTTTTCAAAACTGCGATTGTAAAGCCTCTGCTGAAGAAGCCAACACCTGAGCATAACGATTTAAAGAACTACCGCCCAGTTTCTAATCTCACCTGTTATATAAAAAAATCTTAGAAAACGTTGTTCTAACCCAACTTGTATCTCATCTGAATTGACACAGTATAGGAATGTGCAGTCTGCATATCTCCCTTGCCAAAGTACTGAAACTACTCTTCTATAAGTAGTTAATGGCATTATCTCTGCTTTGGATAGCGGAACGATTACAGTCTTCACCCTCCTTGATTCGTTTGCAGCATTTGACACAATAGACCATGACATATTACTTCACCTTCTCCAGCATGTATTTGGCATTCACAATATAGTCTTATTGTGGTTCAAGTTCTAGTTAGTCAATAGGAAACAAATTGTATCTGCAAATAGAATACATGATCTTTGTTGTGGTGTTCCCAGGGGTCTGTTCCTAGACCTGTTCCCTTCATTCTATACACACAGTCACTACTCACAAGTGTCATAGATCATCATCCAGTGTCTCACCAACTTCACACTGATGACACCCAAATATACAAATCTAGCCACCCAACTAAGTAGAAAGGTGCATTTCAGATGTGAAATCATGGATGACATGTAACAAGCTGCAGATGAATGATGATAAAACCGAGGCCATTCTGATCACAAGACAAAGACGTTCTTATTCAAATCCTTTACCTCAAACAATAAATATCAGTAACACCAACATTAAATTCACACAGTCAGTATGAAACCTAGTTGTTGCTCTGGACAGTACTCTCACACTGCTCTAACATGTCATGAACATATGCAATGCTGCCTATCCTGAGCTAAAACAAATAAAAAGAATCTTTCAGTTGATGCCACTTAAACACTTGTGTTCATTAGTACTTTCAAGACTGGACTACTGTGACTCGATTCTGTCTGGTTCGTCTCAATATCTACTCCAGAAACTCCAAAACTTTCAAAACACAGCTGATCGGATCATACTTAAAGTACCACGATAAGAGCGCACCTCCGCGACGCTCTGTACGCTACGCTAGCTATGCATTCAATCCAGAATCAAACCCAAAATGTTTTTCTCTGTGCTACGTTTCACCGACGGATTCTAGTCCAACATACCTATTTGACCTCACTCATGTATACACACCAGTAAGATACTTACGCTCCTCTTCTGACAATTGTATACTCATTATTTCTACAATGAAAGCGATGTTATATGGACAACGTTATTTTGAATACCAGAGGCCCATCAATGTGGAACGAATTGCCCATTGAAATTATACACAACGATTCAGTGATCCCTATCAAGAGTGTTCTTAAAAACCCCTTTTGTTTACTGCAAGAACAAACTTAAAGACATTATGATGTTTTTATCTATAATGTTTGTCAGCATTTTTGTTTTCTTTTTCCATCTGACAATAAAGCATCCAGACAAAACGGGCTAAACTGGTAGCGTATCGACGTTAGTTACAATACAGTAAACAGATGAATATGGTACCAGCCTCATATATGTTAGTGACAAAATCGGTAAGAAAAGTTTTGATTCTATCTGACTTGCCCAATATGTTTAAAAATAGTAGAGAGTCTTACGTTGTGACACCGTTTTACCATACTGGTCATATGACAATAGATCCTAGCTTGGAAATCATAACACTTTGAATGTGACTTCGAGATTTCGCTTGAAAGATGGGTTTCGATTGACAGCTCCCTGAATTTAATGACATACGCAATAGATATACACTACGGTGGCATGAGACCACCAAGGCACATACAATGAGCAACCAAACCGAAAAATAAAGAAGCGAGTAACCCTAGAAACAAACTAGGGAACCTGGAAAAATTACTCAAAGCCCTTTGAGTAATCAAATCACTCCAGCAATAATAACAAGTCAACAAAGTAGATGAAAGATAAAGAAATAGGGGTACACAAATCACGGCGAACAGATAATGAAGACAATTAGGGAATAATAAACATCATGTAAAATCCAAACAAATTAACAAACAAATAATAACAAATAAGATTTTAAAAAAGCAGCCCATACAATAGTTATAGGAACCTACTCTCACTCCTATTACCTTCTTTAACTTTCCTATCAATACAGCCTCATTGACAGTAAATAATAATTACCACATACGTATCACATTCTAAAGTCAGAAGGCCAAAAATTAAATATAAGTAGATGGTCGGTGACCAGACTATCACAAAATTCTGTCCCGATATTACGGTCCAAATTTAGACAGTATGAGGTAGTCCAAAAGCCCAAGACTACCAAGCCCCGCAGAACAAGGCTGCAATTAAATTGTATCTACCTTTCGGCATACAGGCCCACAACTCAACTATAAGGGCTGGGGCCTATGGGGCTGTATACTATATTAACTCAAAACAGCACCGAGTTCATCCAATTTATTGGGGGAAAAAGTTTGGATAAAGAGACATAACCGCTGGACCAAAACCGGAAACATCAGGAGAGAAATAACTTCAAAGAACACAGGACAAAGGAAAATGATGGCTGGTCCGAGGGAGCAACCATATACTGGGACACCATGAGAACAAGATGGCAGCCTGACATTAGGGGCTACTCAAATAGACAAGAGAAAGCAACAAAGAAAATAATCCGATTGCTTTCAATGACTGGTTAACAGGGTCCTCATTTGGTACGAGAACCCTTTTCGAACAATCTATTTCACGAAACCTGACTTGATCATTTTTGTACACCGTTCAAAATTAACAAGCTCTTTTAGCCAAACAGTGACTATACGTATTTATGTCGCATAGACATCTTAGAATTCAAACTTGTTTGGGACTTCGTACATGTACACATTGTACTAGAAATATTAGAAAGTTAAGATAAATAAACAAATTTTACGACTTCATTGACTTTATTTAACTGCATAGGTGGCTCATACATTATTGGTCTTTTCCTGTCCATTAGTAATGACTGGACCAGATTTGAATTAAGCACGGAATCTCGATGTTGGGGGCTGCACGACATCCTTGGACTTAATGGTACCTCTCTTTTATTGCCACAACTCGGTAAGCTTCAAATGGCGGAGAAGTAAAACTAATTTTCACTACCTCCAATTGTGCCATTGCACACCATTAACACACCTAATTGGCTGTTAGGGTTGAGTGTGTGCTGGGTCTATTCCCACTCACCCAGGATCCTCCATTCAGGTCGATGGTTACTTAATAGCAACCCTGACCTGACGACCAAATTAAAAAGTACTCCTAGAGTACATACATGCCTGGGGGAAGCGGCACACTTCCACCCCCCAGGAGTAATTAAATATCCAGTTTTGCTGGAAACTTAAAACATTGCTACATGCCCCTAGTGGGGGATACAGCACTATAATTCAACTTCATCATCATCATATACTCAAGATACGAGACAAAGGCGAGATGTACGAGTTGGTAAATCAAAGGCGAGATGTACGAGTCGGTAAATCAAAGGCAAGATGTACGAGTCGGTAAATCAAAGGCGAGATGTACGAGTCGGTAAATCAAAGGCGAGATGTACGAGTCGGTAATTCAAAGGCGAGATGTACGAGTCGGTAAATCATAGGCAAGATGTACGAGTCGGTAAATCAAAGGCGAGATGTACGAGTCGGTAATTCAAAGGCGAGATGTACGAGTCAGTAATTCAAAGGCGAGATGTACGAGTCGGTAAATCAAAGGCGAGATGTACGAGTCGGTAAATCAAAGGCGAGATGTACCGTCGAATAATGCGTCAAAAGAACATGACCTATGCTGCCCGCTTTAAGCAATATTTGTCGACACTGATCTGTGAGCACATTCAAGAATCACGGTACTAATTCAACCCCCAGAGTAAACATGGAAACACTATCATGATCAAAATTTACTAACTTAAAGTTTCTGGTGCTAATGATCATACCTATATTTCTCCATGCACAACTATCCTTGGTGCAAGCTTCTGTGTGGAGAACACCATATGTGCCGCGGAATGTTTTGTATCTACATATGCATAAAACACGTTATTGGATAACCAAAAATGGAAGAATTAAACTTCCATATCGCATCAATTAATACTAACGGATTAGATAAGGATAAAATTGCACAACTCATAAAATTAAAACAGGACATTATACTAATACAAGAAACACACAACAAACTCACAAATACTATGAAGGCTGAACTTGAATCCAAAATGGATGCAATAGTTGTAATTAGTGAAGCACAACAAAACAATATTAAGGCGGGAGTAGCGATGATAATTAGAAACAGAAATAGGCAAAATTGGGAAAGAATAACAGAGGATAATAGTTTAAAGGGAAGGGTAATTCATATAAAATTAAATAAATTACACATTGTGAATATATATGCTCCTGCAAATAGAGAAAGTCACTATGACTTCATAGGAAATCTAAATAACTATTTAAAACCCTACACAACAGAACACCTGATTATGGGTGGAGATTTTAATTGGGTGGGGGAAAATATAGATCGAACTGGAAAACTAACAACTAAGGATATATCTTCATCTGACATTATGGGCAGATTGCTAAAACAAAATAAACTAATAGATGTGTATAGAAAACTGAATTTATTAAGAACGGAGTATACACATGATTACATTAAGTTAGGAATAAATAAATCTAGTAGAATAGACAAATTTTATGTAACTGATTTCGACAATAAAATATATAAAAATGCAAAAATTCTAGATTATAAAATTTCGGACCACAAACTAATAACTATGGAATTAGTGATAAAAAATAGTAGATGGGGATCTGGTGAATGGAAACTAAATAACTCAATACTGGATGACGAGCAATTAATAAATGAAATAAAAATGGAAATCCCTAAATTACTTACAAACGAAGAGGGAAAAATATATCAGATATTGCCACGGATTGGGACAAGTTTAAAATAAAAGTTAAACAAATAGCAATATATCACTCAACCAAACGTAATCGGATTCAAAAAATACAAAAGTTAACACTAAAAAGATTAATAAATTGTGACACAACACCGCAAAGGGATAAAGAGAGCTACTCTATACAACTAGAAAAGCTGAGAGATAATAAAACAAGGGGAATGGATATAAGGGTGGAAAAAGTCCACCACTTATACAAACAAGGCCGAGAACTATATAAAAGGGAAGAAAAAAGGAAGGGAGGGGAAAGGGTAATTGATGCACTAATCACTAATGGGGTTGAAATTACAACTAAAGCTGAAATAATGGAGGAAATTTATAAATACTATACAACACTATATACTACTCAAAACATAGACAATGACACAATCACACAATATCTAAATTCAATACAATGCGAAATGATATCATCTGAGCATAAGAAACGATGTGATGATCTCATTTCTGTGGAGGAAGTTAAAACCACAATAAAAGAACTTGCAAAAGGTAAATCACCAGGTAGAGATGGCCTCACTGCGGAATTTTATAAGAAATTCCAAAGTGAGGTGGCACCAATTTTAGAAGCACTATTTAACAATATTTTATTAAAAAATGACAAGATGACCAAATCAATGAGGGAGGGTTAAATCACTTTATTATACAAAGGGAAAGGGGACAAAACTGACATAAAAAATTGGAGGCCCATCTCCCTCCTAAACACGGACTACAAAATACTGAGTAGAATTTTGGCTAATAGGATTAAGCACGGAGTAAACACCATAGTAAACACTAATCAAACATGCGGTGGTAAAAATAGAAGCATACATGACAATATACTTAATATTAGGACCATAATAGATTTTATAAACACAACAAACTCGAAATGTGCTATGGTACTTTTCGATCAGGAGAAAGCTTTTGACAGATTAGAACATAATTATACACAAAAAGTACTGGAAAAATTTGGTTTTGGAACAAATTTCCTGAATTGGACTAGAATAATGTACAATGAAATAACTGCAAAGGTACAAGTAAATGGGGCGAAAACCCAAAAAATTGACATACAACGATCAGTGAGGCAAGGTTGCCCACTATCGATGCTATTATATGTAATAGCAATTGAAATTCTAAGTATAAAAATCAGAAAGAATACTAACATTAAAGGTTTAAAAATTCCTAACTTAACAGAGGAATTTAAAATGTTACAACACGCTGACGATTGTACGAACTTTATTAATGATCCAAATTCTTTTAAACACTTACAAAAAGAATACGAGGCTTTTGGGAAAGCATCAGGATCGAAAATAAATCATGACAAAACGGAAATATTAAAAATAGGAAACTGGAGGGGAAACCACCCTGGGTTACCTCCCCACCTAATAAAGAACAGAGTAAAAGCCCTGGGGATATTCTTCGGGGCAAATGAAGAAAAAGAAAACTGTATAAAAGTGAAAAACAAAATAAGAGAAGTAATCGATATCTGGGCACTAACGCCGCTCAGTTTAATAGAACGTTCACAGGTTGCAAAAACATGTATGTATTCTAATTTGACATACCTTATAAACTCTGTGGACATTAACAATAAAACACTAGAAAAAAAATGATAATGATATACATCGTTCATTCAGGCAGAGGCAGCGGACGGCTTTTCTGGAGCAGGCGACCTGGTGACGTCACAGTTGTAGTGCGAAAGCATGAATCCCGGGCTTTCACAGTTAAGGATGTTACTGTGATATTATCCCGTCACTGATACAGACAGAAACATCAATTTGTACAGCGGTGGACTATACAGAAACCTGAAATGGATATTTCGTAACTCCCGACTTTGCTCACAGGGGCTCGTATCGTTGCTTACAATCGACCGGTCCTACATATACTATATAATAACTACAAGGGAGGACACTTCTCTCCTTTCTCGTACGACCCATTTAAGAATAAACGTTGTTATTTCAAGCCACATTTCGCCTGGAGTAATAAATTGGGTACCGATATTTAGCTCAGACATTTGACTATGTATCCCTGTCAGCAGTTTGACTAAATATCATACCTTTAAGGAATGCCAAATCATTTTCCCACGGTACCGCTCGACACGTACCTGATCGCGCCCGCTTAATATTCAAGAACAACGCGCTGACTGGAATACTGCACTCTCATTGGCCAACCGAAAATTACGCATCTTGGCTTAGATTTTTAATCGTAATTTTTTGATTGGCTGAAATACATTGACATATGGCGGGTGTTTTCACAGGGATCGAAGTGTTGCTGATGCTGGCACGTGTTTGCATGATGGATGATATCGTACACGCCGCAATGTCAGGTCACAATATCATGATATCAGGGCAGGCTAGTACTGGTAAAAGCTTCCTAGTTAACAATTTAAGCAAAAGACTGAAAGAAATAGGGAAAACAGTTTACTTAACAGCCAGTACAGATATAGCTGCTTCTCAGTTGCACTGAATGACAATACACAGGTTTTCGGGCATTCAGGACGGTCGTTTCCCCGATGATATTTTGATAGATAAGAATAAAAATAATAATGACATGATAGATATTAAAAGAAGGATTATGAATGTTGACACTCTTTTTATTGATGAAATTTCCATGCTATCTCTGAAATCATTTCTGCAAATAGAGAAGGTGCTCAGAACAGTAAAGGAAAGCAATTTCCCATTTGGTGGCATTCAGATCATTGTTTCTGGTGATTTCTTTCAACTGAAGCCTGTGCCAAATGATGTGTACCATGACAGTGGAGAACTCTTTATCAGTTATGAGAAGATTCACAGCCTGATTCCACGTCGTCATGTTTTGTCACAAGTACACAGACGAACAGAAGGTAATTTGAACATTGTATTTTAATAACAGACCTCATGTGATAAAAGAGGAAAAGATAAAACACAATTTAAAAAATCTTCCTTCTCTTTGAATTTTTTTTCCTGTTATTTTTATCATTTTCACCAATATTTGGATGTATATGTGTAAAAACTTCAACACACACACATATACTAAGTTCTCAGACAGTAATACATGTAGTCCTGAAATTTCTAAATTTGTAACATTTTGCATCAATGAATAGCAATGATCACTCAGTTTTTATTTGAGATACCATCCATAGAAATGATATTATCAGTTTATCACCAGTGACAATATCATTTTTCTTTGAACTCGTTTTTAACAATAAACTATTACAAAAATTATATACACACTCCTGTTTAAGGATACTTGAAATAGACAACATATGTTTCAATCAGTAATTTCATCTTCATTTCATACCATATTTTTACTTTCTCTGATTTTCACACCTGGAATTCAGTGTCTTAAACTATGTTATCCACAACAACTTGGACTCAGTTCAAAAGAGAATTTGTACATGTGTGTGAGTGTGAGAGAGACAGAGAGATGGGATGGATGCAAAGTAATATATATGCATAAACATTCACACATATTATGATTTATGTATAGTTGGTTACAGATATGATCAAAATGGGTTAGTACAGATTTGCATAAGAGGTGTTATATATAATGCTTATTATGCAAACCTCGTTATAACAATGAAATCCACATCATATAACCATTTATAGAATTAATGGCCATTTAGAGACAAATAAAATCATGCAGATGACTTGTCCACATAGGTCAGTGTCTGTACGCAAGGGTCATATCCCTTTTGTCAGAACTTATAAACTATTGAGATTCACACTGTTACCATATATAAAATGACTGATCATTGAGAAAAATTGTATGCATGTGAATGAATTTGACTTAAGGGGTACATTCTCAAAAGGAAACATCAGGAACAACACATTGACTTCATTTTATGCTGCAGTCACAAAGTTTATCAGTACAGAAGAGTACAGAAATTATGTAAGGCAGTTTTTTGTGTGCACAGATCTCAAACCTAACCATTATATAGTTGCATTTGGGATATTAATGAAGCTGAGAGCAAAACTTGTGGCTGATATCTCTGACCCATTAAAAGCAAACGCAATAGAACTGTCTTTGAAAATACAAGCAGTGGAAGAGCAAAATTGAGATATATAGCCGGTTGGTGTGTTGCAACACTTAGACACAGAAAAAGAAGTGCTGTAAGAAAAAACCTGTACAGCAATAATTCCAGGGATTATGTGAACAAACTGTATTACCAAGCAATAATGTTAGATACACTCATCCAATATGAAAGTGTCCTAATGGAAACATCAGAAGATAAGGTTTCCATGACTGAGATACAGAGAAAGCAAAATGTAAGGAGTGGTCTGTGCTGTGTAAGTGATAAAGCCTTTCATTTCTTCCAAGAGTTAGACAAGGTCATCAGAAAACTTGAAACTGGGGAAAATGTAAATTTATATGGCAAAAGCTTTTATGACTTTGTAACATCAAGGGTTCTGCTAAATGAGACACTGAACCAACAGTGGTCACAGATCTTTAACACTGAAGATGATGAATATTTCTCTCTACATGTTCAGAAGTTAAAAGAGGATGTAGTGAGTAAGTATTTGTTAATGTCATCTGCACAGTTTAGGCGAGAATTCAAGCTAAAAGTTAAGGCTAGGAAAGAAGAAGCACACAGGAAGTAAATTCAAATGAGAAGAGACAGTAAAATAAAATCTTCTTCCGAAGCACAAGTAAGCTCTAGTTCTAAGCAAAGTCAGTTGAGGAAAGACAGATCAGATTATTCTTCCACCTCCGAAAAGCAAGGAAGCCTGAATAAATTAGTAAAAAGAAAAGCAGTAAAGAAAAAGGCAGGAAAGGGAAAAGGGAAACGATCAAAGACAACTAAGTGGCCATGTGGAAGATGTCAGGAGGACTGTGTAGTTGATAGTGTTTGTTGTGACATGTGTGATACATGGCATCATTATGAGTGCATTGGTTTGCTCGGAGATTAACATGAACTTCAGGAGGAGGAATGGATATGTCCGGACTGTAGATTTTCGGGTGACATCATACAGGAATGATATCAGCAATGTCATTATTTATTAGTTCAAGTACTACCAGTAAGTGCACTAGAATTTTCATTTTTTCTCATAATTGCAAATCCCTGTGCTTCCCAGCTTTGTTAATGGGAGTAACTTCATGCTATGGAAATATGTGTCTACAGTGTTTGGATCAGTGTTATATTTATGACCTACATGCATTCATTATATTATAATTTGGAGTTAGTTAAAACTTGCAACATGCAAAACTTGTGTATACATTGTTTATTCATTTATCCTAAATTCCATTATAAAGGTAATATCATGGCTCTCAATTATGATACATACAAATTTGAAGATTCTGAAAAACAGTGTCTTATCCACTTTTCTCCACATAAGAGATAATATAAAATTCTAAAACTTGTATAAACATTTCTGATGAACATCAATCATATTCCATAATGTCATGTCATTATATTCAGCAGTGTTAAAGGAGATTCTGTACATTTATTAATAGAATTATGGATTGATAGAATGGTACATAGGCTGTGACAGTATCTCTTCCCCCTGTTTAATCTTTTTTTTAAAAAAATACTATAATAAAATATTCTCTTCAAAATAGAGATTGAGATGTGATCATGCACCCAAGACCCTGATGTAATGACTCAATGACAATTAAACTTTGGTAATCTAGTGTACTAAGGGAATAATTTATAAAGATATTATGCTTAAAATCTTAAAGTTTAAAAATGCAGTTATTTGGATAGCACTTCTAACACTGCCCCAGTCTAGCTGGAATACCTATAGGAAATGTGAAATTTCTCAAACAGATTAACCACCCTTCATTTGGTACCAAATAATTACAACCTTAGAAATCTGTAAAATACATGTTGTAAATATAGTTAATTAATACTATACTGAAGCCCCACACTGCAGTATGTGTTTCAGCATTCATGGATATTTTTGGCATTCTGCAAACAAATGCTGTAAAGATTCACATAATTTACATTAGAAATGATTATGACTAAATTGAAAATATAAGAGGAAAGGAAGTGTATTCTTTTATGAATTTTCATATGCAATGATACATGTAACAATGCATGCTTTAAATCTTAAATCTGAAATGGTGCTTTATGCAAGCTGCAGAGATTTTTCAGAAATGGAGAGGATCTCTTTTATTTACATTTTCTATTATTGACATATATTAATGACAACAATCATATAATCATATACCATTTTTAAGGAGTATATAGATTTGCAAACAGTTGTGATCTTTATTGTTTAATAAATTTAAAGCAAAAGATGGTCTTCACATTTTGATAATTCTTACCATGAAACAATGTGTGATTCCGTCATATTTTATTCTTATTTCGTCTGCTTCTTTTGGACAATCGAGCAATTTAAATTTCCCGGACTAACTTATAAATAGAGGCGAACGTAATTTTCGGTTGGCCAATGAGAGTGCAGTATTCCAGTCAGCGCGTTGTTCTTGAATATTAAGCGGGCGCGATCAGGTACGTGTCGAGCGGTACCGTGGGAAAATGATTTGGCATTCCTTAAAGGTATGATATTTAGTCAAACTGCTGACAGGGATACATAGTCAAATGTCTGAGCTAAATATCGGTACCCAATTTATTGCTCCAGGCGAAATGTGGCTTGAAATAACAGCGTTTATTCTTAAATGGGTCGTGCGAGAAAGGAGAGAAGTGTCCTCCCTTGTAGTTATTATATAGTATATGTAGGACGGGTCGATTGTAAGCAACGATACGAGCCCCTGTGACTTTGCTTCGTGGCAGAAATAGAAATGGAGGGAAGTATGTATAGCGGCAGCGACCTTGACTTCAAGAAGCGGATACCACATAAGTCCCGAACTTGTTTTGCGGCAGGGGTTGAAACAGAAAGAAGATTGAGGTCTCTACTTCTACTTAAAGACGGATTGAAGAGAAATGGCTGCTATGGATGTTGGTGTGCTGCTGTATCGCATTTCTGGAACCATATTGCAACATGCCATGGAAATCTAAGCAATATGGCGGACCTGGGGCGCGCTGTCTGGTGATAGCAGAATAGGAGTGATATTGTCCCACAGGACTGCATGAGGATATAGGATGATATTGCCATGACAGTGAAACACTACCCCAGATACCCAGAAGTGTGATAGAAATCCAGCTATCATACGGATATAGACGTCACCACTGGACTACGAAGAAAGCTGCTCAATGAAAAGATTTTCATTGCCATTTCCTTTGCCTGAATAATAGGGGACTCATTTGGTTACGAGTAACCCTTTTTGACTAACTATTCCGTGGCCCTAAAAAACTAATATGACCTCATTGGCACTGCCTCCAGCAAACTTACAACTCAAACTTAACTACCATTGACTACACTATTATATGTCGCTTGACATTATAATTTTATAAAATTGTTAGGGACTTATTATATGTACGCTTATGTGCTAGTTAATTCGGACAGTAGGAATGTAAATAACAATTCTTCAACTCAAATATTAGATTAATTGCACAGGTGGCTGACACAATATTGGATATTAAGCCGTCCATTAGTATAACTGGACTGAATTTGAAATAAGTATGACCCTTTCGTTTCAGGTGTGGACTGCGTTTGTGGCCTTGCTGTTTGCGTGCTCTGGTGTGTGTTGCTGTGTCGCCCTCCTGGACCTGGGCCCTTTCCGCCTTTCCTGCTTCCGACTCATTAATTACTAGCGAAATGAGAAAGCATTTTCCCTCGCTACCAAGATTTTTGCTCTGATTGGTTGATATCGATAGGGGTGGGTGTGTGTAGGTACTATTCCTACCCATCCCGAGAGCTTTCATTTTCCTGATAGTTACTTTTTAGTAATTCAGGAAACGCCCATTTAATTAATAGTGCAATTAAGCACTTTTATACCTGAGGGGAGGGAGTAGCGACCCCTCCCTAAGGGTACCTAAAATAGCTACCAACATGGTAGCTATGAAAGCTGTACATATGTTCCTAGTGAACGGTTATAGCTATAAAAACTCCACCTACTACGATAATGATATAAGAGACTACATCTGGAATTACAAAACACACTACATAAATAAAGAAACTTTATATAGAGCTAAACACAAAGAAGGCTTGGCCTTGCCTACCCCCCCCCCCCCCCTTAATAAAATTAAAAACTATATTAAATAGGTTTAAAAGAATAAGCGCCACACCACAAAACCATGGGAGGCACTATACATTTTTTGGTTAGGTTTTGGAATGAGGAACAAACAAGATATATACACAAACAACAAACTAGTGAAAAAAATAGGTGCACCACATTTATATAGGGGGATTAAAGAAATTTTATATAGGTATAGGGATAATAAAGAATTATGGGAATTGAAAAAGGACAAAACATATGACTGGCTTTTAGACTTAAATTCCATCCAAAAATAAATCTAAGTTACAGCTACAATACCCATCTGTTAATTGGGACAGAGTTTGGAGGCATTGGTCCGGCATTAACTCGTTTAAGGTACAAAGTATCATGTACACGTACCTCCACAACGCCTGGCTAACAGGCGAAGTGGCAATTAAACGAAGGTTAATAAGGACCCCTGTTAGCTGCCCTCTATGCAAAAATGCCCCATATACAAAAGACCACACAATTACAGAATGTGACAAAACAAAGGAAGAAAAGGATCAAACTAATAAACGAAATAATGAAGATAGACAAATATGACAAACGTCAATTACTCTTCCTAGACGGAAATTTCAATAAACAATTGGTTAGACAAATAACGGACTTTATAACGAATACTCTTATAAGATGTGGCTCCATAATGAAGGTTAAGGAAAAATTTCTAAAATTAAATTAATTTGAATCATTTTAAAAAAATTTAAAATTCTAAAATTTAAAAAAAAAAAAAAAAAAAAAAGAAGAATAAAATAATTGTGAGGGGGAAGTACATATGAGGACGCCATAGGGCTATATCACAGGGCGCTACGCGAAGTGAGCAGGCCTATGGAAGAGTTTGGAAAATACCACCCAAATATTTAACAATTTATTTGTGAATTTTACTTATTATACCTCTATAAATGCACATGATTTCTTCTCTGGATCCTTAATCCATGCTTTATCTGTCATGGCTATATCCCAAAATAGCCATGACTCCCAATTAAGGGAAAATAAAAACTTTTTTGGATTTTTCTTAAGTTTAATAATAAATAAGAAAGGCCGGACAAATTGAGACAGGAAATATACAGCCAAATAAATTTGTATATTTTCTGTCTCAAAGAAAACAGACCAATTTATATAACAAAATAGAAAAATTGAGACACACATAACTTTTTGAAAATAATACACCTCAATTTTTACCAAATTCTAAATTAAAATATTTGAATAAATAAAATTGAATAATTATCTTCCAGATTTGGTGAAGATAATAAATAAATAAGACAACTGGTATGATTTGAAAAGAGACAGGGCTATCCTAAACATATACACAAGGATATAATATAACTTCTATAGCAATCACGCAAATACCACTACACATATAGCATACACCAGGATAATAAGGGACCACTAGCCATGGTCAACAATATTAAAAGTAACTTTCTAGAGTGGGTAGATCAAATCCCAACTAGAAAGGAATACTTAATATACACTAGGAAACGAAAATACCCCTTGTCAATTATATTATAACCCCGATGGGGAAAACTAATTGGGGACTTTAGAGATAAAGAATAAATAAAAAACAACATGAAAACATCGGGGGAACACACATACATATAAACATTTTTAAAAATTTTTTTGATTGGGGGGGGGGGGGGCATCTGTCTGGTGCCCCCCCCCAAAAAAAAAAGAAACACGTTATTGATTCTGCACCAATGAATCAGGTTCTGCTTTCATTTTTGAGTACTCCTAATTCAAGAATCTTAAAATACTAAAATTGTATCAGTAGAATATTGTCTACATTTTTTAAACATTACAGATATGATAAGTTCTCAAAAGAAATTTTTTTTTAAAAACTAAACTTTAACTTTTCTTTCTTAACTAAGTATGGACCATGAAACTCGTATATACTATTGTTTGTTCACATATTTCTAGACTGGTTCACAGTTCTTCCATATAATTAGTACCGCGTGTCCTTAAGAGACGACAGAGCATGTTTTACTCTGCTGATAATGGTTTACGTACTTTTCTCGAAATATAACGACAAAAGGCATGACAACATATGGCAGACTGAAATCTAATATTACAAGCTGTGAAAAGTAATCGATACATTCTTGGTACAAGTATCATTTTTCTTTTAACGATTGAATATCGTGTTGCAGATGTTGACGACACGATTTGCATTTTTATTCATGCAAAGTAATCGATATAATGGATACAATTAAAAGTAGTTTGACATTTGAGATTTGCAATAGGTCTATGCACAATGACGTCGCAAATGTCAAGGTTATGAGAGGGTGTTGGAGTTGGTAACACATGTTAGCATTGGTGGCTGTAAAGGAGTTATTCGATCAATCTGGTTTAGTTTTAATTCTCGATTACTGACTGATATTCTAAATATTTATTATATTCAGTATTTATATTGACCCTTACGAGCCTCAACAAGTTGAAGCATCAGCAAATGACAAAAATGTCTCTTGGATACTTAGCCGGGTTTTTTATCCTGAAAATTTGTTGTTTCTTTGAATTTGAATCAATTTTCGGCATATATTTGTATGATTTGTATGATTACTAACGATTGTTACACAATTTTGCACAAAAACAACTGTTTAGGAAGCATGCTTGACTCGTAGCATGGGCTCCAACTTCGCAGGTGTTTTCAAATGTACATTACTTGTAACGTATATACTTTTTCAAATCTGTTAATATGAAAAAGTTGACATACCTTTGTAACTATTTACATACTTAAGTAAATCACACAGTGATATAAATTTGTGCATGTGAAGGTAGTGTTATTTGATCATACATCCTGAGTTTTTATGCATGTCTGCTATCAGATATGGCTATCTTTTTTAATTTATGTCCAATTTCAAACTAGAAAATTATACAACGAAACGAGGAAGAGAAAAATAGATGGTATGATAGAAAACGTGTTGAAGCTATCTTCTTATATTTCATTTCTACTCTGGGATCACCTCACATGCTAGATACACTGAAAAATGTGTACGGTATATTTTGTTTCTCTCCGGTAAGAATAATAATCGTCCTGCCGATTAGACATATAATGCCTCTTTATGGACGCCGTCATTTTAAAAGGCTGCGTTCTTATCGACATCAAAATAATATAATTATCCATCTCTGACCGGTCGTGGACACTACCAAATTACTATTTTGCAGCCATTGACCGGTTAAACGGTCGTACGAATACAACTGTCCGTTCTGAGCGCTGTTTATGACAATTGCCGTAGTTGACAATTACTGTAAGCCAGTATAAGGTTAACTATCACAAACTGACTCCCGTCCACAAGATAAACAAGGTCCAACGAAGACTATATGCATCTGTTCTCAAAACGGCGACCTTACCGTCGTAAGCGTAGACCCAGAACTACAGTCTCAGTGTAAAATGGGACCTTACCATGGTAAGCGTCGACAAAGAACACCAGTCGGAATGTAAAACGGGGTTTTGACTGTGGTAAAGGTAGACCCAGAACAACTGTTTCAAAGTAAAAAACGGGGGACTTTTCCGTAGTAGGCATAGACCCCGAGAAAGAGTCTCGACGAAAATCGATAAATCTAAAACTACTAATTTCGTTAAAAAATAATGATTCACGCTCTACATGTTTTGTTAAAGTTTATTATTCCCCGTATATGGGTAGCAGATGGGGAAAATCCAAATGACTACCTCACATTTCAGTATAAGCACAAATTACACAGAATGATGGTTAACACTAGTACGTACTGTAATCTAATTCTAAACCCAATACACAACTGAATATTGGCCACGAGAGAGAGAGAGAGAGAGAGAGAGAGAGAGAGAGAGAGAGAGAGAGAGAGAGAGAGATTTATTGTAACCTATTTCAACATGTACACATATATAGACATACATGTATGCACACAGACGCACGCGCTGTATATTATGTATTAATTCTTAAAGAATGATAAAAACTGCATTCATGACTAATAATGATATAGGTAAAGTTTCTACTTAAGAAGAGTGTTGATGATTTTGACCAATGAGCTATCAACATTCTAATCAAGGGATGAGAGCATGTCCAGGAATTAACATTACACGGAACGTGTTTACTATAGACGATGAGCATGCGTAGAATGGGAAATGGGATGTCTAAATGTGTTGATTATCCAGCATACCTGAGTAATAACCAACTGCCAACACATATATGATTTCTGTACCAAATACCAGATTTAAATTACTATCCAAAACCTATATATACTATTTAACACATTGTATGAAGTAACTAAAAAAAAAACAACCTACTATCGAACGAATATGGCACGAGTGCTTACACACCTTATACTTACATACAAAAATTATACAAGAAAATACAAGGGGGTGGGAGAATATGGGGTAGGGCGTAAAGAAGTAGATGAAATATACAGACTGGCATATGCAAGGCTTTGAGTGTTTATATACAGACTATACATAAAAATGTATAATATAAAACTCCTAGAGAGGCAAAACGTTTGCGTATTATCTCCCTGTTTAGAAATATGGATCGGTCCTGTAAAGGAATGTTGGGTTGTTCATCAAAAAAGAAGGTTAACACTTATATCGCGTCCCTGTCCTGTTCCGCAAAACATTGCAAAACCTGTTTGCAAACCAAGACACGCTTCAGGCCCACAATGCCTTAATATATGGACATAGACCACAAATAATTTTACTATATGTTCTCTACATATATTTCTCAGTACTGACCTTTCAACTGTGTGATAATCAATACAAATCATATGTTAATCTAAAATACATCCAAAGATGACTTCACTCTGTCAAGTTCTTGTCAGGGGTTCACGGGCATATTTTTTGAGCGGCTGCACTGTAAACAGAACAGCATGTACAAAGAACACAGATTTCATTTCCGGATCATCACCAAGGCCTTATTACTCCATGTGCAAAGTAGCCAAATTACACACTGACAACCACTCTCTAGAGCTCGTATTCTCTAGAATAAACAATAACCTTTAAATCCCTACCAAAGTGCATCGATATAACTCTTCTATCACCACCAACATGAGAGACGAAAAAATGCTCCAAAAATAGAATAGAACTACATTCGTACTGAACTGGAAATATTAATTGTGATGTGATTCCATATATCAGGAACTCTGGATTGAATAGCTCTGTATATAGTTTGTTTCAATAATGACATTGATGTAACGTAATTCAGTCTGTTGGTATTGTCACTCTTTCAATCACGATCCCCTTTTGCCAGACGTCACTTTCAACACACACACGCACGAACACACATACAAACGCATGCATATATATATATATATATATATATATATATATATATATATATATATATATATATATATATATATATATATATACATACCTACATACCTACATGTGTGTGTATATATACTCTCTCTCTCTCTCTCTCTCTCTCTCTCTCTCTCCCTCTCTCTCTCTCTCTCTCTCTCTCTGGCCGTCGTAGATACGGTCTAAAAATCTATGAAAGACGAGCGTATCGGATTTTCGCTTTCGTCATTCAATGTATATACATACATACCTACATACATACCTACATACATACATGTGTGTGTATATATTCTCTCTCTCTCTCTCTCTCTCTCTCTCTCTCTCTCTCTCTCTCTCTCTCTCTCTCTCTCTCTCTCTCTCTCTCTCTCTCTCTCTCTCTCTCTCTCTCTCTGGCTGTCGTAGATACGGTCTAAAAATCTATGAAAGACGAGCTTATCGGATTTTCGCTTTCGTCATTCAATGTATATACATACATGTGTGTGTATATATTCTCTCTCTCTCTCTCTCTCTCTCTCTCTCTCTCTCTCTCTCTCTCTCTCTCTCTCTCTCTCTCTCTCTCTCTCTCTCTCTCTCTCTCTCTCTCTCTCTCTCTCTCTAGCCGTCGTAGACACGGTCTAAAAATCTATGAAAAGACGAGCGTATCGGATTTTCGCTTTCGTCATTCAATGTAGTCTCCGATCTATGAACGATGCTAAAACTTAAGCCCAAACCGACCATCTGTCTATCTATCTCTTTTTGTGTCTGACTGTTTGTCTGTATATCTGTTAGGGCATAACCGACTTTTGATCCGGAAATCGGATTCCACCGGATAGCATGAACTTCCGATTAATCGGAGTCGGACAAGGCAGGAACGACCGATTCGGATAATAAAAATAATAAAGGTGAATTTCTATAGCACCGTGTCTAACACTGCATGTCATTCGATAGTGCGTTAATAAAGTTAAATAAGAAGTCAGAAAAGTTCAATATGGTCAACACAACCACGCTGTGAGACAATCTATTTGAACGGACGTGTGAAAACCGGAAATGAAGCCGGATATGGTAAAGTACTAAGTAACATGCTAGACACGGCAAAACCAGATACCAGAAACCCGGAAACGGAAGATGACATTTTTTAGAAGAAAAAAATACGGATTTAGCATTTCCGATTAATTGAATCGTATCCGGAATCGGAAAAATTTCATGCCCAAAATCCGGAATCGGAAATCGGTAGAAAAATGCTAATCGGTTATGCCCTAATGTCTGTATATTTATATGTATATCTGTCTATATGTCTGCCTCTCTTTAATATATATATATATATATATATATATATATATATATATATATATATATATATATATATATATATATATATATATATATATATATATATATATATATATATATATATATCTGACAGACAGACAGACAGACAGACAGATAGATAGATAGATAGATAGATAGATAGATAGATAGATAGATAGATAGATAGATAGATAGATAGATAGATAGATAGATAGATAGATAAATAGATAGATAGATAGATATATAATACCATTGCGTCTCTTAGGAATGCAATATGGATTCCATTCTCAGAGATATTCTACGACGACTACTAATACTACAAAAATGACTGCTGTAGCATGTACTCATTAAGAAGAGAATGGTCTCTAAATGGTTTCATGTGATTTCTTCGGCTCTACGAGAATATTTGCTGGTGGTAATACTTCTGTTCCCTCATTTTCCATCATTCCCGGCTTATGATGAGTTCAGAAAGAAGATCAATAATGATGGGCGGGGAGGGGGGTCGCGACATGAGATCAAAGAAGAGTGTATATTTGTTTAATAGCAGCCAAAAGAACAAGATGAAGAATGTAAAGAAAGGAGAAAACATGAAAGAATCGGATGGTGATCAGAAGGAATAGACTGAAAGCAAAACTGTGTGTTACAAGCGAATTTGGCAGAGGTAAAGCATCGGAGTGAGGTGTGTCAGACTTCTGTTATCCAACCGAGGAGAAAGAGGCCTTCTCCATCTAAGACATTTAGACTTTCTATGACTTTACACCAGCAACAATATCAGATAGCCGTGGAAAAGGTTTAAGACAAATTGCCTTTGATGATGTCAGGTGTGAATGTGTTTTAATAATTATTTAAAAAAATCTAAAGGTCTTTTACGTGGTCAGCTTTATCTCTTTATATAAAAGAAATACTACTCAGTAAGGGCCGACTCAAAATAAAGCTTAAGTCCTACCATTATAAAATGTGAGTGTTGGAAAATCTAATATGTACTAAGTAAAATAAATACAACGGTTAACATATGTGCTCTTTTATTATATTCTTTTTGAATATGAATGGAATAAATTTTCTATTAATAGACATCAACACCTTGATCATCTTTTCTTTCTTCTATTCTTTCACTGACTTTACTTTTTTTCAATTTATTCCCTTCAAGTTATTCTGCTAGTCTCGCCTGCCTGAATTTTCTTAATGGAATGGCACCTTCTGTCTCTGCTGAATGTTTCTGGCATTTGATCTTTTATTTTTGTTCAGATAGCCAGAAGACCAATGCCCTTTCTTGACACGAATAATATTTATACTTAAAGGAGACTAGAAACCAGTGGAAATATACAGTAATATAAAATACACTGCAGAGAAAAACATGATTCTGAAGCGTCGTGTGAGACCGTACTGCCAATATTGAGATATTGGCATATCTTCTAGGCGCTGAGTTTCCGTGACCTCGTATGCATATTTTCCGCGCCTATTCGGTTACTTTCGGAAAGTGACGTCATACTAGCGACTCCAGCATCCAGACCTACAGTTGCAAGGTTCATTTCATATAGAGTACCATGCCGTTTTGCGTTGCTTACGGGTGTAATAGCATACATAGAAAAGGCTGTGGAGTTCATTTTTTTTTCTTTTCCAAATGATAAAGGGATAAAGAATGTCTGGATACATTATTACAAGCGAGTCGATTTCAATGCAACACCATACAGCAATCCGTGCCCATTACATTTCACAAAGGAATGTTACCAGAGGGATCCTAAAAACATAGAACCTCTAGGATACACGAATGCTTAGCCTAGACTAAAAGTTGAAACTGTTCCAGACATACCATTGTATATTTTAAATCCTGGTAGAGTGTCAAACGTACGAGTTACGAAAATAGGCAGAAGGTCGAGTAAGTGCTAATAACAAATATGACAGCCCGACACCTGATCGTGCTGATTTGTTTGTTTGATTAGGATTTTTAACGTAGCTTTAACAATTTTTCAGTCATATCGCTACGATGTCTGCAGTGAGGCAGTTTATAGTGATGTCTAGCACTGAGACATCATGCCGCAGACATGTAGCATGATGTCTCACCCAGTCACATTATCCTGACACCAGGCCGACCAGTCCTAACACTAACCTCTTAATGCTGAGCGTCAAGCGAGGCAGCTGTTAGTACCATTTTTGTAAGTCTTTGGTATGACTCGGCCGGGGATCGAACCCACGACCTCCATGATCGTGCTGATGAAATGAGTAAAATTATTTTCTTCTTCAAGATTACAATCTAAATAAAGTCACCACTGTCCTATGTATAATTGAGATCTGACTTTAATCAAATGGAATTTTTGCTTAAAAAAATAATAATAAGATTATCAACCCTTGACACGGTCGTGTTTTGAGAAAAACAATTTAAGTAATTTTAAAAAAAATATTAAAAAATTATTTTAAAAAAACACAACCTTTCAGTCTATGCCTATTACTCGTAAAATGTATAAACGGAAATCTGTAATGATTGGAACTGATATAAAACTGTCCATTGGGCAGTTTAAATAGCAGCGATTAAAAGAAAAGAGATCCGATATAAAATCAAAGTTTCACATTAACTGGCTGACAATAGAAATTGGGGGGAGGCGACTATTGACCCCACCTATTTGCCCCGATGTGCAATTTCTCCCTGTGATACGCCTTATTGGACAAGACCTTTTTTTCATATTCTGGTCTGCATAATAGTTAGAGGTTAGAATTAAGTACACAAACATAATGGCAGTTTAACAAATTAACAATTATTCCTTATCATTGCACTTATGTTGTGAAAAAGACTGGCCCTCTGACATAATTCAAAGAAACCATGTGCTACAGAGTGTGTATGTAAGCACCAGAAAGTCATTGGCAAATAAGCGATGCCGAATTTTGTTGTAACTTCGATGTCAAAGACTTCATTTTAAGAGTTCAAATCTGCAGTCAAACGTTACTGTACATGTATGTGGCCATTGTTTTCCCACATTTTATATCCCATCCTATTTCCATTAGTTTAAGTGTTAAGATATGTAACACTGTTTACTGAATTAAATATCTATTTTGAATTAGTTTTTTTAGGGGCACATATACTACGTCGTATTTTTTTTATTCCTTCTTTTAATTTAATCATGGTAATGAAACTTTACATAGATGGTAGTGGAATGTCAACTGGCCGAGTTTTTTTTAGGGCGGAAATGGAGATTTTGTTTGCAGAGAAAATTACGCATCTTTAATTGTGATAATTCATGGGTTTTAAACTAATTGGTGACAATTTTTTTTACAAGAAGTACTTCTGTAGTAGTTAAATAATCTGAAATTTACGTGAATAATGTTTAATCTTAATCTATTTACTGAAGACAAAAACTGTCCTGTGATATTAATTATTTCTTCACTACAATATTCACAAGTGATAAAATAGAATATGACATTTGTGGACTGCACACTTGATGAAAAAATTACATATGGATTTTCTTCTTCTGAGAAATGAAAATTGAGAGACATATTGAAATAATCGGGAGTTAACTGCGAAAAATCAAGAGAGATATTACGAGATAGGGAGGAAATACCTCCAAAATTGGAATTTATTTTCTTTCTTTCTTCTCTCGGCTTGAAAGTTAACATATATGAACTGTTCGGGTTTGTGGAATTTCAGTCAGGGCTAGTAAGTTTATTTAAGTCATCAGCCCGGGGCCTGTGTTTGTATACGAGGACTTGCTAGTATGACGTCACGAGACCACGTGATCTATCATCTCATTAAAACTCGGAAATACTCGGCAATTTACGGAATCATTGTATCTTCTTCGCAATATAATCAATATCCGCACACGATATTATATTTTTAAACATTATATTCGAATTAGAATTTGTAAGGAATTACATTTATAAAATAAAAATTTTCATTTCTAGTCTCCTTTAACTGTGTCTCTCCTTCTTGACAGACATCTTGACTTTTATCTTAAGTTGAGTAGTCAGAAAGTTTGTAAAATTATACCTTTTGATGAACTGTGATAAAGTCAGAAGTAATACTGGAAGTGTACCGTTGAATGACTTGAGATAAAGTCATAAGTCTGAGTGGAAGTGTACCTTTTAATGAATTGTGATAAAGTCAGACGTCTGACTGGAAGTGTACCGTTGAATGACTTGAGATAAAGTCAGAAGTATGACTGGAAGTGTACTTTTGGACTCGTAATAATGTCAAGAGGCTAATTGTAAGTGCATCTTTGAATGAATTGTGATACATCTTTGTTCATGATTGTTAATCTATTATGAGCCATCAATCTTCACATACTGAAAAATGGAATGAGTCTATTCGGTTAGTAATTTTTACATTACAAGCAAAATTATGCTTACCCCATGGCTTTGTAGTTGCTCTAACTCATGCCGTGAAGAACTATGCAGTAGAGATAAAAAGATTAAATGATAGCATTAGAAAACTGGACAATCCCCAACAGTAACGAGAAGCAGAACTTCTTTTGCCGCAAGCGTAGACCACATGTGAAGTTTCTGAAATACAAAATTATCAAGAGTTTAATTGCATTTCTTTACCCGTCGAAAGCAATTCCACAAGTAGTTCGTGGAGCCCTCGCGTGTACAAGGATCTGATTTCATAGATGGAAAATACATTCATGTTTATCATCTCCAAGATCATTTCGATGCTGTTAAAATTATCAAAAGATTTCTTGGATAGAGTTACCATAGCGAGAAAATAAACCAAGGATATACCAAGCAGAGTAACATGTCATTGTGGAGATATATGTATCGGGTAGTTAGCTTCCTGAAAATTCATTGATGAAGGAAAAGAAAGAATATGTTGCTTTACTTGCAAGCAAGCATTGTTTTCAGTTCAGCCTGTTACCAGCAACACTGCATAAAACACTTCCAAAATCATAAAGTGCTTGCGACTTATTAAGAATTTTGTCGCCACGATGAACGAGCCTGGGACATGAACTTGGTGACTGTCTAAATGTCTCATGATCTCGATCGTGGAAACATTTTGTTAAAAGTGTTTGAAATTTTACACTTGCCTACAACAGAGTAATAGCACAAAAAATGACAATTCCAGTGACAAATTTTAAAGGCTATCGGTATTGGTGTAATAGTTCAGAAGAGACATTCAATCATCAGTACCAATCCTTTGAAGGCATCGTCTTTCAACACTAGCAAAAGAACTAATCATGTTGAATTGGTAGTAGGGAAATTCGGATCAAACTCTGATATTGCCAAGAAAGGAATCAATGCTACAATTTCTAGCTTTAGGGTTGGAATGCTCTAAATATTTTCAAAAGACGAAGCCTTTCAAGAAGAAAAAATGATTAAAAGATATCCGTGAGCAAGAAGAGTACGTGTGGTGTGTTGTGAGTTAGTGACAGTGTTTTACAAGTGGATACCGTTTGTCATTAGTATGTCTATTTATTCTGAACGACAAACTTAGAAGAGAGTTTTCAGACACTGAGACGCAATAATGAATGTATAGACTATAGAGTGTTTGTGATATTCAAAAGAATGAATGTATAGAGTGTTTGTGATATTCAAAAGAATGAATGTATAGAGTGTTTGTGATATTCAAGTGGAACGCAAAGAATAATTGCGTTCAAATTGAAATGCACTTTTTAATCAATTCGTTTCGTTTCTGAATTATACAGGACGATTTAATGTTTAAATGGTCATACGTTGATCAACAGCTTAGAAATTATTAAACACAACCTGCCATGACTTTTGTTATCAGTGTTTCGCCAAACGTCACGGAACAAAGCAACTTAAGTATTCCGATTGGATGGATTTCCAAATACTGTTAAAAGAACCGTTTCCACGTGACCACACGATTCTATTGAATTTAGAATGACATCTGGTGCATGGGACAGTAACTAACTCTGGATTTCGCTTGTCAGCAAAGGTGTTGTGCTTAGTGTACGAACAGTACATGCAAAGACATGGCCACCAAATCCTTATTTGAGCACAAAAACCTTATTGTAATAAAATTGGTACGAATAGTGATGAACACGAGTTGTGTAAGTCCTGATTGAAAAGACATTCATTCATATACGAATGTTCATCCTTACTTAGAAGTGAGTATACCTAATTGACTGATTTAAATTAGTATGTGTAACTGATCAAAGAAAGAATATGTGGATGCAACGTGTGTGACTGATAAAAGACATTGTACGTGACTGATCAAAGACAGTGTATGTGACCTATGAAAGACAGTATGTATCTAATCAAAGATATTATCTATGACTAATGAAACTCATTGCGTGTGACTGATCAAATACATAGTGTGACTTTTCAGATACATAAAGTGTGACTGATCAAAGACATTGAGCGTTACTTATCAAATACATAAAGTGTGACTGATCAAAGACATTGAGCGTTACTTATCAAATACATAAAGTGTGACTGATCAAAGACCTTGAGTGTGACTTATCAAATACATAGTGTGTGACTGATCAAAGACATTGAGTGTGACTTATCAAATACATAGTGTGTGACTTATCAAAGACATTGAGTGTGACTTATCAAATACATAGTGTGTGACTTATCAAAGACATTGAGTGTGACTTATCAAATGCATAGTGTGTGACTTATCAAAGACATTGAGTGTGACTTATCAAATACATAGTGTGTGACTTATCAAAGACATTGAGTGTGACTTATCAAATACATAGTGTGTGACTTATCAAAGACATTGAGTGTGACTTATCAAATGCATAGTGTGTGACTTATCAAAGACATTGAGTGTGACTTATCAAATACATAAGGTGTGACTTATGAAATACTTATCAAAGACATTGAGTGTGATTTATCAAATACAAAGAGTGTGTGACTTATCAAATACATAAAGTGTGTGACTTATCAAATACATTGAGTGCGACTTATCAAATACATTGTGTATCACTTATCAAATACATTGTGTGTGACTTATCAAATACATAAAGTGTGACTTATCAAAGACATTGTGTGTGGATGATCAAAGTCATTTTGTGTGACCGGTCATAAATATTATGTTTGATTGATCGAAGCCATTATGTGTGACTGGTCATATATATTTTGTGTGTCTGATCTAAAACATTTAGTGAGACAAAGCAAAGACATTTTATGTGACTGATCAAAAATATTCTTTGTGACTGACTAAATACATAGTGTGTCACCAATTCAAGACATTGTGTATCTGATCAAAGACATGTGTTACTTATCAAATACATTGTGTGTGACTGACTATAAGCGATTATGTGTGACTGATCAAAATATGTTATGTTTGACTAATCAAATACATTTTACGTGAATAATTTAAAAATATTTTATGTTTTACTGATCCAAGCCATTATTTGTGACTGAGTGTGACTGATCAAAAACATTTTACGTGAATAATTTAAACATATTTTTTGTTTTACTGATCCAAGCCATTGTGTGTGATTAATCAAAAACATTGAGTTTTACAGATCCAAGCCATTGTGTGTGATTGATCAAAAACATTATGTATGACTGATCAAAGAAATTATGTGTGAGTGATCAAATACATTGTGTGTGACTGATCCACGACATTGTGTCTGGGTGATCAAATACATTGTGTGTGACTGATCGAAAACATTGTGTCTGAATGATCAAAAACATTGTGTCTGGGTGATCAAAGACGTTGTGTATGACTGACCAAAGCATTATGTGTGACTGATCAAAGACATTGTGTCTGTGTGTGATCAAAGTAATTGTGTCTGAGTGATCAAAGTTATTGTGTCTGGGTGATCAAAGATATCGAGTGTGACTAATCAAGGACATTGTGTGCGACTGATCCAAGCCAGATCAGCCAAATATATTGTGGGTGACTGATCAAAGGTATTGAGTTTGACTGATCCCAACCATTGTGTGTGACTGATCAAATACATTATGTATTACTGATAAAAGACATTATGTGGGAGTGATCAAATACATTTTGTGTGACTGATCAAAGACATTGTGTGTGACTGATCAAATACATTGTGTGTGGGTGATCAACGACATTTTGTGTGACTGATCAAAGACATTGTGTGTGGGTGATCAAAGACCTTGTGTGTGACTAATCAAAGACATTGTGTGTAACTGATCAAAGACATTGTGTGTGACTGATCAAAGACATTTTGTGTGACTGATCCAAGATATTGTGTGTCAGTGATCAAAGACATTGTGTGTAACTGATCCAAGATAATGTGTGTGGGTGATCAAAGACATTGTGTGTGACTGATCCAAAACATTGTGTCTGTGTGCGATCAACGACATTGTGTGTGAGTGATCAAAGACATTGTGTGTGACTGATCCGAGACATTGTGTGTAACTGATCAAAGACATTGTTTGTGACTGATCAAAGACATTGCGTGTGACTGATCTAAGACCTTGTGTGTGACTGATCAAATACATTGTGTATGACTGATCCGAGACATTGTGTGTGACTGATCCAAGACATTGTGTGTGACTGATCTAAGACATTGTGTATGACTGATCCAAGACATTGTGTGTGACTGATCCAAGACATTGCGTGTGACTGATCAAAACCATTGTATGTGACTGATCCAAGACGTTGTGTGTTACTGATCCAAGACATTGCGTGTGACTGATCTAAGCCATTGTGTGTGACTGATCAAAGACATTGTGTGTGACTGATCCGAGACATTGTGTGTGACTGATCAAAGACATTGTTTGTAACTGATCAAAGACATTGTGTCTGTGTGTGATCAAAGTGATTGTGTATGAGTGATCAAAGTCTTTGTGTCTGAATGATCAAATACATCGAGTGTGCCTAATCAAGGACATTGTGTATGACTGATCCAAGCCAGTATTTGTGACTGGCCAAATACATTTTGGGTGACTGACCAAAGGTATTGAATTTGACTGATCCAAGCCATTGTGTGACTGATCAAATACATTATGTATTACTGATGAAAGATATTATGTGTGAGTGATCAAATACATTTTGTGTGACTGATCAAAGACATTGTGTGTAACTGATCCAAGATATTGTGTGTCAGTGATCAAAGACATTTTGTGTAACTGATCTAAGATAATGTGTGTGGGTGATCAAAGACATTGTGTGTGACTGATCCAAGACATTGTGTGTGGGTGATCAATGACATTGTGTGTGAGTGATCAAAGACATTGTGTGTGACGGATCCGAGACATTGTGTGTGACTGATCAAAGACATTGTTTGTGACTTATCAAAGACACTGTGTGTGACTGATCCAAGACATTGCGTGTGACTGATCAAAGTCATTGTGTGTTACTGATCCAAGACATTGTGTGTGACTGATCCAATACATTGCGTGTGACTGATCTAAGACATTGTGTGTGGGTGATCAACGACATTGTTTGTGACTGATCAAAGACATTGTGTGTGACTGATCAAAGACATTATGTGTGACTGATCCAAGACATTGTGTGTGACTGATCCAAGACATTCCAAGACATTGTGTGTGAGTGATCAAAGTCATTGTGTTTGAGTGATCAAAGTCATTGTGTCTATGTACACAAAGACATTGTGTGTTGGTGATCAAAGTCATTGTGTCTGAGTGATGAAAGACTGTGTGTCTGAGTGATCAAAGACTTTGTGTCTGAGTGATCAAGGACTTTGTGTCTGAGTGATCAAAGACATTGTGTCTGAATGATCAAAGTCATTGTGTCTGAGTGATCAAAGACATTTTGTCTTAGTGATCCAAGACATTGTGTTTATTTTATGTGATCCTAGACATTGTGTCTGAATGATCCAAGACATTGTGTCTATGTGATCCAAGACATTGTCTCGGAGTGATCCAAGACATTTTGTCTGAATGATCAAAGACATTGTGTCTATATGATCCAAGACATTGTATCTGAGTGATCAAAGTCATTGTGTCTGAGTGATCCAAGACATCGTGTCTATGTATTCCAAGACATTGTGTCTTGGTGATCAAAGACATTGTGTCTATGTGATCCAAGACATTGTATCTGAGTGATCAAAGTCATTGTGTCTTAGTGATCAAAGTCATTGTGTCTGAGTGATCCAAGATATTGTGTCTGCATGATCCAAGACATTGTATCTATGTGATCCAAGACATTGTGTCTATGTGATCCAAGACATTGTCTCTGGGTGGTCAAAGACATTGTGTCCGAGTGATCTAAGACATTGTGTCTGATTGATCAAAGGCATTGTGTCTATGTCATCCAAGACATTGTGTTTGAGTGATCAAAGACATTTGTGAGTAACTGAGTGAAGACTATGTGTGGCTGATCAAAGATATTCTTTGCGACTGATCAAAATCATTCGGTGTGATTGATCAAAGGCATCGTATTTACTCATCAAGTTTAAAACATTAGTTTAAACCTACCAATCCAGATTATGTGGGACTTGATACGGAATTGTTTATTAGTCACCCTCTTGTTTCATCTGCCTAAAACAACTTCATAAGCAAGATTCGCTTCTTTCCTTTATAACAGTATTCAACATGACTTCCTTTCCTTTATAACAGAATTCAACATGACTTCCTTTATTTTATAACAGTATTCAACATGACTTCCTCTCCTTTATAACAGTATTCAACATGACTTCCTTTCCTTTATAACAGTATTCAACATGACTTACTTTCCTTTATAACAGTATTCAACATGACTTACTTTCCTTTATAACAGTATTCAACATGACTTCCTTTCCTTTCTAACAGTATTCAACATGACTTCCTTTCCTTTCTAACAGTATTCAACATGACTTCCTTTCCTTTCTAACAGTATTCAACATGACTTCCTTTCCTTTCTAGCAGTATTCAACATGACTTCCTTTCCTTTCTAACAGTATTCAACATGACTTCCTTTATTTTCTAACAGTATTCAACATGACTTCCTCTCCTTTATAACAGTATTCAACATGACTTCCTTTCCTTTATAACAGTATTCAACATGACTTACTTTCCTTTATAACAGTATTCAACATGACTTACTTTCCTTTATAACAGTATTCAACATGACTTCCTTTCCTTTCTAACAGTATTAAACATGACTTCCTTTCCTTTCTAACAGTATTCAACATGACTTCCTTTCCTTTCTAACAGTATTCAACATGACTTCCTTTCCTTTCTAGCAGTATTCAACATGACTTCATTTCGTTTCTAACAGTATTCAACATGACTTCCTTTCCTTTCTAACAGTATTCAACATGACTTCCTTTCCTTTCTAGCAGCATTCAACATGACTTCCTTTCCTTTCTAACAGTATTCAACATGACTTCCTTTCCTTTCTAACAGTATTCAACATGACTTCCTTTCCTTTCTAACAGTATTCAACATGACTTCCTTTCCTTTATAACAGTATTCAACATGACTTCCTTTCCTTTCTAACAGTATTCAACATGACTTCCTTTCCTTTCTAGCAGTATTCAACATGACTTCCTTTCCTTTCTAACAGTATTCAACATGACTTCCTTTCCTTTCTAGCAGTATTCAACATGACTTCCTTTCCTTTCTAACAGTATTCAACATGACTTCCTTTCCTTTCTAACAGTATTCAACATGACTTCCTTTCCTTTCTAACAGTATTCAACATGACTTCCTCTCCTTTCAAACAGTATTCAACATGACTTCCTCTCCTTTCTAACAGTATTCAACATGACTTCCTTTCCTTTCTAACAGTATTCAACTTGACTTCCTTTCCTTTCTAACAGTATTCAACATGACTTCCTTTCCTTTCTAACAGTATTCAACATGACTTCCTTTCCTTTCTAACAGTATTCAACATGACTTCTTTTCCTTTCTAACAGTATTCAACATGACTTCCTCTCCTTTATAACAGTATTCAACATGACTTACGTTCTTTAGAACAGTATTCAACTTGACTTCCGTTCCTTTGTAACAGTATTAAACATGACTTTCTTTTCATTTCATCACCCTCATACACCGAATGCCAATAGTCGCAAACAAGACATGTATGTTCGCGTTTCGTAGATTCTGTTATCACAGAAGTTTTACGACAGCACGTTAAATACAACAATGCATCATTAGCATACCACTTTAAACAAAACGCTAGATTGAAAAACAAAATTAGTTTTGTCACATCTTGCTGATCCATACATCAATAATCAGATCAGAAAAGAAATCGTTTTGAGACTATTTAACAAAAAACGTGGAACCCATGTCTAAAGAAACGTCATCGAAAATGGAATTCCCTGCTCGCTTTGCCAATAAGGGACATTTTGCAACTACTGACCATGCTCACATTCCAATGCAAAAATAAATCAGTCAAAGAGCACCTAAAGAGAATATTCATACCGTTTTGAATGCTGTTTGAAGCTTTTAAAAAGTAACTATGTCTTTGACCAAGCAAAAGAATAAACGAAAGGACAATATCGTCGCGTACTTCGAGAAACGGTACATTAGAAAACGCCATTCAATCAATAGAAAACATGTTCTTTCATCGAGGTGGGTTTCTATCTATTCTGATAGGACTGTTGCTACAAGTGGCTACTCCTTTGTATGCTATATTGTTTTAACTCTTGTAATAGTGTTACGACTCAATTGTCTTAAATTAAGTAATTTAAAAGAGCGGAAACCAAATATGTTTGTCAAAATTCAGCAAATAATTAATTTCTCCTTAATAAAAAGTAAATTTAAAAAGAACTTAAAGTAGTGTGAATAAATCCAAAAATAGTTCTAAACGTTCTATGACATGTCCAAAGGTAAAACACTTCATTTAAATTCCAGCGGTATTCCAAACACATTCCTATATTGAATGTGCTGACGTGTATGTAGTCTCGAATGTGTTAATGTGCCAGTGGCCTGGCTTGTGATGATATGCTAAATATTTTTGATATATAACAATATTATAATCCAAAATGAATTCAATATACATCCAAATTAATATGACTGTCTAAAAATATTATTGAGCACTTTGTAATGCCAATTAATAATAGTTTGGATAAATAAAATTATATTCCCGTCTAATTGACTAAGTCGCAATTATCATTTTGTGAAATAACGCTATCCAATAATATAACATTCCATTCTAGAAGATTCTTAGTTCAGAATCTTTTATCATAAATTAAGTTAAACATGTTTACATTAATAACGATCTGAATATATAATATGCACTTATAGAGAAAAAGATTTATATTATGTTGTTTACCAATAAAATTTCGCTGGTCATGTACACTATGTACCTTTTGGATAAGGTTAAGTAGAAAACAGAGATATACATAACATCCAGTAATAAAGAAACGCCAACAAATAATGAAAACATAAATATACATAAAAGGAGAAACGACGATATGATGATAAAAAAGATAAACTTTTCCTGATAAACATCATACATGTAAACTTCGATCTTATTGAAGGACGCAAATTAACTTTATTTTTTTTTTTTTTACAAACGATGGGTGAGCCTATATGTGCGGGCCCGAACCGACCAATTTTTAGAGACCGTATTTTGGTAAATAAGCGGTTTCTTGTTTTACAAATAAAATAGGTTCAGGGGGTTACTCACGTGATTTTCAGGAATAAGTGTGATAAAAAAGTAGTAGATGGTGCGGGCCTGAACCGATCATTTTTTAGAGCTCGTACTTCGGTAAATAAAATGTGTTCAGATGTGTGCTGGCCCAATCACAGTCGCAATTAATTAACCGTAAATGCGATTCAATCCGAAACGATATTGCGTCCTTGGATCAGATAAATTTATCGTTGCAAATCCGTGGGGTTTTGCCTGAGCACCACTAAAGAAATTTCGAAATTGATTAGAATCCATGTCGGAGCACCAAGTCTGCCAAATATTTCTAAGTGTATGATTGTCAATTCCGTTAAACACACATAATAAATTGCAATTATCTCGGATTACCTTTGGAGTCTGTGTGTATCGTCGAGTAACATATATCACGTCGGTGTTTTTGTGTCGCCCTCGAGAAAATATCCTAGCTGGATTTTTTTATTTATCTAACATTACATCATCGTATACAACAAGATTGTTAATACTTCCATCGAGGTCTTCCACGGATGGTGCTTCATCGATATCTGTGATAAACTCGATAATATCCTCGTCGGCGATTTCTGATGCGCTCTCGTTATAATCCTTTAACACCCGATAACAGTGTTGATCATCTACGCTAGGGGCAACCAAATACAATTTGTCCCATTTCATATACTTCATAATCAACGTGAGTAGCAGTTGTGTTTTACCACTACCTGAAGGTCCGATAATAATCATTCGTATGGAATCTGGTAACATAACATGATGAGCAGCGGGGGGGGGGGATGAATCTGACAATTTTTTTTATAAGCGTCTGTTTGTCAAACTAAGGCTTCCTCGTAAATGCTTCATAGAAGCGTCAATTTGGTAAAAAAAAGACGCCAAAGTCTTTGTCGCACCCCCTTTGCTGCTATTTATGATTCGAATATTTCATCTGATTGAGGGATTGAACGTTCCTAAAAGGCCCTCCAACGGTATCCATCATTTATCAACAATAATCAACGATATGATATAATCTATCATTTTCATTGTATAAAATTGCCAATGACCTATAACAACGTAAGGCATATTTTGATATGGTTCATAATAATCAATATAATCAACCCAGTTATATATTTTTGTTAAATACCAATCATATTAAAAATATATATTATGGGTCACTGAAATTAATAATCTATTCGTGATTTTTTGTTTATCATTGGGGTTGGACATATAATAATATTTACAACCCCAAGGATTTTTTCGATGATTTTTATCTAATAATAAAAAAATTTTGCTCCATGCTAGTTTGTAAATTGTGTCACCTATTTGTACACAAAAACGTAATTTATCATCGTAACTACTAATATATGGTTTATAACTGATAATTCCCCAACGTACCACCATTATACATAATTCATTTAATTTAATATTGAAAGTTCTCCGAGTAGCGCTAACCGAATATTTTGTCAAGTCCGATACGATATCTTGATCTAGTATCATGCAAATTTATAGTTACAAACTCATGTGGGATTGACTGAGCGTGACTAAAGAAATTTCTAAAGAAATTATAATCCATGTCGCCATTGCACCAGGTCTGGTGAATATTTCGTAGCGTATGTATATCAACTCCGTTGAATACAGCAAGAATATTGCAGTTATCTCTAATCACTTTTGGTATTTGAGTGTATCGTTGAGTAACATATATCACGTCGGTGCTTTTATGCCTGCCTCTGGAAAATATCCTTGCAGGATTCTTTTCATTGTCTAACATCACATCGTCGTACACAACAATATTGTTAATGCTTCCATCTAAGTCTTCTACGGATGGCGCTTCATCGATATCGGTATAGTTATTGTGGACCCGGGACTAGACTGTATATCCGACTCGATGATCAAAACCAACCCCGACCCGGTGAAAATCCAATAAACGCCATTGATAAGGCGTGTCATGCTCATGATGTTGCTTATAAAAGCAGCAATCTGCAACACAGACATCTCGCAGATGTGAAATTGATTCATGCGTTGAATTCTATCACTGATCAATCCTTCAAAGAAATATTAGCTTCATGGTTAGTAAAATCGGCAATGAAAGGTAAATTAATGATAGGTGCTGGTAATTAATAACAACATGGAATCTATTTATTATTCCCCAAGAGGATACTGGAGGGGTAAAACAGCAATTGGCAAACTCGCTAGCGCCGCAAAGGTGAAAAATACCACTGTAGCGGATTGGTTATCCAAACAGGCGATATGGCAAATTTACCTACCACCGCCTAAACGAATTAACTACTTGCATTTTGATGTCAGCTCACCTAATGAGGTTCAGCAGGCTGATATATTATTTCTGCCGCATGATGGTGTTTACAAGTATGCGCTAACTGTAGTTGATGTTGCGAGTCGATACAAACAAGCAGAGCCGTTAAAAACAAAATCATCAACTGAAGTGGTTTCTGCGTTTGAAAGGATTTATCGACGAGGTCCTCTGCACTGGCCAAATTTATTACAAGTTGATCCTGGCAAGGAATTTTAGGGTGTAGTGTTATCAACAATGAAGAATCATAATGTCACCATCAGACGAGGACATACTGCATTACATCCCGATCAGGAAATTGTTGAACGATTTAATCGGACGCTTGCTGAGCGGTTATTTGGATATCAAGACGCGAAGGAATTTATTCAGGATAAACGATCTCGTGAATGGGTCGAGAGATTACCAAGCGTAATTGCCGCGCTGAATAATGAGATTACACGAACAATCCACATTAAACTTAACATCGTGATTAAAAAAGGTATATACCCGTACAACCGCGAAATGATTTTTCAAAACAACCAATACTCGGCATTGTCACTGTTAGTTATTTATATGAACCAGGAGAGCAAGAAGGTGGCAAAAATAGAGCTACTGATCCTATTTGGAGTGTTACTGCACATAAAATATGTAGTATAACACGATCTACGGTTAGTTCAGCAATCTATAGATTGGATTCAACTGCTCCTCAGCGTGGGTTTACTCATGAACAACTACAAGTAATATCCGATTATACTCAATTACCGCCGCGTGCTCTTAACTAGCACCTCTTCGTCTGTTGCACTCAAGACATGTCAGCATCACATTATCTCTGGTATAACCAATACTTCTATTCTTTCTGTCTACGGTAAATTGTCGAGAGTCCTTATCCAACCAACACCAACTCATTATACAATTGCAACTCGCGCAGTGATTATTCTGTTGTTGTTTCAGAGTGATTATTAATTCGGCGTCAATGTCAAATTCTCTATTATTTGTTTTGTTTCTTTGTTTGTTTTTTATGGTTTAACGCCATTTTTCAGCACAATATAGGCTATACATGGCGGCCAGTATTAATGGTGGAGGAAGAAACCGGACACACCCCGGAAAGAACCACCGACCCACGAGAAGCTACTGACAAGCTTTCTCACATACCTACATTTGCCAAATCTTAGACTCGAACACACGCAGACAGAGATGAGATGGCAGTGGTCCGTAACGGACAGCGCTTTAGACCACTCGGCCACTCGGGGCCCCCTCTATTATTTGTTTTATCTTGTTTATAACCAGAGAGTTTTTTTTTCTGATTATGTCATCGCTGACAATATCACTTATTGTAGTGTCATTAGCATCTAGAACAACTCTTCGAAATTTATTTTTTCTTCGTACTCTAGACATCACAAGATAAACTAAATTCGGCCACTCGATGTGATTATCGATAATCCAAACAATCGTATCTGATATAGTCAATCCCTGTGAAGAATGTATTGTTGCTACGTAACCTAGCGTCCATCGAGATTTATCAGCGAGCAATGCATCTTCGACGACATTGATATCAACCAACGCAATATCATTTAACACTAAATTCTGTTTTTCTGTCATGTCTGGAATATCAATTTCAATATTTTGTTTTGTGTATCCTTGGATCTATAACACAATGGCACTGGAAGTGTTGAAAATTTTTCTTTATGTAAATCAAATAACTTCATCTGAAGTGTGTCTCTGACTATTTTTCTACTTGCTATTATCAAATCGTTTGGTCTCCATGCTTCCCAGAAATCATTTAATGGTGTTTCCGAAATTATTTCACGCGCTATTTCACATTGGATTCTATCCGGTTGTAGTCTGATTAGTTTTTTTTTTAACTATCGCAATTGTTCATCAAGTGCTCTGTGATCGGTATTAATATCTTCATAATAGTCTACAAAATTCTTTAGCCAATCATGTGGAGACAAACCGATGGTGGTGGTTGACCGTGATCGCCACACCTTATTACTTTTGTGTTCGATAGCATTAACCACTCGAGGAACGTTTGTAATACATCTAACGACACTGTGCCCTATCTCATCACAAATCATGACGTCAGGAATAAATTTCTCACCCATTCGATTAGGAGTCCATTCATCGCCTTTCCATCGAAAGAAGCTTTGATAAGTTGAAGCATTAATTCATCGTTGTTTCATTTCTCTTGCAAGTCTATGTGTTGTGTTAGCACAGAAATGTTTGATTTGGAACCACGAATTAATTCAATCGCACGAGTCGTCTTTCCTGACCCACCACAGCTGTTTAAGTAAATGGTTTTATATCTACATATTGGATCAGATATCGACGGTGCATTAGATAATTCTGACATCTGATTATTTTTCAAGTAATTGTTTTTAATTGTAACATCTGCTGATTTTGAATAATCATGTAGTATTTCTTTTGTAATTCTCCATGATCCCCGACTCTCGTCAGAATTTGTGAATTCGGCCACTGCTTCGCTGTGTTTTACATTTATATAAAATGAATCAGTGGCTATTCTAACCGCTTTGTCAGGAAATCTATTTATCATTGAAAATAAATTAATAGAAGCATAGGCCAGCATAGACGCCCTCAAATGTGTATACTGAAGATTTTTTCCATCGTTGTAGGTAACAATTGTACCGAATTTTGTTCCATCGGATAAGAAAGCGTCTTTACGATTGACGTATATATCTCTAGATGTTACATTTACGATTATAAAATCGTATTCAACGCTATCTATAATCAACCGTGAAGAATATCTGTTATTGTCGTATATATCACCCTGTGTGAATTTACCAATTATTCTTCTACCGAGTTCTTTCGCTTGTTTATTTCTAACTTTAAATATATGTTTGGACCATTTCAAGATATATTCTTCGTCGAGATCGGGGAATTGTTTTCTTTTTTCGCTGATTATACTATCTAAACTATCAGGTTGTGGTACCCAGACCTCAGTCTGCGCTCGATATGATATAATTGCTTCAATGATAATCAGCGATATCAGCATTTTAGAATCAATCATATACCGTAATAACACTATTGGCATCCAGTGTTTTTCAGATATATGTCTACCAATCCAAACATAACAGCACGGATGAAGTCCTGTAGCCAATTCAAATGATACCACACGAGTGAATCCAGTTAAATCAAAATCGGATAGTGGTCCATTAATCGCAACAAGGGTCATTCCATGTGTGTGATGCCCAAATCGTTTAAAGCACTTAGCGCATTCTCTGTACCCGAGAAAACTACCGGGATAACACGCAACCATATCAAGAGAAATAATAGTTTTGGGGTCATATTTTGTACTCCATAATCCAGCATGGTTGTTTCCGATGCAGTTTGATTTGATATCTGATAGAAAATCTGCGTGTGCTGGTTTCCACGTGTTTCTCTTTCTCGCAAAATGAGCTGCAACCGACGGAATTGTAAAACAATTTGTTAATAATTGTTCGTCGTGTTCCGTTGAAAAACTACTAGCTAGTTTTTTCATCTCTTCAGGGCTTCAGTGCGGTATAATTCTCCATTGGGTCTTACAAATTAATCGAATTTGCCCTCTTCGTTTTCAAAACTGTGAAGTAACCACACTGACATAGGATCGTTTTTACTTAACTCGTAAATAAAATCAAATAATTTCTCCTCGGGGGAGAATTCTGGGGAGAACTCCGCGGGTAGATATTTTATTGTTCTATCCCGCGGAAATATTGTTACTGAAGGTGTCCAAGCGTGTGCATTATGGTAAATGATTTTGATTGCAGCTCCTTTTGATTTATATGTTGATTCGTTCAATACCTCTCCTGTTATCGTCACTATGCTTATTGGGAATCTTAATGATGTTTCTAATTTAGTTATATCTTGAATCGTTGCTCCGTTCTTCCTAACTGTTAATTCCCATTCGTTTATTTTTTTGATTCTTCGATCCGTCAGTTTGTTTCCACGTAATGCATTTGTGAAGTGTTCTATTATTCGTTCTTCTACACAATTCAACGATGATAATTTCATTGGTTTTAGTTTTTCAATACTCGGTTTATTATTTATCAGATATATCACATAAACAACTGCTATTTTAGGATAAGACCTCTCGTAGTACGGTTTGTCAATCCCAGTCAGAATTCCTGGTTTGGAATCATGACTCACAGTGACAGTTCTTTTATCTTTCAAGATTGGTTCAAATTTGTCTCGAATAATCCAATCTTCTGTTTTCGAACGGATAATGAATTTCACTCTAAAAAAATACTTGTTCTTCTCAAGATGTGAGGTTAGCATAAAAAAATGCAAAATGTGTCAAATCATTTAATACAACAACTAATGAACAAAGGGTATTTCAATCAATAAATGAAGCTAGTAGATGTTTTGATATTTGTAGCGCCTCAATACGATTTGTTGCAGAAGGGGTATATCTGTCAGCGATTTCCAAAAAGACTGGAAATGGAATTCAATTCATTTACATCTGAATTCCTATTTTGTACCTATATGTATATAACACCAAAGGGAAATAACTAGTGCAGGTATGTGTCGGCTTATGAAGAGTTACGGATCTCAATGTTTTTGTTTTGAAACAATGTTCTTTATTGGTTGGTTTTAACTGTCATAAATCTCAATGGAGATAATCAATTATCTGTTTTTTATGAGGAAACGAATCAAATACTTAGTATTTATAAACAATTGTATTATTTATTTTTGTTGGTTTATTTTCCGCATAAGGCAATCTCTTGTCATTATTATATCAGTTTGACCCAAACTGATAAGAAGTAACAAAACGACACTCTGCCTCAGACACAATTCCCCACAAAGGAATACCTCTGTTATTGCCCTATATGTACGAAAACACGGAAAGAAAAAACACAATAATTGATTTGTCGAAAATAACAAAAGGGATAAAAAAAATTGGACAATATACCACAACATACACACATATCGTATTCAAAAGCACATACCTGTAGATAAGAACAGTTAGCGCATTCGTTATGCGTTCGAATCTCGTCCTGAGATTCAGAGAGGCCATATGTTCGAATCCCGTAACAGGCATATTGTCGACGGTACCTATGGATGTTTTTTTCTATATAATTGGGGGGTGGGGTTGAGCCCTTCGAAATTCAAACCGTGAAACCACCATACCAAACACCGTCACACGGTATGAATGATTTTTCATTCAACCCGGGGTGATTTTGTGGGGGATATGGTGGTTTCAGTTTGAATGTAGAAATGTCATTATCATCCATTGTCAAACAATTGTTATTGTATACATTGTATCATTCTATAATCCATTGTTATATGTTGTATTGTCTTGTACTGTCCTCTATAATCCATTGTTAAATGTTGTATTGTCTTGTACTGTTCTCTATAATCCATTGTTATATGTTGTATTATCTTGTGACGTTCATTCACCAAGCATACCTTCTTAGAATTCTAACCCGTTATTTGACGAGTTAGATATCTTCTCGGAGACTATGTTTCGTGATACCTCTGGGCACGGTCAGATGTAAAGAACACCTGAGGGGATCCTACGGGGATGTATTGTCTTATATATGTAACCTCTGGGCTTCTCCGATATGAATAACACCTGAGGAGTTCCAAATGGGGTTTTCATCATCATATATATCTCTAGGCGTGTTAAGAATAAACACCGTAACACGAACAGAGTTCATCATCATATATAATTGCATAATATCTCTAGGTGTGTTAAGATGTGAATAACACCTTAACATGAACAGAGTTCATACAAAAAAACCCGGGTAAAAATTGACCCCAGTTTTTTTTGAAAAATATATCAATATCACATATTAGAAATACGTATTACATATATAAATGAATTCTGAAAATATCAATGAGATCATAACTGAGATTTCAAATTTAAAAAATCAAGGAATTCAATTATCAGATAAATGAAATTGTGATCAGATTCTTTATGATTTTCAAAACATTGAAAACAGCGCTATGAATAATAAATATGTCTTACCAAAACGATACGCTTTTATATAAAGAATCCAGAATTTTATCGTGACTCCCTTGTATTCTGTAACGACGTCAGTAAGTTTGTCACGTTATTCACTGTTGTCGAAAAAAATCATAAACGAATTGGGGCAGCAATATGAAATCAAACGCAGAATTAATTTTCGGGTTCAAACAATAACTTCAACAGAGTAGGTTCTAACCATGGATTGCTTCTTAATGTAAATAACCAGTGGCATGTACAACGTGGAACGAAATTGCCCATTGAAATCAGACACAAAGACACATACCTGTCTATTGTATACTTGCAAACTATTCACCTAAAACGAATTTGTAAAGAGACAGGTAATGTGTATTTATATCACTACACGAGAGGAATTGTCGGGTGAGTGAGAGCAAGTGTATTTTCTTAACACCTGGATTTCATTTCCCGGGCAAGACGATGAGTTGGAGTTAACACTATCATATTAGATTTTCTAAATAAATTGATTACTCGGGTTGTCTTTCCGCAGCCTCTGGGGCCACTCAAATAAATTGTTTTGTGGAGTGTAATTGGATCATTCAACGACGGGTACTCTGATATATCCTCTTTGATATCTTCGATGTAATTATCTTCAATGGGGGTATCAGCTGATTCATTACACATGTGAGGTTTTTCTGGTTTTACTCGCCATCTTCCCCATTCACCATTATTTGCAAGAAATTCTTCAACGTATTCAAAATGATCTTGGTGGAAATAAAACGAGTCATTTGCAACTCTGACAGCAATTTTATAAAATCTGTTTATCATCGATAATAAATTTATCGAGACATAGCCAAACATAGACGATCTCAAATGAGTATACTGCGGAGATTCATCATCGAGATATTCAACGATGGTACCTAATTTCCCCCTGTTTGATAAATACGCACAATATTGGTCCGGAAGTTTATTTTTGTTAATTGTATCATTGATAATAAAATCTAATTCTGCATCATCGAAGAATAATCTAGTCGTTTTTCGTTTATGATTAGTTTTCTACCCTGAGTAAAGTTTTCGATTATCTTTCTTTTTAAATCCTTTGCTTGACGCTCGTCACAATTTTCAACCGTCGGTAACCAAATATTAGTTTGTTTCCGGTATGATATTATTGTCGTAGATACTGTCAACAAAGTTAAATTCCCCTCGTCAAGCATATATCTCAACAGTACTCTCCGGGCCCATTTATCCTCGGATAAATGTTTTCCAAACCACGCATAAATTATCGGGTGAAGTCCTCTAGTTCACTCAAAGGATGTTATTCTGGCAAATCCACAAAGATCAATATTGGGTAATTCTGCATTAATCGCCACTCTAGTCATCTCATGTGTGGGATGACCGAACCGTTCAAAGTATTCGTGACACCCTCCCATCTTCCGCGGAAACATGCTGTCATATCTACGGATTTCATATCTTTGATGTCATATTTTGTGTTCCAGTCCACCGTGACCAACTTCTACGCAGGATGCTCTAACATCATCGATAAAATCGTGTCTAATCGGCGACCACGAATTTTTTTTCTTTGGCAAAAATGAGCTGCAACTGATGGCACCGTAAAACATTTTTTTGTAATTTCATCCGCGGAAATTCTTTGATTTTCAATCGAAGATCCATGAGTATACTTCAACGCGAGGTTATTCATCTCTGTTTGAGGTTGTTCAGTGCCATATAAATCTCTGTTTGTTCTGACAAATTGGTCATATTGTTTATCATCACTGCTACTAAACAACCACACAGAAATTGGATCTACGCTATTCATTTCATGTATAGCATCTAATATATATGCCTGATCATATTTTATTTTTTGAGAATTTTGGAAATACTTTCACGGATGTGCTCCACGCGTGAGAGTTATGATAAAAAATTTTGATAGGAGCCCCTTTTGATTTGTAATGTCCGGAATCATGTAAAACCTCTCCGGTAATTGTTTTTACCATAATCGGAAATTTTAATTTCTTTTCCTATTCGGCAACATCGCTTATCGACGCTCCGTTTTCCATAACTCGTTTACCCCACACAATAATATTATTTTTTTTTCAGTTCGGTTAACCCCTTTCCTCGTTTAGCGCTCATAAAATGCTATGTTATCCGTTCTTCAACGCAGTTTAATCTCGCTGAGATTTTCATTCTTGATAACTTGTTAATGTTTGGGGTGTTTATTTTATAAAATCCGTACACAAGTGCTGTTTCCGGATAAGCTTTATTATAATAATAACCATCGATAGTAACTAATAATCCCGGTTTAGTATTAGCGTTTACAATTACAAGTACTCGATTTGAATCCAATATTCGTTCACGATGATTAAAAACCTTCCAACCTGGATACTTCTTTCCTTTTTGATGCTTTTTTTACTAAGTTTACTAAACTTCGCCTGAACTGAGTATCTAGCATTATTATTAAAATCCATTCGAGATAGAATATCTCTCGCACGAGCTTCCGTCATCCGATATTCAAAATCAGGTGTCCGAATGGTCGAGCACGTGTATCTACACCCATCTATCCAAAACTCTCTCTTAGCTTCCCTGATGCTGTTTTGTATAAGTGATAACCGCGTAGGAAATTTTATTTTGTCCTCGAGGTCGAATTTTACTCTGTTTCGAGTATTTGTTTCAAACTCGTGATAGTTGTAGAATTTACTATTCATATTGTATATTAAGACAAATATTTTGAAAAAAAATATTATTATATATCATGTATAACTGTAATTGGCTACTTATCGGTGAGACTATCAGATGCGGAAAATTCCGTAGAAATGAATATTGTGGGGATCATCAAAGAAATATTCGACGAGGAAGTTCAGGTCCGCAACCTTGTATTGCTTGTGGTGTTGGAGTAAGAGGAAAATCAAAATTATTTGTTAGTCACGGAGGAAAAAACTACAGAGAACTTAAACTATACTACGATAAAAACACGCATATTATTCATCGTGTTACAATTATAAAATCTCCACACGATTACGTGGACAGAAAAAAACATAACAGCAATTTAGACAAAGAAAATCCTACATAAAATGTAAAGAGCAACAAATATATATCTCATCCAATCTACATTACCTACGAAGCATCACAAGATGGAACTGTCTGACATAAACAACGAAATATTCCACTCGGTAGAATTAGTAATACGGGTTATATTAGATTTACCGTTAGAAATGGTAAACAAGAAAAGGGTTATTACGCTCACAGAATTATCCTTGAATGTTTTACAGGGAGTATCAACAACTATTTCGTAATTGATCACGTCAATCAAAATAAACTTGATAATCGAGTAGAGAATTTGAGAATAATTACTCAACGGGAAAACTGTCGTAACAAAAATACTCAAGAAAACAAAAACAATAAACCGAGACCTGTAACAGCATTTTACGATAGTATTATTGAACCATTTTTGTCGATATCATCGGTCGCTAAATATTTTAATATTAATTACGCATCCGTGAAACCAGCTGCCGATGATATAATTTCAACAACATAGTCGAAAAGATTTGGCCGCAGAGTGTCATTCACATATTCGTAGTTTTGTTTAAAATATCAAAAATTGCAATTTAGACAAATAAATGACACAAGTTTCGTCGTCGATCGCCGAAGAGTTCGATGACATCATCGATATCATTGATGATAAATTTTATAAAATTAGTGATAAATTACAAAGTCGTGTACAACAGACCACACGATACGTGAATATAAATACCATTACGCCTTTTCCAGATTTTGATAACGACGATATCGAATTTTTACAATGTTATATGTATGTTAATAAATATCTATTAACAAAAATTGAAGAATATATCCGTGATTGTAATCAGAAGGACATCGATGTTAATGAATTAAAATTAATGGTTATCAATCATATCTTTGATATAAAAGCATCGATGATACAATTTAAATCAATTTTCAAAAGGGCCAAATTAGATGTCAGCGAAATGAAATACATCGACGATAAATTATCCTCGATGGAAGATTTTATCTGCGGAAAATTTGATGATTCATATATTGAAAAATCTGACGAATTGGGTTATCACAGACAACGACGAATAAATAAAATTATCGGTGATGATCCTGATTCTGATGAATTTGCTAGCGTGTAAATTGCTAGCAATTTAAAGATAAATTTTTTTCTATATATAACATATCATGAACGACGAAAATATATCTACGTTAAAATTTGAACTCGACCGCGTACGACATCTCCACGATAGTAGCGTATTCACAAGCGAGTATCTAAACAACGAATATAAAAAAAAACTCTGCACGACGACTAGGTTTCCCCACGTATCGGTCAGAGTACCGTGTGATGAAAATTCTTTCTCGGGAACGTGACCATACTATCTATGAAAACTCTAACGAGGAAATCGTTATGGCATCAACGTACATAAGGAAACGTTTGAAATCCATCGGATAAATATTTAATGAGGACGTGCGGATAGAATCAGCTGCAAAAGACTACGATGACAAGTATGTAGATGTATAGTCGTAACGACTTTCATCGGAGATTTTCAGTGAAGTCATAAACTTCCATCTTCGACTTCTCCACTAGTGGTCTCTTAAAATCAAAGATTTTAAAATCTTAGTTGATATTTATTAGATGGAAGATCAGGACGTAGTGGTTGTTTCAACGTAGTTTCATGTTCCTTATCGAGTTTTATATCCGAGTATATGTTTTCAAGTTTTCCCTTTAGCGATTTATGATGTTCACAAGCGGTGTCAAATATTTGTTGTAGTTTATCGTTATGGGTTTTTCGTTTTATAATCGCTGCTGTTAAATCAGCTTTTTTTTTTAGTTTGTTAAGTTCAGTCTCGTACTCGAGATTAGACTCTCATCGCGGTTATTTTTCGCTGAGTTTCCCTTTAGATTCCTCCGCGGTAAGTTTATCTCGTTTTCCCTGTAACACCACAACCTCATTTTCTAACTCGGAGATCTCACGTTGTAATTCCATCTTAATCTCACATTGGTGTTGTTTCGCCTCCTTGTATTTATTCTGTTGGTGTTCCTTTCGTTGTCGCTGATATCGGATTTTTCGACCACAATTTATATAATCGTGCTAGACCAATATTAAACTTTTTAGAAACTTCAACTGGGCGTTGGATACCTCTCAGCGATATTATTGTTTCTTCGTCGTCGGTGGTAAGATATGCTGGAGCTCTTATCGCGTATTATATATTTGTAAATAAATTTTTAACAAAAAAAATAATGATCAAAACTTATGATTGAAAATGATAATGAAAGATTATAGAAATTAAAAAACCGTAGTCGATAATGTTACTCAAAAAATTACAATCACGTGTTAAAAATCCAGGGATTTTCAGCGAGAATATTTTTTTTGTGTGTGTGCGATCAAAGATTTTTATTAATTATTTTCTTGAGATCATCTACGGGGATACAAGAGTGAGCATACTGTATTATCTGATCATGACTACAGTTAATCATCGTAATGATATCTCGGTCTAGTTGTTGCACCTGTTCTTCCGTCAACAGAAACTTCTCATTGCCGAGTCTATCTATGACGAATTGGAAATCGCTAGCGATTTCATCACTGAAAGCTCTTCGAATAGTGACTTCAAGTTTATCTTTGTCGTATACGAATACTCGTTCATGTTGATACATTATTGAAATTGCTAGCAATTTAAATGCAAATTATTTTCAATTTGTAAACCCATAGGTTTTTCACGACGAATATCCTAGGATGGAAATCGTTTTACGATGAAAGTCTATGACTTTACATCCGGGATAATTTGTAGCTCTTCCTCTGATAAATCAATCAAATTGTTGTTTTGGTCAACGAGTTTAAAATTCATTCTTGATATCCAGCGGTTATTACAAGTTAAGAACACAAGTTTAATAGGATTCTGCACTATTAAACTTCCAGGAGGAACCTGCGGGGAAAACGTATATAAGATATAACCTTGCGTGGCTCTGTTTGACAGTGATGTGTTTACATGATAGCTCCCATCGATAATATCACATGTGAGATTTATTGCGATCATTGATGTGATGTCTACGTTGTTTGGAGACATGTGTATGTTTGTTCCGTCATCGGAGTTGTCGTATTTGAGAACTTCACTTTGTATTTTCTGTTGTAATGTTTTTTGTTTATTAGGATACTCTGTTAACGGGCTTCTTTCTTCCTCGATCTTTTCTCCGTAATTCTTGCATAAATACAATAATATTATCAATGGTATTATCGTATATTTTTTTCAACTCGAGTACGTTGTATCCTGGGAATTTATAATCGTTTATTGGATCTTTTGTTAATGAATGCGCCGTTAAAAAATGTATCTACGGCTTCTTCATTTTCCTTATAACCTGTAATTTTAGTTTTGCAACATTAACAATTTTTTTATTGAGAGTATCCATCTCAAATATAAGAAAATCTAATATTTCACATTGTTTGATTAATTTATCAAGCGGAGTTGTTATATCAATATGATATTTAGCAGAAATATTTCGTAATTGTTATAATTGTTTTTTAAATTCAGTTGTGATCTTATCAAAATAAGCGCGAAGAGTTTCTACATCCCAAATATATGAAGGAATTTTTTAAAATACAGGGTCAAGTGTAGGATCATCATTAACATACGATTTCAATTCAGTTGTTTACTTAGATCTGCCACAAGTTCTACGAACCAAGTTATTGGCACTCTAATTTGTGTATCATCAATGTTTGATATATTGAATTATTTAGTTGAATCTTTTTCAATTATCACTGATATTGTATTACCTTTTGAGAGTCGTGTATCATTATTGGTGATAGAATTAAATGAGAATATATCAAAAATAGTCGCAGCCATTAATGTTAATCTATAAATACCCTTGATGGTTGCGGTGATATCTAACGTGTTTTTTTTATCATTAACCCAATCCATTGCCCCCCATTGAATCGTATACACGATATTGTTGATATTTCCCTTCTCATGAGGATTTTTTTTTCTTCAAGTTTTTCTATCATTCTCGGTAAATCATCGGTGATTACATCGCTGGTCGTTTTAATATCAGTGTTGATAGCTTCTATTCGCCGATTAATTGCAGTTATTTTATCGATGATTATTTTAAGATCTTCGATGGATTTTTTCATATCCGCGAGCTTCGGTGTAGTCACAGGTGGAACCCCAAAGAAAGGCGCGATAATATTTTTCCGAAACGCCCCAAATTGTTTTACGTGATCGTCATACCTGGACTCTAGCGCTGTTAGTTTCATCGATAGCGGTTTTTATCTCTGTGAGCGACAGTTCAGTCACAGGTGGAACCCAAAGAAAATTAGCAATGGGAAGTTGAACATCCGTAACAGATTTTTGTACTCCTGCAAATTGATTTACTTGGGCGTTAAATTTGTCATCAATGGATTTTAATGATTCTGTTGTCGACAAATAATTATCACTGAGTGATGTTAATCTATCTGTGATTTTTAGAACAACAATATTACTAGTTTTTAGTTTTCCTTGACGATCTCCAAATACAACGATTTCATCCTTATCTACTCCAACAGGATTTAGTGTATCTGATAACTTTTCCGACATAATTTTTTTTTTACTTCTTTGGCGGAAATTCCCTTGGTGGTTTTCGCATAAAAGTGATCTTCCCCAAATATCTGCCATTGTTATTATTATCATACATGATTCTAATAAATGTTATCGCTGAGATTCATCATCGTATATTCGTGGACGACTTTAGGAGGTAATTTAGATGATGTTGAAATTGCCGTTAACACATTAAGAACTTCTCGTCCACATATCGGAGGATCTGTTAATGTCTGTGTGGGTAACGTTGAATACCAAACTGGGATTTTCAACTGAGTTGTAAACAACATAGATACATAACTGAGAAATTCTTATGGCGGGGCTAAACCATACGAATCAAAATAAATAATTGATTTAGGATGTATCGCGTAGCCCATCCAATGAGTTCCAGGTCCAGTGTTATCATCAAGATTAATTATACCAGTTTCTGGGATATGTGGTTGTGTTGGTAATTGATCTTTCATGAATACACCTCTGAAATGTTTTATGGGAAGTTTTTTTACTGCGTCGATCAAATCAAAATTTGACATTCCAACCATAGGTTTTTGCTATATCATCGTTGGTATGTTCCTGGGAGTCGTAGACCTCTTCCCTTTTTTATATCCTTGTCTAGTTACTCCTCTTACAAAACCCTGTGGCAAACGTTTTTTACTCGTAAGAAGCCATCGATGTCATAAGAGCGGCTAATGGTTGACTTCTTGCTTGTATACGTAATTTATTTGTAGAATCTATCGCATCAGCAAACGACGATGGCCGATGACCTAATGCTGCCATAATAGGTAACATTCCTCCTTGTTTATATCCCTTTCCAGTAGCTTTATCTAAAATTGTATTTACCCCCCCCCCCCCCCCCCCCCAACCGGTAGCACCAGAAAGTGCACCAGTTCCGAGTGCTGCGAGGATAGGAATAAGAGGAACTATTCCACCGGATTTAATCATATTGTTGATCGCGGCCTGTGAAAAAGTCAACATCAAACCCTGTACCCGCAGTTTTAGTTTTACTGAAAAGGTTAAGTTGAATTTTAGTCAACGACAATTTATTTGGTCCACCTGTCATCTGTTCATGTTTCAGGGTTATCTTTGTGCCACACGTATCAGAATTTTTCGATTGCAGTTTCTGTACTTGACCAGGTGTCAATGTGACATTAACATGACTGTACGACATTTTATTTGGATGGTACATCATCTAATTGTTCCATTGGAAAATCTATGATTTTCAATTATATGTTTTCTATGGGTGCGTCAACGAGTTTCATTCGTCCGCTAACACCCTCCATCAACATTGCTTTATCGCTGAGAATAACAGCAGTTGCACTATAATTGCCAGCACCAACATGAACACGAAATACAATATCGACGATGGGTTGCCTAAACAAATCCATATCTTATAACGAAAAATAATATATCGGATACAATGTTGTAAACTCTCGCTGAGATGTTTGCATTCCCGTGTCAACATTAAGATCGTGTGCTAAAAACGATGCTAATCGTTGATATGCTCGAGCAACTCAATTACGTTCAAAATCTATTTCTATGTCTTCGGATGGTTCTTGATGACCGTTTACTCGTAATGAAACCTGTGCAACACCAAGCGTGTCAAATACCATCGGGTTTTGTTCTTGATTACCTGAAGTACAACAAAAACATGTCTCAGAGGAGCTAGCCCACGTTGTGAAGAGATTTGCCAAGTAAATAATCCTGCGGCGGTAGGACCAAGAGTAATATTTGTCGTCGTAGTATACCAAGACAACAGTGATTTACCACCTGTTTCCATGAAAGACAATCGTTGCTCGTGTTCAATTGAAGGGGTTAACGCGGGCATGATAGTTTTGTCAAAGTTACCTTACCAGCAGGAACTTCTGCATCCCTCCATATTGCATCGTTGTCATCTCCTCTTTTATTAAGTACAATAGTATGTTTTGCACCAAATATAACTTTTTTAACATTTCTACAAAAACCAAATATATGAGAAAGGGGAATCATACAAGAAAACTCCTGGTCGTCATTTAATATAGCTCTACGATCAGTAAAACCCAAATTATAATTTTCGTTCATAGATGCAACTGCATTATCTGCCGCATTCATCGTCACATTTCGATTTTCAGGTTGATCTGTTGTATGTTTATGAAACATTATAGAAGGCCCAACTGTTCTTTGATAATCATCGGAATATCTCATTAAACCCTAATATAGTAGTAGCTACACCAAGACTTTCTTGAATCGCCTCAATTTCCTTACCATCGATGAGATATCTTGCGCTGTCAAATAGCACCATTATACCATTGTTGACAAAATCAACACGATCACTTATCCCATAACCGGTACCATCATTATGTGTAAGTCTACCTTCAACTGCAATATATTTCTCAGATTGGAGAAAATATCTACTAGTATCCTGAACTTGAAGTTCAACTCTACCTCGTTTATCTGGAACCCTTGCATCATACGAATACATCTGATAATCTCTCAAAGATGTATTTGTTAATACCTTGGCACCAAGATCAAACTCTTCGCTTGGTATTTCCTCAAACATTTTTATATAATTGATCAGCTTCTAAAACGAAGACCACTACCCGCTATCATACTCGAAACAATATTTCGTTGTTGTTGTTTATCTGGCTCTTCAATTAACTCTGCTAATTTTTGATTTAGTACCTGATTAACAACTTTAGCAACACTTGCTGGCATCTGTTCAGTAGATGGTAATTTAACAGGTTTAGGTTTAGGTTTACGTATTAATCTCATTCTATCCTTGATCGCGGAGAAAGCGGAACCGGCTAGATCACCAATTGCGCTGATACCTTTAACACGAACAACTCCTAGTGCTTTCATACCGAGTTGTTTAGCGAGTGGTATCACCTTGGGAGCAACTTTTGTAAATAGTTTTTGTATAACATTACCAAACCCATCTCCGTAATATGCTTTGTATACGGGTACTCTTGAGCCTATTACTCTAACTTGTTGACGTCGATGGTCATGTATTATCATCTTATATGATGATCTTTTATCTAATCGCTGTGATAATCATCTACGATTTCATCGACAAGACCACGATATAAATTAACATCTATGACTCCACTTTGAAACAATCGTTGACAGATACCTGTTGCCTCGTTGATAATTTCCGGTGAATTATTGCCTGCTCGTTTTTCCCCGATGAGAACTTTTAACCTGGACACATCATTGACAATATTTTTCGGACAAACCCCTGTAAAACCGGTTCCAAATTTTTCTCCTCTTACAACTTTAAGTTGTTCTTCGGCTTTTTCTAACCCCTGATATAATCACTGTTTCGGTGAGGGATATTCTTCTTCTAATAAACTTTTCCTCCTGTCTAAATCCGTTATTTTATCTACAAGCTCATCATATATTCGAGATAATATTTTTTCAGGTAAATTAGACTCTGTTGTATTTTTAAGATCTTCAATATACCCCCCGTTAAATTTATCAACGATTTCAACATTTTGTCTCTGAGATTTTGAACGTCTTGAGGCAAGTTCCTCACACATTTTTTTAATCGCCGGGAGAAGAGCAACTTTTCCTCGTTGATATTCAGGAATATTCCCTAATATCGCTTTTTCAATACCAGCAGTATTTTTTTGTAACAACATCAGCTATAGCTTTACCGATTTCTTCAGTAGTTATAGTTACCAGTTTAAACAATTGTTCTGTACGGTTGAAAATTATGTTTGTAATTCCTGACGTTGTTGAAGTTTTTCTCTAAGTCTATTTCGTACAGGTATATACTTATCGAGCGCAGCTAATCTCTCCCTGGAAAGCCTAGAATAATAACATTCTCCAACATTTGTCATTTTTATGTATAAATTATACGGTTAATTAATTGCGACCGTGATTGGGCCAGCACACATCTGAACACATTTTATTTACCAAACTACGAGCTCTTAAAAAGATCGGTTCAGGCCCGCACCATCTACTACTTTTTTTATCACAAGTATCCCTGAAAATCACGTGAGTAACCCCTTGAACCTATTTTATTTGTCAAACAAACAACCGCTTATTTACCAAAATACGGTCTCTTAAAAAAAAGGTCTGTTTAGGCCCGCACTCCACTTGTTTAACTCCTAATCCTAATTTCACCCATATATCGCACTTTCAGTATGACTTTACAGACAAGTATTCAAACGTTTTGAGCTGTTTCATAAGAAAGGTTTTGATGAAGAAACGGAACATACTCGAGAGATTTCAAGAATGTCATTAAAAGCAAAGAAAAACAAACATCAACAAAGAAGTTGATATAATCAGTCAAACGGGTAGAGGAAGAAAATACAACCATGATAAATGTTTTAAACTATGTCTGCTTCCTTTCCTCCTCCACATAGTATGACATCTTTGTTGACAGTTTCCTTTTATACTTGACGAGAAGCAAAACATCGGGTTAAAAATGTTCTGTAGGCAATAGAGCAGATGAAAGAGGTAAGACGCTTAAGAAGCAATACAAGACCTCATGATACTCAAAAGAAAAGTAACATTATAAGGTGGTCCTAAGAACTGACCATCTGGCCCATCCACATAATGTGGCAAGGATTTGATAACTAAAAACTTACTTAAAATACCCATTTGTATGGCCCATTACAGAATGTGACAAATCAACCTTGCACCACTCCAAAGACGTCAAGACACCGTCTTCCTTTTCCAGTCCGGACATACGTAATTAATAAGTATGCACACAATGAAACGTTGAATGTATGCTTAGATAGATATTCGGTGTGCAGAAATATGTGAGATGTTACAGATCTCTTTTTTGGGGGCACCAGACAGGTGCCCCTCCACCTATTAAAAAACTAGAAAAAGTATGTTTATGTGTGTGTGTATTCCCCCTGATGTGTTGTTTTATGTTTTTTTAGAATTTTTCTTTAACTTTTCTCAAACCTTAATTTTTTCCCATCGGGATTATATACTAATAGAGGGATATTTTGGTCCCTAATGTTTCTATGGAGGGGTGTCCCAGGCTTTGAGACCCATCATGGGTCTCCTGCCTCCTTTAGAATTTCAGAATTAACCCTGGCTAGGGGTTCCCTATCTCCTTTGTGTGCTATTTGTGTTGTGCTATTTGTATGTATATGTATGTGTGTATATATATATATATATATATATATATATATATATATATATATATATATATATATATATATATATATATATATATATATATATATATATATATATACATTGTGTCTTGTCAGGATAGCTAGATCAAATTTCCCAGTTGTATAATTTTCTCTATTTTTTTTAAAACAGCCCCCTAAACGGTCTTTGTTTCTTATATATTTAAATTTTAAAACATTTTAATCCTTTTGAATTTGGTACAAAACATGGTGTAATTAAGTTTATTTTTAAATGGTTGTTACCAATCTTATTATTTCAGTGCTTGTACTATTATGTTCCATGTTTTGTAATCTTCTTTATTTGTCCAATAGGACTACTTTGATCGAAACTAGATCTGTACATTTTTTTAATTTTATTTGTAGGTCACCAGTCTCGATCTTTTTTTCTCCGTCCTTTATTTATTTATTTTATTTATTCTAATCCGTTCCGAAAATCATTTATTTATTTTCCCATGTAAATATGGGCTTTCTGTATAGTTCGTATGAACTATACAGAGTTTACAATATATTGGGTCACCAGTGACTTTTATGAGAGCATGCACGTGCAGTAGGTGGCTGTCTTAGTATGCTATCTAATGTATTTAAAACTGTGTTGTTCTGTTGATTTCTCAAGGTGAGTTATTTCTCAACTCTTCCACGAGCCTTCCCACATCATGTAGCGCCATGGGGTCTTGCCTCGTGATCTCCTTGCTGATACTTATCCTCTTGAGGGCCCTGTTTCCCTTCTATCTAACGTTTTTTTCTATAGCAATTACCTGTCCGCATGCTCTCATATTCCTAACTATGTAATCTGCTATTTCATCCCGTAGTTTAGTGTTATAAATCCCATCAAAATATACAATTTGATTGTGATTGTATTGCTGTGTATTTTTAATTTTTCCAATGATTTCAATTCTTTCTGTTTTAATTTTATCACAATTAGTCATAGTATGAATTTTTGTAAAAGGTAGATTTTTACACAATGGACATTTTGGCGATACTCAGACCATATGCCGTCGCACTGCGAAGTCTCCTGTCAACCACGCATCATGCATGTATTTGAACAGGATACTTTTCATTTTAAGTGATTTAAGTTTGACCCAGTTTCCCCAGGCCCTATCCCAATCTACGGTAATGTGTTTCTGTTCTATATTTTATTCCACTTATTTATTATTTGGTCTGTTATCCATTTGTATGTTGATTTTGTGTCAATTTCCCATAATTCTTTTGCGTCCCTATATTTTAGTAACAATTCTTTTATGGATCTTAATTTCCTTGGCATCTCTATTAACTTAACTGCATTATTGTTTCTGTATATGTCTGTTCTCTGCTTCATGGAGAACCCGTAGAAATATATATAGAGACCTTGCCAAGCTATTTTTTGGCTCTGCTTTAAGTTCCTTAAACTTGTTTAAAATGTTTGTGTATTCAATCAGGGTTGGATGGGGGAGGCCTAGGCCTCCCCTCTTGTCTTCCCTGTATAGTGTTTCTTTGTTAATGTAGTGCATTTTAAAAACCCATAAATATTTGATAATTCCGTTATCTATGTTTTTAAGCGTTGCGTTTGATATATCTAACGATTTTAATTTATAATTAAGGTGCACATATATATAGTTTTTTGCTACTTTGAGTGTGTATCAATCTGCCTAGATTATATCTATAAAGGCTGAGAAAAAATAAGGTGAATGGGAAATTCATTGTCGGTTACTTACATCAAGCGAATACATTTTCGTCTCATTCCTTGAGTAATTAGTGATAGCATTAAGGTTATCATGTGATATTGTGTGTGTCGTCAAAAACGTTGCTGAGCGTATCAACGGCAAGCTTTAGCCTTCTTTTCTCCAGACTGATAATATATGCATATGTAGTGTGCATATAAAGTATGGGTAGGGCGAGACTAGCATTATGCTGACTGCTGTATCACACTACCGGTGGTACAACCTTGAAATATAATTTCTGAAAAAGGTTTCAAAATGTAGTACATGTAACCTTCATGGACCTCTCTGATATGAAACTATACATAAATACTGAATTTATAAAATCAGACGTGATAGGAGTGGGAAGCCACCACATCATCCACTCAAAAAATGAGTTGTTAAAATTTTAATAATGTTCCTACATGATCGACACAAGGAGCATATAACTTGAATGGACTCATAAAAAAGCAATTTTCCACGGATGGTCCGGTTTAGTTCGTAGTCATACTTTTGAATGTCAAACTTAGAAAGTATACTTTTTGAAGTCAATTGCCTCCATCAGTACAGTGCAATACATTTGCACGCTGTTGGTTAGTTGTTATTACATATTAAGGAAGGTAACACATAAAATCCAATAGATGTCGCTAGGAAAAAGTACTACAACATCCGCTCAATTCGCCAAAGAGTAGATAGGGTCAACATATCGGAACCTCGGTTAGTGAGGATGTTGATACAGGTAATAAGGATGAAAATTGCCAGAAAATGGAACATAACCGAGCTACACGCTGCAGTACGCCATACAAGACGGTCATACCAAAGCATCGTAACACCTTTCTGGGATGATCTGGACAACTAAAAGAAACTTATCTAACAATCTCACAACTGATAACAAAATGCAACTATTTCGGCTAAGAATAAGTCCGTCCTAATCAATAAGGCAATGTAACGAAAATTTTGATTATATGTGAGGTGCATACGACGTTAATTAGTAATTAAGGAATTATGCAATGGTGACTTCGATATTATTTTCTAGGTATTCTTCCGATTATCGGTAGAAAGGCTGAGGGTATTCCAATTGGTTTAAACAGTAATATCTATATTCCATTGTGCAACAGATGCTATAATAGACCTCATACACTTATGCATTATCATCCTAAAAGAATCAATTTTGATACTTGCATTTTACGCCCTATATAAATTAACCCCTAACTAATTTTTTCCAAGCACTCATTTGCTGAATTTAGGTCAATCATACGGATTACAAGTCTAATGGATACTGATAGCTTCCATTGCCTGCCATTCGGACAAATTCGGTGATTTTGATGAAAACAAGGATTGACATAGAATATACAATTGCTCTGTCACATGAATCGTAGAAACGGCAAAATTTAGTCTAAATAGACTGCGGTTTCTTTCTTTCGAAGAAATTTCAGGCGAACAAAATTTAGGATTGTTTCTGTAAATTACACAAGTCTGGTGCATATGTTTGTCTCCTACCTAAAGCTGATGGAGGTGGTTCGATTGTTTCGGGCGCTTTTTTCACATTGACTGAGAATGAGTTGGAGACGCTGTCCATGTTTTTACCCAAATTATTACATCGTTACAGAGATCAGACATAAGATCAGTCAACATCAACACACACACACACACACACACACACACACACACACACATACATACATACATACATACATACATACATACATACATACATACATACATACATACATAAATACATACATACATACATACATACAGCGGCAATTCTTCCATGTAATATATATTCTTGGCTATATTCTTCTCTGTCGGTAAAATTGTTCAAGCTTCAGAAAGTTTTGCTTTGCTATATTGTGTAATTAATGGTCGTGTTGCAGTAGAAAATAAAGAACCTAGTTTCTGTAGTATAGTTGAAAGTATTTATAAAAACCTGACGGAAACATTTACCATGCAGGTTATTAATCACAGGTATGAAATAGAACGGTTCTGGATTTGATTTTGTTTTTTCTTGACCTCTGTCACCTGTTACGTGTTTTGCATCTAATAAACAGTCATGGAAAACGTGAAGACAAGCTTAATAAAATTTAACAAATACATTATTTCCCTTTTAATATAATATTGTAAAACTTGAAAAAGAATTTACAGTTTTAAGAATTTTGAAAAGAAAAATCCAATAATAATCTACGAATTAAATTGCAAACGTCCTAGTATAGAAATGTTCTAATAGATGCAAGTTTGAGTCCTGATGGAAACTCCAAGATCGGAGACCATGACGTATGCTGAGGTTAATTTTGTGCTTATGTACAGTTCCTTGTAGAAATACAATCTTTAAGACTCAGCTGTTGGAAATCTGAATAAAACTTTGATAAACTGTCTGTGTCCATTACGAGCACAACCCATATTTCCAGAGATGCGAATTAATCCTTGAAAATGCAAATGAGCTGAAGGAATGTTAACTTAAATTAAAGAAATGGCTAGAACGGAAGAACTTGACTTTACGTCACTTGTAAAAGTCCAAAACTAGATGATATTTCACTACAACAAAGATTATATCGTATTACTGGAAAGTAACCTGCTTGGCTGATCCTGATGTTGACACAACAATAACCTGGATTTATGTATAATTCACTTAGGATATTTCAAAAACATAAACCCAAATAAACATTGTACTTCATCTATTAAAAATAAAGCTGATATTAAACCCATACATAAAAGAGAATAATTTAGCTATGTATTAGTTTACAATGAAGAAAATAAAAAGGTCAATTTGTGTCATTAAAGCAGAAATTAACTAAATTTTGGATTAGGTCAAGTCTAACATACAACAATGCATTACAATATCATGTAATGAAATAAAATAAAACTTAACAAAGCAAATTAAAAATACATAGCAATAAAATCTCTACCTAGAAAAGTAAGAAAATTCCAAATCATACTTAATAACATTACCGATCAAAACTCCAAAAGTTCTCGATGCTAAGGGACATAATTCGGAGAAAGCAGTTGATTGTTTACGTAAGAGTTATACTCCGTTACAACAATAACATCTCGTCTTGTCAAGTTGAACCATATTGCAGCATATTCAGTAAATACTGATGTCAGTTCATATGGTGCTCTTTGTGACACGGAAGGGGTTAAAGCTCAGTGGTAAAGCATTTGACTGCAGATCGAGAAGTCCCCGGTTCGAAACTGAGTCATCGATTCTGATGCAGTTGCGCTCTTAGTTACATTAATATTTTAGGACGCGACTAATTGGGTTTTTTTTGGTGCAATTTCATGTTATTGTTCAGAAGACATTTTATACATACACTTGCAGATTAACACGTTCCATATTTATACCTCTAACAAATAGTTGAGACGTATAATTATATGGTGTTTAAAAAAAACGAAACAAGGACAACAACATCTACAAAAAACGCACACCACCACCCCAAACATCGAAAGCTTCATTGATGGGTTAAATAAATTGTAGGACCAGTCTCTTTACAAAAAACTGTTTTAGAAATTTGTTTCGCTATTTTATTTAGTCGGAACTTAAGAACAACAGAAACCAGACATTGCAACGATCAAAAAGTCGATGTTACTTAGATAAAGTTTTGTAAACGTGTGTTTGTGTATCTAAATTGTTTATGCAAAGTGACTGCGTGCTATAAGTGTGTGAAAATGTGTTTTGTTTCCCCATTTTTTGTACATATATTGTATTTGCTATCCATTGTTATACATACATACGCATACACGCACGCACACACATACACATATATAAACATACACGCATACATACATACATACATACACACACACACACACACACACACACACACACACACACACACACACACACACACACACACACACATACATACATACATACATACATACATACATACATACATACATACATACATACATACATACATACATACATACATATATACAGCGGCAATTCTTCCATGTAATATATATTCTTGGCTATATTCTTCTCTGTCGGTAAAACTGTTCAAGCTTCAGAAAGTTTTGCTTTGCCATATTGTGTAATTAATGGTCGTGTTGCAGTAGAAAATCAAGAACCTAGTTTCTTTAGTATAGTTGCTTGTAATTATTAAGCTATGACAGAAACATTTACAAACCAGGTTATTAATCACAGAAATGAAATAGAACGGTTTTTGATTTTTTTTCTTTCTTGACTTCTGTCATCTGTTACGTGTTTTGGATCTAATAAAGAGCAACATGGAAAACGTGAAGACAAGCTTAGTAAAACGTTTAACAATAAATTATTTCCCTGGTAAAAAGAGTCTAAAGCTGGAAAATGAACTTACAGTTTTAAGACTCTAGATAAAAATATAATCCAATAATAATCTACGAATTAAATTGCAAGCGTCCTAGTAAAGAAATGTTCTAATAGATTAAGTTTGAGTCCTGATGGAAACGCCAAGATGGGAGACCATGACGTATGCTGAGGTTAATTTTGTGCTTATCTACAGTTCCTGGTAGAAATACAATATTTAAGACTCAGCTGTTGGAAATCTGAATAAAACTTTGATAAACAGTCTGTGTCCAAGAATGTATTATGAGCGCAACCCATATTTCCAGAGATGCGAATTAATCCTTGAAAATGCAAATGAGCTGAAGGAATGTTAACTTAAATTCAAAATATGGCTACAGCGGAACAACTTGACTTAACGTCTATTATAAAAGTCCAAAACTAGACTATGTTTCACTACAACAAAGAGTAGATGGTATAATAATACGCAGTTTCGAAACAATCTCCAAATTTTAGAATCACATAGGGGAGGAGTCACGTGATTGTTTATATCACGTATTTCTAACATGACCCTGACGAGAATCAATCATTCCTCTTCCAAGAATAAAAAGTTGTTTACTGCTTTACAAGTCCCATCTTGACCTTGAAAACAACCAATCATTTCAAAATAAAAATAAAATCTGTTTAGGTAGTAACCACTAACCATGAATTAAGGTCAGGATCTAGGTCAACATTACTTGTTTAGAATGAATAATTCAGATGAACCTATTTTCTGAAAAAAAAACCCACTATCTCAAGTAAATAAATTTGCATCACAATAGAATGTAATGAAAGGTAAAGAAACAGAATTTAAAACTGACAAACAAACAATTAAATTAGAACAAACATATATCACACCCATGATTCTGATTCTGTCTGATTGTTTGGCAACTTCACATTCGTGGATTATTGGTAATAATTCAAAGGCTATGCATAATGCCTGACTTGCTTGCTGTATACAAAGGCCACGGCTATAGTGATACGGGTCTAAGTTCATAAAATAAGTAACAGAAAAGAAAAACGACAAGATTTATATACTTTAACAATAATTTATTTTCCAAGGATTAAAGGTAAAAACGAAAGAAATTTCTTACGGTAATGCGAATTAAATCCCAAAATAATCTAAGAATTAATTACACGAGTCTTTGTATTTTAAAGTCCGGATTATAATTCAGTAGAATTCCTTATTAAATAAAAAAAACTGCAGATGATAATGTGTTTGCTAAAGCTTCTATATTGTTGATGTGCTTACAGTCCGCTGTGTACTCAAAGTGAGTGCGTGCTATATGTGTGTACTCAGAGTGAGTGCGTGCTATATGTGTGTGAAAATGTGTTCTTTCCTTTTTTTGTACATATATTGCATTTGCTGTTCACTGACTATCCCTAATTACAAATGTTTGATTTCAAGATGGCCTTGAAGTTTTGTTCCAATATCTAGTACGGTCATAATAGCGTATAAAGAGCTTACTTCAAATTTACTTGTAATGACAAAATTCAGGGTCAGACTTAACTATTAAAATATAATGTCTCAATAGCCTGCATTTTATTACTACACCCCCACCCCAACCATTTTAAGTGTTCACACGTGCCTTCAGCCTCCATTCATTGAGTTTGATTTTGTCATCACATTAATATAGTTTCTTTGACAATCTTTGTATGCCTGGTGTTTTTTATTTCTAGACTGCATTTATAACATGTTTCAAATACCTTTATTTCTTTATTAAAGATCTCATATGAATATGAGTGTATCAAGTATTTCAGAAAGTATGAATATTCAAACTCTCTTAGACTGTATTCTGTTACATGATGCTGATATTTGTCACTCCTTTTGAGTGTATCAAGTATTTCAGTAAGTATGAATATTCAAACTCTCATAGACTGTATTCTGTTACATGATGCTGATATTTGCCACTCCTTTTATTGAGAGATGTGGTTGAAATCATCTCCACATCTTTCGTGCCTTTTAAATTCTTCTTTGTTATCATTTATTATTTATTTATACATGGTATGTCATTAAATACTTTCAGAAGAGTAGTTTCCGTACTGTGTCAGTGGGCGATATGCAGACTGTACATTGCTAAATATACTGTTTGAATTCAAATGAAATACAAGTTGAGTTAGAACAACCTTTTCTAAGAGTTTTGATATGAAAGGGAGATTAGAAACTGGGCGGTAGTTCTTTAAATCGTTATGGTCCAGTGTTGTTTATTCAGCAGTGGCTTCACGATGAAAAATGATCGGAATTCCCCTGGTGAGAGAGGGATATTAATAACATCAGTTAGTGAAGGAAATATTGGGTCTAAGCATTCAAGCAGCAGTGATGTCGGAATTGGATCAAAGTTCACAAGACTTTGATGAACTTTTCATCACGATTTTCCTTACTAAATCAATAGAAACAGGTTCAAATGCTCCTAACGGTTGTTGCTGAAATTCTGCATCATAACTGTATGGTGATGAATCAGTTGAAATTGTGTTATCAAGCGAATCTCTAATGGTTTGTACTTTGTCATCGAAGAAATTTGCAAATTGGTCTGGTAGGTCTAGTGGAGAGAAGGTTGTTGGAAGTGGTGTTCATTTGTTCCTTGACATTAGCTTGTTAGTTATCTCGAAGAGCTCTTTGCAGCTGGAATTCTCCGTGATCTTAGTACTGTAGTGGGATGATTTGGCTAAATGGACTAAGTTTGTGACGTTTTTCTTAGCGGCTTCGTAGATTTGTTTATTAATAGTGAGTCTGGTGGAAAGCCAAAGCCTCTCTGCTTTTCGGCGATGTCTTTTAGCAGTGCGAAGCTGGTCCCTAACACTGCTATACCATGGAGAACACTTTTTTTTTATTGATACTCTGCATTTGGTGGCTGGTGCATGTGTTTCAAGCAATGAACGCAGGCAGTTATCAAGTTGTTCCGCTGTTGGCTGTAAGAAAGTTGTTAGGGTTTCTTGGATGTCATGCATGAATTTGGTTCTATTTATCATACGGAGGTTTCTCTTAGTAGCAAATAGAGGTGGAGGATAAGGGACTGATACGTCGAGATGGCATACAATGCAGAGGTGATCCGATGCAAGTTCGTGGGATAGAAAGGTGGATTGCAGAATAGTATCATCAGGTCTATAAAGAAACCAGTCTAAAATGTGACCAAGTTTATGGGTAGGTTGGTTAACTGACTGTTTAAGATTGAAAATATGAATGGTATCTAGGAGTTTTGACATGTATGGTTTACCAGGACAGTCAAAGTGAAAGTTGAAATCTCCAAGAATAATTAGGTTGCCACCTATCAAATTTCCATACTCTAGAAGATTTGGAAACTGCTGCAAAAAGAGAGATTCAGTCATCTTGTTTTTTCTACTAGGAGGAGGACGGTTGAGACAGAAACATGTGTGGCAGAAATTGAAGGCTGTGTTATACTTAAGGCATTTGATCATGGAATTCTTTGTAATTACAGCTTTCCATCTCCGCGAGAGTTGCGGGGGAACGACGTGATGGAGTAATCGCTGGGTGTTAAATTCGCACACTTAGATTCATCAGCTGCCGAATGTAACCAAGTTTCTGTCAGGAAGAGACGTCAATATTCTGGTCGTTGATAAAATTAAAAATTTCTGTGCGCTTTTTCGGTGATCCTACTGATTGAGCGTTGAATAATGCAATACGTAGTGGTATCCCTGGGACAGTTGACACAACGGTTGACGATTTAAGAGGAATTTGAACCAGGTGATTAAAATTAACGGCATAATTTTTAAGTTGTTTATCCGTTACTGGCGAAAGGGAGATAACTGGAAGTCTTCTTCCTGTTCTACGCCGGCCAGCTTTGAAAGGACGTTTCTTTTTTTCGCTTCCGTGTACATTTATCTATTCCGTTAGTGTCAATTGAGGTGATATGGAAGTTTAGTTCCTCCATTTTTTGGTTCCCCAGGTGGCTTGGTCTACTATATTAAATTAATTAGATAAAAGTATTGAAATAAAAGTTGTAATGAAATAAAATTGTAAATACGTTAATATAAAATTAATTGAGTTTGGGGCATTGACCCCTCGTCTGTCCATTTCCTATATGTCATGTCTCTATCGTCAGTAATCTGTGTTGTGTCGTTTACCGGTCCCGATTTTGATTCCTCTTATGTTTCTCCCATGTCTTGATGTATTTGCATTGTGGTAATCTGGTCGTCGTTAGAGCTCTCTGATAGGTTCGGTTCTTTATTTTCTTTTTCCTGTTTCTCTATCGTTTTTCTCTTTAGTTTGACTTCTAGTTTTGTCTGCAGTATTTCTGCGATGGCAGGGAACTCTGTGTCATCACTGGAGGAAGAGCTTGATACAGTTTTGTACTTACTTTTTCTTTGCATTGGTATTGGTGTTGACGTGAGGGGTTGTAGTCCGCTCAGATCAGTCTCATTTACTGTATCACATATTGATTCCTGCAGTTCTTCCCCTTCTTCCTCAATGGGAAGGATTTCATACTTATTCTGCGTTTTCAGTGGTTTTTGTGCGATAATTTTTCTAGTTGTTTTTCTTGGTGTCTGAAAGCCATCTTTCTCCGTCGCCACAGTTTCCACAGTTCTCTCTATTTGCTTTTCTTTTACACTTTCGTCGGGTAGTGTTTCTTCCTGTTGGCTTGTCCCTTTGATGTTTGTTGCATATGAGTTTGCGTTCTGAACTTTGGTATTTTTCTGCAGCTTGCAGTCCTTAGGGCCATGGCCTATTGTGCGTGTCTAGGGTCTATCAAGGTCGCATCCCCTGTACCACGACCTGATCATGAATACCATGATGTAAAAATAAGCTGGTATCCGTTTCGCTTCTGCTATTGGTACCTGTAGTATCCTTTCTCTGTTGTGTATTTTCTCGAATCCATAACAGTTTGCCTTTTTTCCCTGGCAATCTTGATCTTATGAAGGGGAAGTCCAGAAATGAACACGTCAATGTTTTTTGGTTCTATCTTCCTTATAATTGGATCAGTGTCATAGATTTTAACTCTATGGCCTTGAATTTGAAATTCCGTTTGGTTGAGAAGCTTTTTGCACTGTTTTGGGTATAGGGTGTATTTATTACGCCCTCCATATTGCAATCCAATGATCTCATTTAGATCTATACCCAATACTCGCATGGATGTCAGAACCTCTGTCTTGGTAGTTTTTCAACATCTCCAAAATCCAGGGTCTGACAGACCTCTCTGTGGTGAATAACCAGCCTCTGGTTACCTGGCTCACCTTCAACATACGTGTTGAAGAAATCAGAAATCTTGAAGCGAGTCGGCTCCATTTTGTTCGTAATTTTGTCTAGTCCGTCCTAGAGGGAAAATCTTACATTACCAGTGGATTTCCTTTTTTTTTTGGAGGGTGCTCGTTCCGCTGATTTTCGCAGACCATTATAGAAAGGCCCTCCTATGAATGTTAGAGTTGTATGAAACTTTTTTTCCGAAGCTTCCTTCTTCTTGCTCCGGTTGTTGCAGTAAGAAATTTTGGATTACTTTTGGTCTCAATTCATCTATTCTAGATACTCATCATTGTATAAGGCTTGTTTCGCCATTAATTGCTCTTCTTCTCTTATTCTCTTCCTTTTTTCCTTTCTTCTCTCTAACCTCTCCTTTATAAATTGCTGTTCTGCTGTTATTAGTTGTTCTGGTTTTTTATTTTCCCTTGTTGTATTATTATCGTCTTGGATGTGTGTTATCTTCCCTTGTTGGTTTGTGATTTTATTGACTTCTTGTTGTTTTGGTTGTTGCATTATTTTTCCATCCTTATTCCCAGATTTGTTAGGTAGTGTCTGATTTTCTTGGCTTTGGTTATTAGTCTTGTTGTTTCCTTTAGGTTTCGTATTTTGCTGGTCAGTTGCTCCCTTGGTCATATTCGCAGTTTGCGATAAACTTTGTTCTCTGTGTTATGTAAGAAGAGTTTCTGTTATGTGTGTTGTGATTAGCTTTACATAACCTTCTTCTCATTTCTTGCTATGAGAAGGAATTACTCGCATGTTAAGGAGCGTCAATATCCATAGTGGTAGAGAGAGAGAGAGAGAGAGAGAGAGAGAGAGAGAGAGAGAGAGAGAGAGAGAGAGAGAGAGAGAGAGAGAGAGAGAGAAAGAATTCAGGCTCTCTTGAAGGCATGCTGCCACGATGATAAGACAGTTACACTGAATGATATTCGCCAGCTACCAGCTATATCTGAAATGATAGCCGTCGCCGCGATGATAAACCAGCTGCACTACATCAGCTTTATCTGTAATGAGAAGACAAAACATCTATTTCCTTTGTCGGTACGGAACTGACTTTTATTTAATTAAACAACACAAATATATTGACTACATTCTAGAAACACATCTAAAAACTTTATAATAAAAGTTCATGCAATACATATTATATTTTCCTTTTTCCAGCTTTCCAACTTCATTTATTCGTATAACTTCTGCATTTTAGAATATTATACAAATGGTTAATTCTCAATCAATTTCAAGATAGCCAAAGGTACAAAAAATGTAATGACCATAATTAGTGTAACAATTAATTTAAAGAAATGCATTTTACCTATTTTAAAATAGAATATTGATTTAGAATATATTGCTAGATATTACTCTTTCTTGCTTAAAGAATACTTTATTTCAATCATTAACTCAAAACACGAAGCCCGCAGCGAATTCAATCTTACAATAAAAAAATACATAAATATAATTAAATAACAATTCCCTAGAACATTTAAACATTCCGTTACAATATATTATAAATAAAAGAATTCAGTAGCAATGTTGCACACAAAACAGTTTTACCATTAAAATCTCAATCATTAAAAAGACTTATTCCTAAAATAAGTTATAACATATACAATTATTTTACCTGTAATGAGAAGACAAAACATCTATTTCCTTTGTCGGTACGGAACTGACCTGACCCTTAAATGCGTGGTCTTTTATATGCATCCTGTGTCAGGTTAACGTACCCTTGGAAATAGATGTTTATTCTCTCATCAAGTAAAAGTCAGTTTTTTCTGTTCCAAACCAGCTTAATTTGACGTCATCTGACATAAGGTACAACTCAGATTTGTAGTTCGTTTGGCATTAGTTACGTCCGAACATGATAATCCCTAAATATTCTAAATCAGCAACATGTTTAATATATTAAGCCAGCAGCAATGTCCGTCAAACATTAGATACTGTCCAACATTAGACAAGAACCATTCTGTATTTACGTCAGTACGGAAGTTTGTTCTGTGTTTTACCGATAAGACTTTAGGGGCTGACTGACTTCAGTAAGATTTTTGCCAATGCCTGGTTTTACAAAATATATGTTTCAATGATAAGACTTAGAAGCTGACTGACTTTTGCTTTATAACCTATTTTCACACAATAGTGTATATTCGTATAGCTAATGATTTAAGTTGCCAACGTTTTGCTATAAATGAATAAAACATTGCTTTAATAATACAATTTAAAGAAAATATCAATCTTATTAATTTTTACTGAAAATACAATCCTAACAATACCCTCTGATTTATTTGAGCCGAGTCCTTGAGGCTCGAAAAGAAAAATCAATTTTATTCATCAAAACAAGATAAAAGGTGAAAGATCAAAAATACAATGATAAAATATTGCGAGACATTTTCGCAAAGCTTAAAGATACAATGTAAACACTGCAAAATATATTGCAAAATACTAGGTGAAATAAAAAAAATACAATGAGAAGTACATTGCAAAATACAAGAAATACAATTAAAGGCTATATGTCCAATACAAGAAACACAATGAAAAGGTATATTGTAAAATACAAGAATACAATATGGCTAATACGAGAATACAATGAAAAGATATAATGCAAAATTCAAGAATTGCATTTAAAAGATATATAGCAAAGCAAAAAATACAATTAAAAAGTGTATTACACAATACTCATTCAGATTCAAAAAGGTACAGTATAATGCAAAAACGTTATAAAATTTACCCAAAAACAATGGAAGAAAACTTAGCAACATTGGATACCTTCATAAAATACAGTAACGTAACGTGGTACGACATTAGATAAAAATTAAAAGTTTACGTAACTTAAACAGCTTTACAATATAAAATTCTACAAAACCTATATATAAACTAGTCTTGTCAGACGATTGTAACACAAAATAGTAGCATGCAGTTCTTGGTATCTTTATTTTTCTTTTTCTATTTTAGTTTATTCTTTTTTTATACTTTTTTCTCTTTTTATGTCTTCTTTTGTCTCTTCTTCTTTTAAATTTATTTGCATAACATCAGCAGAACATATGTATGGGTGACTACGGTATTAGATTGGTTCAGCCAAGTGTAATGAAAGAATTCTTGTTCTTATGAATAATGCTAGTAAGCCGATATTGAGATGATCTTCCTAGTTCCACAAGAATTACCAGTATCTTTGAAGTAAGAATGGATGCAAAGACAATGGCGGACAATTTTAGTATTAATCAAGAGTTAGGAAACTGACAATTTAATGTTGTTCTAGCCTTAATAACCATGACGTATGTTCACTTGCAATCAACTTTGACCTGTGCGTGTATGAAATACGTATCGCATTTGAATTAACCTAAGAACAATGAACATATCATTTAAGCGTTTTGGTACGGTATGGTCTAGTACATCTTTGAAATGTACGTGTTTATCAACGTTATCTATGACGATGGAAAGAGAATGGATTGCCATATCGTTTTGAACTAATTTGACTCAGAAGCTGGCCGTATATAGACCAATAGCTGCTCATATCGTGAGAGCTATGCAATACGTTAACTCGGATTCGAGTAATCGCTAGGACACTTTGACTATTTTATATCATTTCAACATATATTTAAGTCAACAACAATGGATGTTGCAAAACCAGTGAAGGAAATCACCTCTTCTAACTGGCTGATAGGTAGGCATTATAGCCGTTCCTATAGTACGTACCACAAGGTACAGACATTCATACAATGCTATGATAATTATGAGAGAAAAACCTCTAAAACATTGTCGAACCATTTGGCTGACAAACAAAAAACATCTGAAGTCAATAAGTTCGAGACGGCAAAGCGGAATTTACAATTCTCCCTCAGATAGGTAAATACGGTAATACTATGTTGAATGTGCTGTTAGCGTATCATGTATACGATAGTTTCAGATTTCAGTACGAACAGGGTTTTTGATAGCGTAGGCAAAGGATACAAGAAACGTCAGGTGTTTCATTCAGGCTCTGTAGGCAAAACATTACAACTGTGATGAATGTTACTGTAGAAGATATAAGCAATAATTATGTTACTACATAAGAAATACAGCAAAAATTAGATCCGTTCTTTAGGAATATCAATTAATGCATTAACCTTATAATATTTGTATTATAAGAAACAAAACAAGATTAAGCAAAAAAAATACCTGTGTGAATTACAACAGTCCAGAAATATTCTTCCTATGAATGAATGGTATATTAAGGAATAGTAAACAATGCACGTATTGTCTGTAATAATGAAAGAGTTCAATTGTACAAGTTCAAGTCACTGTCACTGCGGCTGTCGTTGACTCTGGGTCTGGCGGAGATGTTGCTGTTAGGTCAATGGAAATCACGGTCTATGGTATAGGTGCATCTCAGTCTGGGTTGCTGGTAGCTTGATTTCAGCGCTGGACTAGGGATATATGCATTCGACATGTGGGATGTTTCAAGCGATACTACAAGAAGAATTCTCATCGGCGATAAGCATGGTATGCTGGTAAAGGTCTTAGTCGTACTTGCTGTTATTCCCATGTGATGATATTGGCGCTGATGTCTTAGAACTGACCCTTCGTGTGGGCGAAAAAATACGAAAATCACAGAAGAGTTGTTCTGTCATTCCTGAGTTCATGTAGTGTAGCTGACGGCGTAATGTCTCATGATAGCAAAGATGTTGGTGCGAGTCTCTCTCGTGGATTATAGTTATACGTGTGACATCTGTATTCATGATGTTGTCTTCTCCAACTTTTATGAGATTATTGGTTGGAATGTTCTATAGATCGATCTCATAAACACATGCTGGGAACTCAGGAAGATAGCAAGAAGAGAAAGATGAGTTCCCAGATAAAGAATGTCACATGATGATGGAATGTCTAGGGAATCAGGTACGGAATCGTATGAGACTCTTGCTGGTACGGAAAACTTTATGAAGATGTTAGTCCACTAATGTCATTTTTTCAAAGAATCTTCTCCATAACGTTTATGAAGTAACTCTCTCAAAAGAAAGAGTCATTCATAACGGTGTAGATACGGCTACATCTTTGAGAGAGAGAGAGAGAGAAAGAATTCAGGCTCTCTTAAAGGCACGCTGCCACGATGATAAGACAGTTACACTGAATGATATTCGCCAGCTACCAGCTATATCTGAAATGATAGCCGTCGCCGCGATGATAAACCAGCTGCACTACATCAGCTTTATCTGTAATGAGAAGACAAAACATCTATTTCCTTTGTCGGTACGGAACTGACTTTTATTTAATTAAACAACACAAATATATTGACTACATTCTAGAAACACATCTAAAAACTTTATAATAAAAGTTCATGCAATACATATTATATTTTCCTTTTTCCAGCTTTCCAACTTCATTTATTCGTATAACTTCTGCATTTTAGAATATTATACAAATGGTTAATTCTCAATCAATTTCAAGATAGCCAAAGGTACAAAAAATGTAATGACCATAATTAGTGTAACAATTAATTTAAAGAAATGCATTTTACCTATTTTAAAATAGAATATTGATTTAGAATATATTGCTAGATATTACTCTTTCTTGCTTAAAGAATACTTTATTTCAATCATTAACTCAAAACACGAAGCCGGCAGCGAATTCAATCTTACAATAAAAAAATACATAAATATAATTAAATAACAATTCCCTAGAACATTTAAACATTCCGTTACAATATATTATAAATAAAAGAATTCAGTAGCAATGTTGCACACAAAACAGTTTTACCATTAAAATCTCAATCATTAAAAATACTTATTCCTAAAATAAGTTATAACATATACAATTATTTTACCTGTAATGAGAATACAAAACATCTATTTCCTTTGTCGGTACGGAACTGACCTGACCCTTAAATGCGTAGTCTTTTATATGCATCCTGTGTCAGGTTAACGTACCCTTGGAAATAGATGTTTATTCTCTCATCAAATAAAAGTCAGTTTTTCCTGGTCCAAACCAGCTTAATTTGACGTCATCTGACATAAGGTACAACTCAGATTTGTAGTTCGTTTGGCATTAGTTACGTCCGAACATGATAATCCCTAAATATTCTAAATCAGCAACATGTTTAATATATTAAGCCAGCAGCAATGTCCGTCAAACATTAGATACTGTCCAACATTAGACAAGAACCATTCTGTATTTACGTCAGTACGGAAGTTTGTTCTGTGTTTTACCGATAAGACTTTAGGGGCTGACTGACTTCAGTAAGATTTTTGCCAATGCCTGGTTTTACAAAATATATGTTTCAATGATAAGACTTAGAAGCTGACTGACTTTTGCTTTATAACCTATTTTCACACAATAGTGTATATTCGTATAGCTAATGATTTAAGTTGCCAACGTTTTGCTATAAATGAATAAAACATTGCTTTAATAATACAATTTAAAGAAAATATCAATCTTATTAATTTTTACTGAAAATACAATCCTAACATCTGCATGTTGTTTGGTTTCCCGGGATGATAGATGTTCGTTTTTTTTCGGGATTGGTGTGTTTTTCTTTTCGTCTCTCTTCTTTATAATTTTCTGTTCTGCTGTCATTTGTTCTTCCTCATTCCCAGTTTTGATTGGTATTGTCTGATTTTCTCGGCTTTGGATGTTAGTCTTGTTGTTTCCTTTGGGTTTTTTATTTTGCTGGTCAGTTTCTCTCTTGGTCTTATTCGAAGTTTGCAATAAACTTTGTTCTCTGCTGTTATTTGTTTTTCCGGAATGATAGTATTTTGTTTATCCGGGACAGGTGTGTCTTTCGTTTCGTCTCTATTACATTTGTTGGGCGTGTGGCCGGTTTCTCCGCATCTATTACGCTTTCTATGTTATATGCACCCTTGTACCATGTTGTTGTTAAAAATCCATGTAGAAAGTTCGCTATTTTGATTGAGGGTAGTTTTAATTTCTCAATTTCGAAGATTCTGGTTTCATTAAAGATACTAAACCCTGGTACCACTCCAAGTTTTGATTTTTCCAGTGGATTTCCTTGCGGTCTGTTTTGTTCTTGCCATTGTGATTGAGACTAAGTAGACTTCTCGTGTCTATCGTGTATGCTCACTCCTTTTTCTCCAGGTTATTTCTTTTTCATTCCTCTTCTTTTTAGCATTATATTTCCCTTCTTGTTCCATGAAGAATTACAGTCACACTTCCACGAGTGGTATGCTAAACAGGTCATGCACGCCATTACGGAAAAAGAAGAAATTACTGGTGCCGATCATTGCACAATATTAGTAAACCTTGCAACCTCCCTAATCAAGCCAATTCACGCTGAATAGATATTTGCGACTCAATCGACCATGAGTGAAAGAGCGGTTATCAGAGGTTTTGAGAAAGCTTGACTTGTTTAATTCAACATTGTGGGGATTATTTACCTGAGAAGCATTTATAAGTACCATAAGACGTGAGTAACACGATGTTGATACAGTGGCTTTGTCCAACAATCTGTGCAGTGTGAGATTTAATAATCTGCTGTAATTAGTGTATATAGAGTGTTTAATTAATAATAATAATATTTCAAGAAATAGGTAAAGTATTTTACAGGATTGATGTTTTTTTGGATTAAAAATGTATGGATAAAATGAAATGTGATTTCAGAAGGATTTAAATGTTTACACAACAGTTGTACTGGAATGAAATATCGACTTGAATAAGTATTAAATTTAATTGTTATATACTTTTCCCCCCATTTTTTTCCTTCTTCTTTTTCAGTATTACTATTGTTTTAATACCTTATGCTTTTTCTATATTGTCTCACTATCCTTACTTACCTCAAATATCGATTTAAGGCCGTGAATCAAAAGTGTGCATTGAAACAATATAAAATGACTTATAATTCTTGCTTCAACAGGTTTAAAAAATAAAACAAACACATGTAAAATGTAATATTTAATTACCAAATTAAAGTATTGACAGTGATTTATCAAATACAAATAGCTGTGTTAATATCTATAATCTCTAGGAACGAAATACTGTAAGAGAAATGGGGTGGGTGGGGGCATCATCCTAAATTAAATGGCACACTTTTCGTTAGGGATTTAAATTCATGGTTCGTGGCAGCAACGAAAACCATGCAAAGTGGTCCCCACTAATATATATATATATATATATATATATATATATATATATATATATATATATATATATATATATATATATATATATATATATATATATACCGATGGGTCATAGATACAGCACGTTTTATGGGGGGGGGGAAATCGGTCAGTGTCTGGAATTTAAATTAATAGGATTTTGTTTAACTGTTTAAAGTTTTTTTTAGGTTTTCCTCATATATGTGAATTTTTAAATAAAAAAAAACATTTTTAAGATTACACTGCAATTCCTAGGCTTAGAATGAAATTTAATTTTTTTTTTATTCACAGAAGTTCTTGTAATTTAATTGTAAGTCTAGTATTGAATGCATCATATCAATAATTTTTTTTTAACATTGACGGAAAAATGCTACCAAAATAAGGGGGCACCCGGGTTCGAACCGGGGACCTCTCGATCTGCAGTCGAATGCTCTACCACTGAGCTATACCCCCTTATTCTATTTGATTTTAAACACTGTTGTATGTCAATACTTAATCCATATGATGCAACAGTGTGCAAAGTGACATTTTGTGTACCGGATAATATTTTAAGGGAAATAACCCTTGCGTGAGTATGGATTATTTCCAAATGACGTCATCAAGTGGAATGTTAGCGGTGTGCTTACAGATTTATGGATCAGTTTATAGGTTATTTGGAAGTGGAAGTATAGCCATTGAATCTCAAGATACTGTTACTAAACGTACATATATAAACAGAACATAAATCAGGTTTTCTGTTAGCATCTATGTTTATAATGTATAAGTTGATTTTGCTTGAGTGTGCCTTGTTAAAAATGGACAGTTTTGGTGGTCGCATATAGGAAAAACTGTCAGGTTGCCTATCGTCCAGGTAAGCTGGACAGAATATCGTCTGGTCGTGACCTTAACGAGAAGGATCTGTATGAGTGATCACTTCTTTTATTTTCGTGAAGATTTAAAGAATCTGAGATGTTATAATACAAACTATGCTCCCGCCTGCGTAAAACGCGGTTATTTATCAAGCGTATGTATTAAATATGCATTATCTGACTCCTTCACTTTAACAGGTGTTATATAGGTATCGACGTGAATGTTATTACACAAATTCACAAACACACACACACACGGACGTCAACATGAAAGCTGCTTGGGGTTGACGATCCATATTGCAGGTGGATATGTGTATATAATGCACAAAGGAGTTTTTAAACAGTTCCCCGCTTCCTCAGCTAACGCCCATGCACTTATTAGTAATTGTGAAGTCTACAGATTAACCTAAGTAAATATGAAACAACTTGTGTAAGTGAAACAAAGTGATTATGGACAAAAGTGATAGAATAATTCAAATAGAACCAAAAGTTAAGGGGGCACCCGGGTTCGAACCGGGGACCTCTCGATCTGCAGTCGAATGCTCTACCACTGAGCTATACCCCCATTATAATTTTTTAAGCCATTTGTATTAATATCAATACTTACTGTACATGTTGCAATAAGGTGTACGTGGCAAGTTGACGTATTAATGTTATCAATGGGACATAACTCTTACATAGGAAGACATCCACTGCCTTCCTAGAATTATATCCCTTAGCTTTAAGAGCAAGGGTAAGTTTAAATTTGAATTACTTTTCATTCTTTACGTAGAAGAGTACTTTTTTGTTAGACCGTCTTTCTCATAATTGCACAAAAATATATAACACAATTAAAAAAAGACTGCATGACCCACGACGTTAATTGACTGTATATTACATTTATATAACATGTAACATCTATGCAGGATTTACGGGATAAATTCAGTTTCCGTTGTAACCTATGCAAACGCCATTATATTACAAATTCAAAGACTTCAAATTTCTGCGTGTTCCTGATGAAACTTACATTTATCGTTATATAAAGATCATTGATTGCAGCTACTGGAGAAAATAATACGACCGTCTGCATTTTCTGGTTCTACATGTAATTGAAACATATGCTTCCAGTGCGACACCAAAGAGTCAGGTGCTTATTTCTGTAATCGGTCTTTCTGTCTCTACTCTGTAAAGCGACTAGACTTCTTTCAAGAAAACACTCTCTTTTTGCTTCTTTTTTTCAGTTACAAGTAGGCTAAGCTCTCAAACGATTATTTTTCTTAAAAACTTTTCTTTCATTTTCAACCATTCCTGGCATCCAAATCCCGTAAATACTCTCACCCATTTCCAGACTGGGTCAAGTTTTTCCATATCATATTATCATGTATCCTATAATATCTCATCTTCCATGATGTAAAACAACCATATTCCCTTCACGTTTCTTCACTGAATGTTAACTGCTGAGCATGCGCGACACCGCATCTAGTGAGCAGATATATTTCGTTCATATACATACTGTACACACACACACACACACACACACACACACACACACACCTACCTACCTACATACCTACCTACCTACCTACCTACCTACCTACCTACCTACCTACATACATACATACATACATACATACATACATACATACATACATACATACATACATACATACATACATACATACATACATACATACATACATACATACATACATACATACATACATATATACATACGTCTCCACTCTACCTTTACATATCCATGTTTTGTTTTTCTCCTTCTTCTCCCCCTCTTCCAACTACTATTATAATATTCGATTTATGTTCGTTTTTATTTTCATATTATAATTAGTCTCCTTGGCACATTTCTATATAAAAAAAATGGCCAAATACGTGTTTTCTTCAATTATCACAATTTGCTTTGGTAAGAACTAACTACCAATGAAACATTAGACAAGTAAGATACATAATGTATAGATAGAAAAATAATATTGGCAGAACAAAAGAACAAAAATACAGGGTTATCAACCAGAAAACAAATATATCGGGTAGTTTTGTAAGTACCAAATTATTCGTTTACGTACTGACTCATGGTTGTTTTGTAAGTACCAAATTATTCGTGTTGCATGCCATGACTGTGGCATCCTCTGTTTATAGTAACCTTATTCTTGTTAGTGTAACACTAACTACCGTATATATCGCAATACATTTCCAACTGCTGGTTGTACCATTATTACAAAATGGGAACAGCAAGGGTGCAACAATATTTCGGAAACTATATTAGAATATATGATTGTGTTTTATAATTTTTATAAAACTTCACCTAACAGTGCCTCTACACTAAACTGGTTAGTTAAGAGACCATGCTGGATAGGGGTCAGTATTGTTATAGATACGTAACCAATGATAAATAGGGGTAGCTAATATGGGTAGCTAATATTATGGATGCTTAACCCAAGCTGAATAGGGGTCACAGATATCATGGAGACATAAACCCATCTGAATATAGGTTACTAATGTCGTGTTATGTATATTTGATATAATTTATATTTGATTTATTTTAATTGCTTGTTTGTTAGTTTTAATTTTTTCTCCATTACATGCTATTGTAATGTAACTTTATTTACTGGATATAAAATATTCCAGATATTCAGACTGACCTGACTGTTTTTTGTAAACAACTAATAGAAACTTTACATCTAATGCTGACCTAGTTCCTGACCTTGTTTCAACATCAGTTAGAGTTGAAGTAAACAATTTATTTTTAATATTTTTAGCGTAAGATTCATAAAGTGAAGTCGAGGCCACACTGGGATTATGTGATGTTAGGCATGTAAAAAGCTTATATGCAATTCTAGAAACATGATCGTGTGACCCTCATACCGGAATCTATTTGCGTCTTAAATTATTGTGTAACTGTTTTTGATAGAGAATTTGGACAGTCAGGCTTTAAACCATAAACACCAGAAGGTGTTAAATTGCGACCGGTTTAAGATGAAATTTTAATTTTTCTGTAAATTGTTTGGATTAAAAGGGTTATTTTCCCCCTGGAAATACTTGTGCTCTAACTTAATTCTTGGACAATGACAGTTATGAAAATGTTCACATAATTCAAACACTGGAATATTATTTTCTGTGATTCAACAAAGAACTGTTACACATCAGTACGACGCTGACTACAGCATACGTTATCGCTTTTCATTTTCGATTTCATCGGAATTCGAACTCAGTTTTATTAGAACATTTTATTGCTAGGACTTCTTTTTTTAATTCTTGGATTATTGTTGGATTATTTTAGGATTTGATTCGTAAAACCGTCGTTTTTTACTTTTCACTTGTTTCTCATAGGAAATAAAATTATTTGTCAAATTTTGCAAAGCTTGTTGTCTTCACTCTTTTCTTTTGATGCTTTTAAGAGCTAAAGAGGGGTCAAAAATCGGGTTGTCCAAAATGTTCTTATTCAAATTGTAATTGACCCCTGAAACATATTGTTATTCACCATAACATTAGTAACGTCTACGGTTAAATACATGGTCACTACGGCATGAAGACATTGTACACATTTATCAATGTTGAAGCCTAGCTTTTAAATGTTTTGAGTGAAGTTTAGTGGGAGATATATCACTGAACTGTGGAAAATGTAGGACGTTTTTTTTTTGCTGTTGTTACTATTTCGAGATTTATTTTTTTTAAAAATGAATATGATACTGACACTTAAATATCGCCTTGGGAGTATTTAATGGTAGTAGATTTGACAAACATTTTTGTAATAGAAATTTCTAATCAGCTAATTATGCAATATCTAGGACGAGAGAAAATATATATATATATATTATATATATATATATATATATATATATATATATATATATATATATATATATATATATATATATATATATATATATATATATATATATATATATTTTACCACTAAGTATAGTTTCCACAAAATAAATGAGAACAAATTGTGCCATGGGATATTGAACTCCATATTTTTTTTAAAGAAGAGAAACAAATTAAAAGTAAAAAATGTAATGCAGGGTTATTTTAATAAAGACAGATATAATAGTATAAAAGAATGAGAAACATTAAATGTAAAACCCAAGAATACAAAGATCGCTCCGGTGACCTATTGGTTATAGCGACGGCCTCGGAGGTCGTGAGTTTGATCCCCGGCCGAGTCATACCAAGGAATTACAATAATGGTGCTTACAGCTGCCTCGCGTGACGCTCAGAATTAAGAGGTTAGTGTTAGGACTGCTTGGCCTGGTGTCGGGATAATGTGACTGAGTGGGACATCATGCTACATGTCTGCGACATGATGCCCCAGTGCTAGACAAACTATAAACTACCACACTGCAGACATTGTAGCGATCTGACTGAATTTGTTTTAAAGCTAAGTTAAAAATGCAAAACAAACCAAGAATACAAATTAAAGATGATTTACCTTCATAATGAAACAAAGAGAATCGGTTGGAAAAGAAACTATTATAATAATAAGTAATACTGATATATAGTTAAGCTCAAAAACGTGTCAGAAAATGAAATATTGTAAACATGAAAGAATCAAAAAAAAAGGAAGAGGGAATATGATGATTTATATATTACAATTATATATTTAAAAGGAACGAGACAGGGTAGAGGATTGGTAGTCTAAGTAAATTGATAAAATAATTAAAGAAAGTGAATGATCTCTTGTTTTAAAATTGTTATATCCAAATCAAGCTATACCACAGGAAGTTAAAGTTGTCTACTATATGGAAATAAACTTGATAAAAAAAACCGTCAGAGAAAATCCGGCAGAGAGAAATGACAAAAGAAATTGAAAAGACATTTTATAGAACTGGACATGTTTATACAAATACAATCTTCAAACGTTTCGGCTTTGGGTCTAACTTTTGAAAAAGAGTAAAAGAGAAATACTTTTGAAAATGGCTTAGAATAATATTTTTGAATACGGGTAAAATTAATATAAAGACTATTAAGTCAGAAATAAAAATAAAAATAAAAAACTCACAAAAGTGAGAATATTGAAAAATCAATAACGCAAGGATGTACATGTCCTGTGTTATGATACATTTCTGCTATATGCGTTTTGTAATAATAATAAAATTAATAATAACAATAACAGTCAATGTTTCTTCGACATATTCTTCTATTTTATATTGTTCTGTTTCTTCTTCTTCTTCTTCTTCTTCTTCTTCTTCTTCTTCTTCTTCTTCTTCTTCTTCATATTAATATTAATATTAATATTAATATTAATATTAATATTAATATTTAGAAGGAGTAAAAACGAAATTAACGGATTTAGCATGCAGATGGAAGCACATTTTTAAATAGGACATGGCTTTTCTTTTATACACGTGCAAAAACATTTTTAAATTTTATAAGAGTCATACTCCAAACTTTACTATGCGGAAACGGAAATCCTACTAGCTGGAAATTGCATCATAATTATTCCGATACATGCATTCGGATACCGGCATTCGGGTACACATATTGCAAAATTATAGTCATCATTTTAATTCAAAGAATTGACCACGTGCAACTGTTTGTACACTCCATCTATGGTCGATGATAGATTAAAAAGGTCAGAATGTTATTTTATATCAAATACATTTACCGTCTAATTACAAGCAAGTTTATCTGTAATTTTCCTATGGTATTGAATTTATACTACGATCTTGCTTGGTACTTTTGCAAATTTGTTATTCAAGTGGGGATCGGGTTGTTAGGTAGTGCTTTTTTTTCCATCATTTACCGCAAATCATGACCTGTGTTCCTATAAACACTTTTACTATCATGGGTATACTTTGATAAAGACTAACGGAGCAATTTCAAAGACTTCGTATCAATAGCCGATGAAATTCATTTCTTTTGGTAAATTAATTCTTGTCTTTAAAAAAAAAAAAAAAATTTGGGAAACCGAGTGACGAATAAGATTATACCTTGAGTATGTAAAGGCGTTCGGGAAGGCATGTGAACTATTTCATTGTGGGTCCACTTTGGCTACATAAAGGTTAACTTGATGTTACCTTGCCGGTAATCCTTTAATTGCTCCGTCTAGAATTCTTTAGATGTATGGATTAGCACGCGAGAAGCCCGATTTTTGTCTGTGATAAGTGCACACTTCGTTCCACTTTTCTATCATTAATTTCTAAATTCATTGAACCAATTATATAGAACAAAAGACGAATCATTTATTCATTGCGGTGTTTATTAGATCCCATAAGCTTTACACTGATAGTTAGAGCGAACCGTAATTGGTCTTTTCATGACTGCTAAAAGTAACATATGTTTCTTTGTCTCCACCAGAGGCGATGGACCGGGTTTTCTTTTCAGATTGTGTTTGTAATAATAACAATAAATAATACAGTATAATAAGTGAATAAGACATGTAGCGTGATAACTGAATAGGACATATTTTGTTTAATTAAATACGAATACCGCTTAATCTTTATTTACAATTACTCATCTTTATTAGTAATAAGTCCACACTATGTTTTTTTCCAGCAGTATTTTATTAAAAGAAAAAAATTATATGTATCATTTCTGTCAATATAACCTAATTGCGAACTCAGTAGAAAGCCGGATGCTTGTTGAACACTGTCTTCACTCGTATTTCCACTAGTCTTTTCGACAATAATAATAATAATAATAATAATAATAATAATAATAATAATAATAATAATAATAATAATAATAATAATATAATAACAACAGCAACGATAATATGATGAAGAAGAAGAAGAAGAAGAAGAAGAAGAAGAAGAAGATAATGATGACATAAATAGCATTTCGGTAGTATATAGTAGATCTTTAAAAAAATATCAGCAGTAGCAACAAATTATGCCACCCACCTCTTAAAGAAAACAAAGCTTAATTCAAAATTTGTTTCATGTTAATTGTACGGGGTTTCCTTGGACAGTTGCTATGCAACTGACAATATATGATGACGAAGACCCGAACACCCAGCATATACTAATGAATACACAATATATGATGACGAACACACAGTATATACTAAATTATGATGATGAACACGTAGCATATATATCTGATTTTTTTAAAATATATATTTATATTAATTTAATTGTTTGTCATTTTTATTTTATTTTTTTTTTTCATTACATTCTTTTGTAATGTAAATTTATTTACTGGAGATGATAGTTTTCCAAAAAAGCACTTGACCTAACTCTTTCATTCGTAAACACTTAATGTTGACCCAGATCCTGACATTGATTTAAAATTAGTAGTAGCCACGAAAAAAAGTTCTTTTTTATTTTATTCTTAACGTAAAATGATTTGTTGTTGTCTAGGTCATGATGGGTTTACGTGATTTAAGATGAAAACAAAATTATTTTTTTCCATTCGTTATTAATGCGGGTTTCATATTGAATTAAATCGAACTAAATACTGCATACGTGACTTTAAAATATGAACATGATCACGTGACCCTCTCGAGTTTTCAACTTAAAGACTTTCGTTTTGGAATACGATTTAGCTTTTGCTCTAGATATATATTCTAAATTTTGGGTCTTTAAACTTGATGTCAAACGGTTTCTTCTGTTATAGCCAGTTTTCAAATTATACGTTACATTTTCTTCAGATTATTCGGATTTTTAAAGATTTATTAGTTTCACTGAACATTTTTGAGTGCTCATACATAATGTTTGGACAAGATACAATATATGATGACGAACACCCAGTATATACTAATGACTACACAATAAATGATGACGAACACCCAGCATATACTAATGACTACACTATAAATGATGACGAACACCCAGCATATACTAATGACTACACAATAAATGATGACGAACACCCAGCATATACTAATGACTACACAATAAATGATGAGCACACAGTTTAAACTAATGAATACACAAATCTGTATTAAATACTACATAGGATATATTACAAATGTTACGTCATTTAATTAAATATTTACCTCATCTATATAATTAAACCACTTAAATGAGCATTGGTGTTGAACAAAAACACACATCATTTTCAACATATTAATATTAAACGTTTGATTGAACCAACAAAGCAATTATTTCTCATGTATGATAAATATCGTTTTTGTCATTAAAATGCAAATCTATAGTACGTTCATAGCTCATATAAGATGCACACTAAACACGTTTTCATTTTATATTTGCTATATTTTAAACCGTTTTAATAAAAAAGAAAGTATTTTGCTCGACGAGGAGAGTTTGCTTTATATATTTATTTTTGAAAATCATCAACTTACTTTCTTATGAACTGTATTTATAAAGTATTTATTGGAGAAAAACATAAATTGATAAAGGCAAAGTTTGTACCAAATCAATATATACATAATGGTAGACAATATACCTATAGAGTAAATAGATACCTAATGGTAGACAATATACCTATAGAGTAAATAGATACCTAATGGTAGACAATATACCTATAGAGTAAATAGATACCTAATGGTAGACAATATACCTATAGAGTAAATAGATACCTAATGGTAGACAATATACCTATAGAGTAAATAGATACATAATGGTAGACAATATAACTATACAGTAAATAGATACATAATGGTAGACAATATACCTATACAGTATGTACCATCTGCTAATGACCATAAAATATATAGGCATAGTTTATGTATTGGTCAATACACAATTTTTGTAACCAATGATGACTAGAAATAACAATTATGCACAAATAAAATATTAAACTAAAATTTCTGACATGTACGATAGTTATACAATTATGTAATATTTAATTGTTATTTGATGACTCCAGATAAATATTGGAAATGTATAACTTATTTGGTACAACATAACGACAACGTAATGACAGCATAATGACATAACTCAAATGCGAATTCGTATTACACTTTACTAATCGTCTTCTGTTACTTGCTTACCAAATTAAAGCAAAATATGTAAATGTCTAGCAATAAATGTAAAAATCATTTGTATTTAACTTTGAAAAGTTCATCCATTATAACGTGGATAATGTTCCAGTGCAGTTGTTAATGATAGAACCGCCATTACCACAAAATGATACCACCACTAGTACAACCCTCATTCTCAAACCAGCACAACACCAAATAATAATAATAATAATAATAATAATAATAATAATAATAATAATAATAATAAAAGAATAATGTTATTATTATCATCACCACCATAGTCGTCGTCATCGTCATCATCATCATCATCATCATCATCATCATCATCGCCACCACTACTGCTAGTACTTATATTATATTAGATGTTACTGTTTTACATGTTTTTGTTTAGCTTTTTAAACCTGGAAACAAAATTATCATAAGTTTTAGTTTCTTACATATGGGTTATTTAATATGCAGTTTAGTCTTCCTCGCATACATATTATCACATAAAAGCAATAATTAATTCATACGAGCTATCTCAGTCAAAGTCGACATAATGTGAGCCAACACATGTTTTTGTAATATATTTACAAAAATAATAATCTTGCCGAACTCAGAATGGCTTACTTGGTTTCTTTGATCCTGCGCAATTACTTAAACAAACCTATCTATTGTTATTTACGTTGAGACGTTTTGCTCTAAAGAGGCTCCGCGGCGACAACAAAAACTCCTGGGTGTCGACACCCGTCTTGAGAACCTGTCGTGCGTGAAAACATACAAAGATTAAATAGGGGAGAGGGTAGCACGTGGATCATTTACCGTCTAAACTGCCTGTGCAGCCTGATAGTTTGAGATTGAGAAATGTATGCCACTTACATTTTATTAGTGCTTGCTTACTAACTTGCAACATTTTATCAGCAGTTTTCAGAGAGGACTTAAGTTTGCTATTTTCTCAGATGCAGTCAGTACCAGATGTATGTTATTCCGTTGAAGACAACAAACAATCTTATATGACCATGGAAGGTTCATACGTTAACACAGATATTAAGGTGAAAACTGAACACATGGACTTGTCTCTTTCGTCAATGATTGAGAAATACCTGCCTAGTCCAATACCATCTTCTGGACAAGTTTTATCGCCAGTTTCAACCGGGGAGCCAGAATCCAGAAATTATTCCAAAGATGATTCTGCCATCGGTAGGTAGCAATAGCAATAACTGTTAATGATGTTGTTTATATTTATTGCAATTTTTGTTTCTCAATTTCACTTTTTCCCCATTTCATTGTTTAAGTTTTCAACAGGATCACACTGAGAAAACTTTGAGCATACGGGCATTTTCCTCGCCCTAAAACAATAGTAAACTTTGAGCATGCGGGCATTTTCCCCAACTTTTCGTTACAGGTTTGAAACATAACGAATAAAATAGAAAAGTAATTTATTAACCGGAAGTATATATTATTTTATGGTCTTAATAACACCATTACATTCAACATTTCTTTCCAATTCCTGCATGATAGTGCTTATTCGTTTTCTGAATTCACGATCAACAATCTCTCTTGAGTAAATAGTATAATTATTCGATCTGAACCGTGAAATAGCATTTTTCTATAGTGATTTATCTCGTTAAAAACGTTTTTGACGTACCAAGGTTTAATAAATTTAGAATATGATTCTTCCCGTTAATTAAATGGTTATGCTATCTCTGGTGATTTTTCTATGGTGAAATTTGGGGGTTACTATTTCTGGTGTAGTAAAATTATGTCTTAATATGCACAAGGAGAGCAGACGTCTTTAAAACCCTAACTCCAATGTACATATTACTGTTGATTATATTAGTGTTTTTCATCTCTCATATTCCACTATTTTCAAATATCATATCTGCATCCATTGTTGCTGTCTCAGTCATGCATAATACGAGGTTTTAACAATATGACCCTGTCAGAGGACAATCATTACATGTATAGATGGCTTCAATCAGTCACACCTTCCTAATGCGATAGTAATTATCATTACCATCCGAGGGAGAAACCATACACCTCGGACCAAAGACGAAACGAGTTGCTCAAGCTCTGGGACAACTCTGATGAACTACAGCCAGCCCCTACGGCATACAATGACTGGGCTAAACGTGCCAGTGCAGTGCTTATTCTATAAGTGCGCTTTCTTTGATATCATTTCTATAATATTTGCCTGCTTTAAGTAAATATGTACATGTAAATCGGAAATAGCGTTCGATTTTCCATCTTTAACAAGCTAGCTATTTCTGGTAGAATAAATTACCGAAACAAACGGAAAGAAAAGGAAGTATTCACCTGAACCGTTGGTACTAGTCGGTTTACTTCATCCTTTAAATTGTTTAATTCAATTTGTAATCAATGCGCATCATTTAGTATCATCCCTTTGATCATATGTCTTATTTAAACAAACGTTTTAAACGGAGCGCAATGTTAATATTTATTGAACGGAATACACACTTGCTTGCACACAAAACAATCATTTAAATAAACTCAGTTGATTTTAAATACAATTAAAGAAAGAATCATACAAATTATATAATTGCTTTTGCATCCACGGAACATAATAAATTAAAAAAAATATTTTCTTCGACATAAAGAAATTTCTGTTAATAGTGATGTAGTGATCCATACATAATAAGTATTACATAGGTACTCTGAGAAAAATCATACATATTAAAATGTACATTTCATGTATTTCCTTAAAATGTTTGATGTATAATTATACCTATGCTAAAGATAATATATAATACAAACGTCGTTCACTTTGCAGCATTCCAAGTCCATTCCGGTGATTTCGTCCAATTACTTATTTCTATTACTCTTCGCATCTATAATCTATTGATTTGTACACGTGATAATCATTTTTTAAAATTCAAACTAGATTTACAAACCGATTTTTTTATTTTTTTGGTGGTGGGTGCAAACAGTAGCATCATTTTCAAAGTCGAAATAGTTGCATCATTCAACGACTACATATCAACATCATTAAAAGTCCAAATAGCGTCTTTAAAAGTCCAAATCTCATCATTAAAAGTATACATAACATCATTTAAAGTCCAAATACTTGTATCATTAATAGTCCAATTAGTTGCATCATTAAAAGTCCACATAGCAGCATTAAAAGTCCAAATAGTTGCATCATTAAAAGTCCACATAGCAGCATTAAAAGTCCAAATAGTTGCATCATTAAAAGTCCACATAGTAGCATTAAAAGTCCAAATAGTTGCATCATTAAAAGTCCACATAGTAGCATTAAAAGTCCAAATAGTTGCATCATTAAAAATCCACATAGCAGCATTAAAAGTCCAAATAGTTGCATCATTAAAAGTCCACATAGCAGCATTAAAAGTCCAAATAGTTGCATCATTAAAAGTCCACATAGTAGCATTATGAAAACTCCGAATATCTGCATAATTAGAAGTCCATAATGTGTCATCATCTCGAATTATTTCATGAAGAAGCATATAATTCATTAATAAATATTTTTCATATTGTCTGCGCTCATGTTTAAGACTTTTCAAATAACCGCAAATTTCACAAGAACATGCGACGTTTCGCTCGAGGGGCCAAACCAATTAATACATAGGCCATTGAAAAACTGCTTGCAAGAATAATCGAACTCCATGGCGCTTAAATCCTATATTGTTTACTTTTAATAGATGTGAAAGTCTTGCATTCGTTGTAGAGACTTCCAGATTTTCGCACCCGAGTTGAAATAAATACACACTTATCTATTTTAGGTGATGCATGTTTTTTTTTAAAACTTATTACCTGAAAAAATGTAAACAAGTGCGTCCAAAATTAGGACAACGTGTATAGCACATGCTTATAAGTCGGGTGCTAGTGCAAAATTCATAGACCCTAGACTGCTGTAGCATAATGCGCATGCATATATGGGTCAGTGCAGGTAGGAGTAATTGTTAGAACAAATATCATGCGACGAGAGTTCAGGGTAGAGTTTTTGTAGCTGGACCCAGTTCATACTAGAATACATACGGTAGTTATTTTGCCCTCTTCTATTTTACGCTTTGTTTTGGCGGTATATGTATTGATGTCGAAGGAAATGGATCCAGTAAACGCTTTCATTGTGGTCAGTTAGAATTACATAAAATCTGTATTTTAATTAATGTCTATACTTGTACTGGTGAACTTTACAGTTTTTCAAAGTCAGCCAAACGTAAAGCGATTAATGATAGGTGCTTCAGTCTGCGCGTGGTAACATGTCTCCACTGATTGAGGATGTTTTTATTCTGAATTCTAAAAACATCATTAAAAAGCCCTTATAGTTTTTAATTTAAAATGTCTCGATTACCATCAGTGTTCTCTCGAACTGAGCACTGAGAAAAATACACACACACGCACACACATGTTGCACAGGACATTTGCATGTTTCGTTCTATTCCTTAATAAGGGTGTCTAATTTGTTTTGCAAAATTAAAAGATAACGTTGATATCGATTATATCAGACGATTATATCAGACGATTATATCAGAGGTGTTGATGTGTGGGCAAGTGTGTGAGGTTCATGAGAAATTATCGTGAATTATTTATTATCACAGTTTCTTCCCTTTGACTGAAAATGAGAAGCATTTTGACCACGAGGTGAAAACAATTAAACTATTCACACGGTATATACCTGTTGATATGGGGCCCCAAGTGGCCGAGTAGTTTAAAGCGCTCACCGTTACGGATCACTGCCATCTCACTACTGTCTGCAAGGGTTCGAGTCTTAGGCATGGCTAATGCGGGTATGTGAGAACGCTTGGCGGTAGCTTCTCGTGGGTCGGTGGTTCTTTCCGGGATTTTCCTGGGTTCTTCTTCCACCATTAATACTGGCCGCCATGTATAGTCTATATTGTGCTGAAAAATGTCGTTAAACCCTACAACAACAACGTCTTGATATAACCAACCTGTTAGTTTCCATTATGAAAAGTTCATTTAAGACGAGCAAATTTACATTGAGGTCATTTCCATTGCTAAACGTTCGTTTCCCAAGAGCAAATTTACACCATTATTCCTTCCACTATACTTTCCATTGCGTCAACACTGTGATGACATGATTAAAAGTCTCATCAATTCAAAGTTTGTAAAGGTCAAAGGTCAGTTGAAAGAGTACTAATTGGAAGATTATCCTGGTTACCATATGTACCCTATACACTCGCTATTCAATTGGGTACAACAGCATAGGCCTAATCTGTCTTCACATAATTCTACGCTTCGGTGGCTTATGTTCGAGTAGAGCGTCCGCCTCAGAAGCAGGAGGTTGCGAGTTCTTACCTCTGTCGACTCATACCAAAGAAAACTAGTAGCAGGCGCTCTTCATTACAATGTTAGTGTTATGATTGGTTGGCCTCGTAATACATGACGCCAGATGTCTACGGTATGATTACCACACTGTAGACATGGTAGTAATATGACTGTAATTGTTACATCTACATTAAACTCTCTCTCTCTCTCTCTCTCTCTCTCTCTCTCTCTCTCTCTCTCTCTCTCTCTCTCTCTCTCTCTCTCTCTCTCTCTCACACACACACACACACACATGTTACATAAGGTTATGTCTTAATGTAATGCGTAGAACATGTCTTGTATACTCGGATTAAAATGGAAATCTCCAAGATATCTTCAAATATGATATCGAATTTACTCAGGTTGTAGTCTATGTTGCGTGTTGCCCTGATTACTCGTAACAAACTGCACATACCCAGGTCTGTCGGCGTATTATGCAACGACCGATCTGGGTCTAAAGTATGCATTTGAACTCAGCTTATAAGTATTTACAGCCTACAACGAGTTTTGCATATATGATCCAAGTAATAATTGACTTTAGGTCAAATACAATAGATCATTGATACAAATAGGGTCGAGATTGCCCATCTTCAGAAAAACCAGGCTATTGAGAAATTTAAACAATATTCGGGCAATGTAAACAATAACATTCATGATGTTACATTTCTATAATTGCTTTAAAAGTTCAAGAACAACAAATATTTGGGGAAAAAACGCTGCACTTTAGACAATCGAGTAGACACCATGTAGAAATGGCTTTTCTTTCGCTGAGATCATTTCTGCAATTTGGAATCAAATTTCAAACTTCATGACAATGAAGTAAATTAAAAAAAAAATGAAAACTGGGAATACATAAAAAAATTTAAATGCAACGTTCCTAGCACTACAAAGAAATAAATGTCCCTAATTTCATTGAAATATTCCTCCCCAAAAATCTTTATTTATGGGTATTGATTCAGTTTTACTTACATGTACCTAACTGAATATTCATCCAGAGGGATGAAGTTTGTAATCGGATTAACCAAAATATGGATTGTTCATCTATTACAGTTGTAATTCGGTTATTCGACATTGTTGACTATGTGTAAAATGACTCCAGATAATTAATGTGACTCTCCATACCAATGTAAAATGACTCCAGATAATTAATTTGACTCTCCAGACCAATCGTATGTAAAATGACTCCAGATAATTAATTTGACTCTCCACACCAATCGTATGTAAAATGACTCCAGATGATTAATTTGACTCTCCACACCAATCGTATGCAAAGTTATCATCTAGCTTTGGTTTGACATACTAAAATATAAACGATCTCGTTTCTAATCAAGGCGTCTGATAATCCCAAATTTATTCAATAAATAGTTAAAGGCAAGAGCTGTCGATCTTTTGTTTATAACTGCAACTATTTTCACATCAATCTGATAACTTAAACATACGTGATTTTTTTTATTCCTTTAACCTGCTTACATTCAAGTAATAATTTAAGATTCAAAGAAGTTTTATTTACATGCGAAGACCCGATTCGCCATAAATATCTGACAACTCATGATCCCTCCTAACATTTATTTGCAAAATGTGTTCAAAAACATTTGGGAGTTAAACATGGTATTCCATACATAGACGTCCACCTGCTAATTAGAGAATTCAGTTGGATTAGTCCTTAGAAAGCTTTTCTATTCGGCTTTACATGCACATGTAGGCTAACTTTTAATGTTGGCCAATATTTCGATATTCAAATGTGCTATTTATGCTAAAAAATTACTTAAATATAATTTAACACTTTACTTAAAATGATAATTTGGGGTATTTAAAATATTTAAATTGATTGCGTGCACACACACACACACACACACACACACACACACACACACACACCATCCTCTCTTCCTCGCACTGAGTTTAATTTCAAATCAGTATTAAAGAGCAAATATCAACTTAGATAAACGTGTAAAATTTAAGAGAGGATACATTAATGAATTGCTTTTTTCTTCTTTTTTAAACACTTTTCTTTCATAGGTAACAGTATCGGCGAGTCAGACGAGAATCTCAGCAGTGCCGACCAACACTTGACAGAAGACAGTGGCTTGGCTGACGACGTTGCATCTGTTGAATCACAAGAAGGGCTCCCACTTAAGTCTCGAAAGAGAAAGCGACCCATTCCTCAAGGCAAACCTCCGTACAGCTATATAGCTCTAATAAGCATGGCCATCGCCAACTCTCCGGAAAGAAAGTTGACTCTTCACGATATTTACAAGTTCATCACAGACAGATTTCCTTACTTCCGGGATCACTTGAACCCAAAGGGTTGGAGAGGGTCCATCCGTCATAACCTGGCGCTGAACGATTGCTTTGTCAAGCTTCCCCGCTTGCCAGGAAGGAAAGGTCACGAGTGGGCGATTGACCCGGAATATGAAGACATGTTTGACCATGGCAGTTTTCTTCGCAGAAGGTACCGCTATAAGGAGGGAGTGAGGAAAAAAGATATTAAAGTGTTACCGTCTTACTATCCAAATGATGCTGTAGAGCAGAGACTGCATAACCTCAATGAAGATGAACACTACCAAATGCAAAATTATAAGATGAAACCGCCACCTATGTATCCCGGTCCTAGTACGGCGACAAGCAGTCATAGAGGGGTAGCTAGTAGCGTGGACTCTTCCTGCTGGACACCATATCTCCACTCGACCATGCCACGTCAAAGTCCTCCACCGAGTTATTCATTTACAGAACCAGTGTCACCACCAACTTGTCACAACTCAAACAAGACAAACAACTTGCTGGAATGTTCACAGGGAACCATGCAGCCGCCATCTTGCAGTTTTCAGGGTAATTCCCATTCCGTCAACTGCTTTCAGATTCCACAATCTACGCTACCACCAAATACGTATAGCAACGAGAGATGCCAAATGACAAGGAGCAGAGAACTTCCTGTTCAATCAATACATCCCTTGAACATTAATTTTTACAACCACAACTCCAATTATTTTGAATCTAATCCTTTTAGGAGCCAATTCCCATATTCTTACACACCTTACAACGGATCTTTCACATCCGATATGCCTGGAAAATATACTACAGGATCCATGAATGGCACACACGGGCCTCTATTTTGATACTAAAATATTTTTTTAAAATTGAATATTGTAGTGATCACTTATTTATCTTTACTATTGAAGTTAATTTTCAATATGACAATATTTTGAATGGAAATGATCTTTTTTCTGGAATAACTGGTAATTTAATGTTTTCTTGATATATTATATGCCATTGAATGAAATAAAATGCGAACATTCTTGATAATTCACACTTCAACCCTTGGCACAAGGACACATTATCTCATCACGCATTGTAACATTCACATACGAATCCCCAATTTCATGTCAAATAATTCGCTGAATATATAGGCCTTTTAAATCTAATCATTGCATCAATACCTTTCATTGTGAATATTGTTGTACATACGTTTAACAGTGCTAATATCTACAAATTGAATAAATATTTTATTTCCTATTTTCCATTTATTTTAATTATGGCCATTATTGACGGAATGTAGACTTTATTATTTTTTTTTCACAGATAAATTATTTTGACAACACTGGACAAATATTAAATTAAATTATTTTGCAGTAGGTAAATAATAACTTCAAAATTATTGTCATCATTCACCAAAAATGCAATTAGTAACCTACTATATCTAGAAATACATTTTAAAAAAGGTAAATGTTGTTTGATATGCTTTCATGAACTGTAACAGCTTTCTATCACTACCTTTGTGGCAGCATTTCAATATTAGAAAGATGAAAATTGAGGGACAGTGTGTATAAGGTAGTATTTTTTAGAAACCATCCGTATATTAAAAAAATAATGCTCAGCTAATTCAAAAATGGATAAGGACGACAACGACTGTTTTACCTTGTAATACGTTATTCCGCTTTAATCTTAAAGGTCTTCTTTTGTTTATTAAAATTTATTGCTAACACAAAGTATTTATTTCTTGACTTTCTGACACAATTCCTTTTTAAATGCAGGAAACGTGAGGCAATTACGTGTTAAAATGTTAACGTATGTATCCCGTTTAGTCACATTTAGAATAAAACGCTACTGTTCATCACTACACATCAATTCATCTACTTTTCCATCCTTCCTTTAATTGATGAAACTTCCATCCGTTATTCTATCTATCTATCTATCTATCTATCTATCTATCTATCTATCTATCTATCTATCCATCCATCCATCCATCCATCCATCCATCCATCCATGGTCGACCATTAAATATGTCAACAAAATGGGGGAAGGGGGTTTGAAGAAGTTTGACAATTGTTGACAGGACATGGGAAGGGGGGAGTTCAAGATAAATTGACGTCAGCAATGTTTTTTACAATGAATTTAATAAATTAAAAAATAGGAAATTAGTCGGTGCGTTGGTATGGTACACACTCGCTCTCCCGTCAACAGCCCACCAGTTTAATCCTAAATTAATGAATCAGCCACTATGCCCATTATAACAATTTAGGAACATTTGGCTTCCCATGGGAAGATGATAGAAGCTAGAATATAAAGTCTCGATTTTTCATGATTGAAAGTATTATAGTAAATTTTAAATTGCTAAAGAAGTTAAAAAAATGTATTAAAACTTATTTGTAGATCTTTTGATTTCCATAATTCTATTTTAAGCATAAAAGCCAGCCGTATAAAATATTGTTAGTTTGTACGGGGGTAAAAATGTTTTGACATAATTTTAGTAGGGTGTCACTGTTAGTTTGAAAGTTGTTGACAAGGGGGTGGGGGAGTTTGTAAAAAATTGCCTAAAATTGTTGACATCCCCCCATCTATCTATCTATCTATCTATCTATCTATCTATCTATCTATCTATCTATCTATCTATCTATCTATCTATCTATCTATCTATCTATCTATCTATCTGTCTGTCTGTCTGTTCGTCCATCCTTCCATCCGACTAGACAGACTCTTGCACTGTAAAACTGGACGGACTAGACATACTCTTGCACTGTAACACAGGACGGATTGGACATAAAATTGTAATTTAGTACTGAACGGACTGAACAGATTGCACTGTAAAACTGGACGGACTAGACAGACTCTTGCACTGTAAAACTGGACGGACTAGACATACTTTCGCACTGTAACACAGGACGGATTGGACATAAAATTGTAATTTAGTACTGAACGGACTGAACAGACTCTTGCACTGTAAAACTGGACGGACTAGACAGACTCTTGCACTGTAAAACTGGACAGACTAGACATACTCTTGCACTGTAACACAGGACGGATTGGACATAAAATTGCAAGTTAGTACTGGACGGACTAGACAGACTCTTGCACTGTAACACAGGACGGATTGGACATAAAATTGTAATTTAGTAATGATGGGACTGAACAGACTCTTGCACTGTAAAACTGGACGGACTAGACAGACTCTTGCACTGTAAAACTGGACGGACTAGACATACTTTCGCACTGTAACACAGGACGGATTGGACATAAAATTGTAATTTAGTACTGAACGGACTGAACAGACTCTTGCACTGTAAAACTGGACGGACTAGACAGACTCTTGCACTGTAAAACTGGACAGACTAGACATACTCTTGCACTGTAACACAGGACGGATTGGACATAAAATTGTAATTTAGTACTGGACGGACTAGACAGACTCTTGCACTGTAACACAGGACGGATTGGACACACTCTTTCACTATACAACTTGACGGCCTAAACAGACTCTTGCACTTTAAAACTGGACGGACTAGACATACTGTTGCACTGTAACACAGGACGGATTGGACATAAAATTGTAATTTAGTACTGAAGGGACTGAACAGACTCTTGCACTGTAAAACTGGACGGCCTAAACAGACTCTAGCACTTTAAAACTGGACGGACTAGACATACTGTTGCACTGTAACAAAGGACGGATTGGACATAAACTTGTAATTTATTACTGGACGGACTAGACAAAACTTGAACAGCAAAACTGGACGGACTCGACAGAAACGTACAAGGCACACTCGGCGTACGCTGGGAATTGTTATACATAGTTCCCGAATGACGTCACATCCGCCGTATTTATGATATTCAGGAAGATTTACTGTTTAGTTTATATGGTGTTTGAAAGTTCAAATCAATGTATTTAATCTAAAGATACTGTTACAAAATATACTTACATAAACAGAATGGAAATAAAGCTTTCTGTTAGTATCTATATTTGTAATTTATAAGTTGATTCTGCTTCAATGTGCCTTGTTCAAAATGTTCAATTTTGGTGGTCCTATATAGAAGAAATTGCCTGGTTGCCCATCGTCCAGGTAAAATGGACAAACTATTGTCTGCTAGTGACCTAATCGGGAAGCATTTATTATTTGCTTGCATGTATGGACTAGACTCAATCAGCTTACTCTGGGGGAACTTTTGTAGGCTTGCCTAGACGGACTAGACTTAAATACGTTGAGAACCTGTATCATAGGCTTGCATCGATGGATTAGACGCAATCAGCGTACAATCCTGACTCAGAACTTCCGTAGTAAATCTTACCAAACGTCATCATCTTATTTACGCGCTAGCTTTGAAACCCGTCTAAACATTATATCGACGGACGACGATACATTCTGAAAACGGATTTAACAGATATTGAAAAGCGTTTGGGGTACATTTTAATATCACATACAAAATATAAGCAGCATCATGAATCAAAATTAAGAAAAAAAAACTCATTTTGCAACCTGCTGATCTGTCATGGGATGTACGTTTTAAACAAAGTATACCAAACGTTTTCACTCAGAGTTCATGCCTCAGTCAATCGGAAATTAAATAAATGTAACATTTTTCCCAAGACAAAATTTTGGTAATAAACAAAGCACGCTGCCATGGACCGGAATCAGTATAGTTTGGAAACGGTCTGACAATTATATGACCTAGAAATCAGCTTTTCGAAACCAATTTACCATGTTAGAGCATTGAAGTCAGGCGTGAACTTGAAAGAACTTGAAAGTTTACGTGAAATCGCCTTTATTCAAAAAAGGAATTAGAGAACCTGATTACAAATAATTCAGGGCCAAGGTAATTTTATCTTCCTACAAAAGTTCCCCCAATACGTGGATATCTTGATTATGCCAGGTGAAGTTCCAGCAGGTAACCGTTTGGTCATGTGAGCGTATTGAATAACGTAGTTCAATTTAATGATCAGGACAGTGCACATTTATCAGTAACAAATGAACACAGTGATATGAGTTATTGCTCTCATTATGAGGAACCAAGCTTAAAGTAAACGTTACACGTTGCATCTGCTGTTTCATATTACAGAAATTATCATAGTGATGATGACCGCAATGATAATAATGATAGTGTGGTTGTTTAGTACTCAAGCGTGCTTAATCTCCTTTATAACAGAAACGCTAAATTTTATTATTAAAATTATTATTATTATTATTATTATTATTATTATTATTATTCGCCCATTGGTCTTTTTTTTGTATTTTTTTCGTAAATCTTATCCAATAAATATCATTGAAAGGATCGATGGATAGATCTATTTTCTATATATGTTATTTGCCTGCAAAATAGCTAAGGACATTAAGATTTTCAATTTAAAAGGCCTTTAAACACACAGTCCTGATTCTTTTAATTTGTGTCACAGACCACAGATGCTGTATCTGCTCGGGAAGTGGACGCACCCGCCTATCCATGAGTCTTCTGCTGCCTTGATGGTCGGCGCTGATTAACCAAAGACTAAGGGAGTAAACCCTATTAGAAAATTTGGAGTGGAGACCATAAGGCAACTGGACGATGTGCTACATCCCCTTATGGCAACTCCGTGGTCTGGAGAGAGATGGGCTCCAGCAGACGATTTTTGCCCGAGAGAAACTGATATTGCTGGACAAGTTTGAGGTTACTATACCGGATCGGTACTTTGCATAAAATCAGAGCTAGAGACAGCGTCGCCATCGTCATTAGAACTCTAGCGCAAATCGGAAGACTCCAAGAATTGACACATGAGCTGGAACACTACTCATGGCACATTCTGGGAATCGATGGAGTCAGATGGAAAGCTATAGGACAACACATAACTAAAAATGGGCATATATTCTAATATCGTGGAGAGTTTGACCAGACCATAAATGGAGTAGACTTCGTTGTAAACAAGGCAAAAGCAAAAGGGATTTGTGCTTGAATGCCGCCCCATATCTAGGAGAAAACTTTACATTTGTCTGAAAGCATCTCCCTTTAACATCACAATTATCCACGTATATGCTCCAGCTACCGATGATGATGATGATGAAGAAATAGAGGAGTTTTACAACAACTCCCACGGGTATTCTAAATATGATCATCCAAGGAGTGTGGAATGCCTAACTTGCCAAAGATGCTCCAAAAGACTAGAAGATCATTGTGGACAATTGTGCAATGAGCGTACCAAATAAAGAGGGAGACGGTAGCTCGAGTTTGAAAGCTACAACAACTTGTTACTAGCGAATACCCTGTGCCAACATAACTCTTCACGATGCTGGACATGGCACGCACCAAATGGAACACACCATAACCAGATAGACTACATAATGGTCCATAACCGTTACCCATCTGGTATCAATATAGCCAGAAATTAAGGACGTTCCCAGTTGTTGATGTTAGGAGTGATCAAGCCCAAGTGGTTATGAACTTCCGAGTGAATAATAAAAATAATAATTGAAAGGAATCAATCTGTCTTGCTGTCTAATTTCAACGGGCAATTCGTTCCACGTTGCTGGACCCGGGTATGCAAAAGAACGATGCCCATATGAATTCGTTTTTTATAATGTGAATAATGAGTTTACGATTGTCAGAAAAGGAGCATACGTATCTTGGTGGTGTATACACATGGGTGAGATCAGATATGAATGTTGGACTGGAGCACGTCAGTCAAACGTTGCACAGACAACGAATGTTATGTTTGATTCTGGATCGAGTGGATAGCTAGTGTAGGATACAGATCAGCAGGGAGGTGTGCTCTGATCGTGATACTCTAAGGATGATCCGAGCAGATGTGTTGTGAACTTTTTGACCTTTCCTGAGTAGATAGTGAGACGAACCAGACATAATTGAGTTACAATAGTCCATTCTTGTAAGTACTAATGTTTACGCAACTGTTTTAGTGGTATTAACTGAAAGATATTTGCAAATGGAGCTGATGCGTCTCCGCTCAAGATATGCAGCCTTGCATATGTTCATGACATGTTGATGCAATGTGAGGGTACTGTCTAGAGTAACACCTTGTTTTCGTACTGACTGTGGATTTCATTTTGGTATTTGCTGATATTTATTGTTTGAGGTAAAGGATCTAACTGAGAAACTCTTTGTGCTGTGATCAGAATGGCCTCAGTTTTATCATCATTCATCTGCAGCTTGTTACATGTCATCAATGATTTTCATTAGACATGTACCTCTTAACTCCATGGATGGTAGCATCAACTTTAATTAGGTGGCTAGACTTGCATATTTGGGTGTCATCAGCGTACAATTAGCGAGACACTGGATGATGATATATGACACTTTCGAGCGGCTGAGAAACACTCCAACATAGATCAACTGTGCTAGAGTGTATTTGTTTGTTACAGATTCAATTTGTGCTCTGTTTACGAAGTAGGACTTGATCCACAATAAGAATATCTTGTGAATACCCATTACATGCTGTGAATACACATTACATATTGTCAATACCCATTACATGCTGGAGATATAAAATGTATGTTGTGAAGTGTTTATGTTCTGTGATGTAACTAACTAAATATTCATTAATTCATTAATTCATTAATTCATTCATTCATTCATTTCTGGAAAGTACAATCCGCGAGGGTTGTTTCTTGGTTTGTTTTTAGGGTTTATCGCCATTTTTCAGCACACGATAGGCTACACATGGCGGCCAGTATTATTGGTGTAGGAAGAACCCGGGAAGATCCCCGGAAAGAACCACCGATCCACGAGCAGCTACTGGCAAGCTTTCTCACGTAACTACATTAGCCGAATCTTAGACTCGAACCCACACAGACAGAGGTGAGACCGCAGTGATCTGTAACGGAAAGCGATTTAGACCACTTGGCTATTAAGGCCCCTAAATCCGTGAGGTCATAATGGGTAAATTGTTCATACGTATATAAGTAGTATGACAACCTGACGTATGTGTATCTAAAGTATTTACAATTAAGATTGTGGACTACTTACCTATGGCTTGATATATCCCGAGGCAGTATAACAGAGGTGAAACCCTCGATATGATTTTACCATGATGATTACGGTAGAACATATTGATAGGGACTGTTTAGTAGTCTCTTCATTATGATGTGAGTTTATATATCGTATTACATTACAGCTAATCAGGATTGAAACACACACACACACACACACACACACACACACACACACACACACACACACACATACATTATGTAATTTAGAATAATATAGAGTGTTGAAGCTTATATGGTGGCATACATAAAACAACGATTCCTTTTGATACAGCCTGAGATGTTTTAAAGAGAAAGACATTCAGACCGACAGGCAGACAGACATACAGACATACAAAGGCAGAGAGAGAGATGCAAAAATACGTATCTTCATAATGAAGATAATGTAAATTGTGTGTTAAACTCTCATTTCAAATGTCGATTTATTACAATGAATGTGACTTTATTCTTTTTGCACTTATGCCCTACCCTTGCCCTATTAATGTGACTTTCGCCGTAGATAAAAATACAAATGCTCTTACAAAAGTAAATTTGAACATATTTTGTTTTTGTTATAAGATCGGTAGATTCTATGAGCACTCGCATTGTCTTTGCTAGAATCGCATCACAATTATTTTTTCTGGTTCAATACCCACGAATGTAGTTCTATAGTTCTACTCTAATTTTAGAACATTTTTTCCTCTCTCATTTTGATGGTGATATAAGAATTATATTTACGCATTTTTGGTATTGAGTTAAAGGTAATTGTTTATTCATGAGAATATGAGCTCAGATAGTGGTTGTCTGCGTGTATTTTGGCGACAGTGCACATTGGGTAATAAGGCCTTGGTGATGATCCGGAAGTGAAATATGTGTTCTGTTTACATGCTGTTCTATTTACAGTGCAGCCGCTCAAAAAACATGCCAGTGAACCCTTGACAAGAACTTCACCGTGATGTCATCTTTGGAGGGATTTCAGATTAACATATGGAATCACAACACAATTATTATTTCCAGTGTAGTTCTAGTCTATTTTTAGATCATCTTTTCCTCTCTCATTTTGGTGGCGATAGAAGAGTTATATTGATGCATATATGGTAGGGATTTAAAGGTAATTGTTTATTCTTGAGAATATGAGCTGAGAGAGTGGTTGTCAGTGTGTAATTTGGCAACAGTGCACATGGAGTAATAAGGCCTTGGTGATGATCCGGAAGTGAAATCTGTGTTCTGTGTACATGCTGTACTGTTTACAGTGCAGCCGCTCAAAAAAAAAAAATGCCGGTGAACCCCTGACAAAAACTTCACCGTGAAGTCATCTTTGGATGTATTTCAGATTAACATATGATTTGTATTGTTTGTCACACAGTTGAAAAGTCACTACTGAGAAATATATGTAGAGAACATATAGTAAAAATAATTGTTGTGTATGTCCATATGATTTGTATTGATTGTCCCACAATGGAAAGGTCAGTGCTGAGGTATATATGTAGAGAACATATAGTAAACTTAATTGTGATGTATGTCCTGCTAACCTTGCGTATGCCATTTTAGCTCCCCAAAATTTTGTGAACAAGTCAAATTTATCTTTATTTATGAAGAGCATGCAAGGGGAGATAATAAACCAGGGGAGATAACAACCCTTATTGACTCGGGCTAGAAGCCCACAGGGTACAAAATATTTCCCGTTTTAATTTTACTTATATTTTTGCTGTTTTCTTCATGACAATATTATCCATCGTATGTGGCCATTCCTTGATATTAACAACACTGACGATAAACACAAAACAAGGAGAGAATATCTTCAACTTCTGTTTGTAATCTAGTCATTAAGTTCAGTTATTACCCTGCAACGCCTCCCCCCTTTCTCTCTCTCTCTCTCTCTCTCTCTCTCTCTCTCTCTCTCTCTCTCTCTCTCTCTCTCTCACACACACACACACACACCAATCTAGCACGGTTGACGGAGGCCCCGGGGTGGGGACTTAAAAATAATCACAACCCCTGACTATAAATACACATGACATGACTATAATTTCCATATGCCCCAAAATTCCCTCTTTTTATTATTATTTGACATATAATATTGCAATTGCTAGGATTAAGGTCTGAAGGTAATATATCTGTTATTAGCACTCATTACTACACGAACTATAGACTGGATGGTCCTGGGGTTGGAACATCTCTACTGGATTCTATGAGAGAATCCTGTTCAGAACCAAGTTGACTTATGTTAGTATAATGTTTGCAAAGAATTAATTTCCACAAATTAAAACTCCGTCGACCAGTTCTGAAAAATATAGTTGTTGGGTTTTGTTGATACTGTTATCAGCTTCGTAAAAATCTGCTATAAACGTGAATCACACTTTAAGAATAATCCGGCAGTCTAAATGACCATGATTTGCCTTGTATAAATGCAGTAAAATCTGACGTTGCCGCTGTTCAAATTGTTGTCATAAACTTATAATGCATATGGCTTAACCATTTTCATTCAGAGCAATAGTCACAATAACCGGTGCTGTCCATCAATTTTGACACCATTGGCACTGATAATGTTTTCTTGAAGATGAGGGTGTCTGATCGCCTATGCAAATGAGCACAGTGGACTCACCCACTGCAGTCTTTAAACACATCTACCAGCTATTGTCAACCAATTAACACGGGAAGCGGTGGTTTAATCCTGATCTCTCTACCTTTTAATTACCTCTATTTTAAATGACCAAAGATCAGTTTTACATCAGTTTCAATCATGACTGTACAAATCGTGTTTTTATCATGGCATGCCGTGTTACTATTTGATTAAAACCATATATCCACTTCACGTCGTATGTGAACATCTTGAAAATACATGGCCGCATTTCATTAGCATTTTTAGGTTACAGGACGGACCTGATATAAAATTAGATGGGCCCGCGCTTCGTGCTATCGGCACAGGGCCGTAGAGAACGACCACAAGGCTCTGGGGTAAGACAATAGTTTCTTTCTTGCTGAAAGAATTTTTTTTTTTCATTTATAAATGAAAATGCTTTCAGCTCTGGCCATCTTAAGGGCATGGACTCCGGGTATATCTTCCCGATTGCCAACCCCACTCCACCCCGTCTGCCCTGTCTATCGGATATTTTTTGCAACCAGGTTGCATGTCACTAATGCAGCAAACTGCTATGCGAAAATGATTATCTTATGTGTCGGAAAAAGCGGACAATTAAAAACTGATTTTTCCTAAATTGATGGGTTATCTGGTTAAAATTTTATGTACTTCATAAATAAAAAGAACTATATCGGCTGCGTACATATTTTATCGTAACCCTGAATTTGCCTTTAATCACTTATTCTAAAGAATTATTCGTTATTGCCTATAATACCGTGTAGTTAATTGATCACCCGAGTATCAATAAGGTTTTCTACAGATTGGCCTGTTACATTTAACGCACTACCATCAGGTCATAGATGATAAAAAAAAAATCTTTTTTTCCCTCGAAAAACGCGTTTTTTTTTACGTTTTTTTTTTTTTGCATTTGCGAAAAGCTGGACAATATATATTAAATGGAGGAAACCAAAGAGTGTTCAGATCAGTCAGGTGGTAATAACGACACTGAGTGAAAAAAATATTCAATGTTATCTAGACTACGGTTTAAAACTTTTAATATTTTTTCATCTTTCTATCACTGAAACTTTAAAACTGGTATGTAGCGTGTAAATAAGTAAAATATTGATTTTTGTGTTGCCTAAAAACTACTGGAACGTTTTTTTTTTTTGTTTCTTTTTCATTGAGAAAAATGTGTTTTTTTACGGTTTTTTATATTTTAATTTTAACGTTTTTAACATCTATGCATCAGGTAAAAGCGGCTATAGTACCACAACGGTGTCCAAGTAACCAAACTATCACTAACTTTATAATTAATATCGTTTTAGAACTGACAATTAGTTGGATTTTATAATAGATATGAATAGACACATCTGTTTTGGATGTATATTTTTTATTTGAGGACTATTTTCTTCAAATTGATTGTATTATGTATGGGATGACCAAGCGGTTATATATTTAAGTTCCAATGAAGAAAAAGTAGATATTATGGAAAATGACAAGCGCTTGAATTCGAAGTGTATTTGAAAATATAAAACTAGATCGCATTTTTATTTTTTATGAGTTCTATTTTATTTTCAGATAAACGTCTTTAAATTGAAGGCATATTCATTTCATTGTGCAAAAAAGTTCTTCCTGATGTATGTCGTTGTATTTTTACCTCAGTAAACCTCATTTTTCTATTATCTCAGTATTTTTACCTCAGTAAACCTCATTATTCTATTATCTCAGTTAGCATCATTTCGGTGCTAGTACTGGAGGTTTGGACTAACATTTGTCTATTTCTGAGTCAGTAGAATATAACATATGCAAAATAGATGTATAATAGTTTATATAAAAAAGCAAGTAAAATTATAGCAAGCATAAAAACATTTGAAATTTTAGGAAAGGATAATAGATGTATTACTTATTGTATTTTATTATTGTTACATTTTTGCTGTTTAGGATTTAGAATCATTCAGCCTTCTACCATCATATGTACGTACACGTTATACATAAATCTATATGCAAATACAATTTAAAGAAAAGATAACTTCCATCCATCTTATCAATACACCCATTCATGTATGCATACGCAAATCAGTACAAAAGTAATATCCACCCATCCATTCAACCACCTACCCACTGACCCACCAAGTCATCCAACCATGAATGCATAAATACCTTTATACACAAATCTACCAGAAATAAACAACCATGCATCGATGTATGCATACACACTTGTATGCACAAATCTATAAAAAGTATCCATCAATCCATCTAACCATAGAAGTAATGTACATATACATACAAATGTATTTATCAATAATTATTTAAAGATATAAAATAAATTTATTATTATTCCCTTTCAACCGCTGTGCATTTTCCATTGTCTATAACATGGATCATTGTTACGCACGATCTTATGAGAAAAAACATCTGTCTGTCTGTCTGTCCATCCATCCATCCATCCATCCATCTATCTATCGGTCGGTCTGTCAGTCGGTCGGTCGGAATAAACTAAGTAACAAAAGTGCGAAGACCACCACGTTTTGTAAAATTAAACAAATAATATTTTCTCTTAGACTATAAAATGAACATTTAAAACGAGCTTACATTATTGTGAATTAAATTCCAAGTAGACGTAAAAGTTCTACATAAATACAAATAATTGAAGTTCCTAATTAATTATATTACATTTAAACTAGGTAATGAACTTCTAAGCAAAGCTTATATAGAAACAGGTTTTGCATCTTTTGGTAATGCTTTAGTATGAAATTGGGAACGTGAGAACATAATTATGTACAAGTTGTTCAAGTAAAGCAAGTTATGAACAAAAACTACACAAGAATTAAATATCCTGAACACCGTTCTAACCATACCATGCTTATAGCTTCAAGAAAAGCGTCTACATGTATTTCTGTCCATGTTTCAGCCCTTAGGAATGTAATGTGGGCATACTTTAATTTAGGGAAAGGTTTAACTAGTTTCAGATTCGATGATGTGGCAAACTAAAATCAAAGCGACGACCCAATTATTTTGGCAGACAATTATTACAGGAAATGAGGTGTCTCTTGTTCTTGCACGACTTAACTTCGTAATACGAGGACAGAACTATACCTGGTTTTGCACACCAATTTGTCTACACTCCTTGTCATCCCGGATCTCATTAAATAGCCTATCTCAATAGAACTGCAATACTTTCTTGGTTATTCTCTTAATTTGTACCAGTTTGTTATAAACCGCGAGATTCCCTCAAACCCATGCCTTAGTAGCAACACTAACATACCAAGGAGTCCATATTCTTATTTTCAAATCTAATTTCAGCTAGACCATGTTATCGGAGAAATATTTCTCCTTTTAAAATCTGTGTAAGTGTTGATTCCTTTGTGTCGCGATTATCATGATGTTAATGATGACGGTGATGCTGCTCTTAATGATGCTGCTAATGCTCACTAATATCACTCTATAATAACCAATTAATTAGCATCACTCTATAATAACCAATTAATTAGCATCACTCTATAATAACCAATTAATTAGCATCACTCTATAATAACCACATAATTAGCATCACTCTATAATAACCAATTAATTAGCATCACTCTATAATAACCAATTAATTAGCATCACTCTATAATAACCAATTAATTAGCATCACTCTATAATAACCACATAATTAGCATCACTCTATAATAACCAATTAATTAGCATCACTCTATAATAACCACATAATTAGCATCACTCTATAATAACCAATTAATTAGCATCACTCTATAATAACCAATTAATTAGCATCACTCTATAATAACCACATAATTAGCATCACTCTATAATAACCAATTAATTAGCATCACTCTATAATAACCACATAATTAGCATCACTCTATAATAACCAATTAATTAGCATCACTCTATAATAACCAATTAATTAGCATCACTCTATAATAACCAATTAATTAGCATCACTCTATAATAACCAATTAATTAGCATCACTCTATAATAACCAATTAATTAGCATCACTCTATAATAACCAATTAATTAGCATCACTCTATAATAACCACATAATTAGCATCACTCTATAATAACCAATTAATTAGCATCACTCTATAATAACCACATAATTAGCATCACTCTATAATAACCAATTAATTAGCATCACTCTATAATAACCAATTAATTAGCATCACTCTATAATAACCACATAATTAGCATCACTCTATAATAACCAATTAATTACCATCACTCTATAATAACCAATTAATTAGCATCACTCTATAATAACCAATTAATTACCATCACTCTATAATAACCAATTAATTAGCATCACTCTATAATAACCAATTAATTAGCATCACTCTATAATAACCAATTAATTAGCATCACTCTATAATAACCACATAATTAGCATCACTCTATAATAACCAATTAATTACCATCACTCTATAATAACCAATTAATTAGCATCACTCTATAGTAACCAATTAATTAGCATCACTCTATAGTAACCAATTAATTAGCATTACTGTATAATAGCCAAATAATTAGCATCACTCTGTAATAATCAAATACTTAGCATCACTCTATAATAACCAGTTAACTAGCATCACTCTATAATAACCATATAATTAGTATCATTCTATAATAACCAAATAATTAGCATCACTCTGTAATAAATAATTAACTAGCATCACTCAATAATATCCGAAAAAGTATCATCAATCTATAATAACCAATGAACTAGCATCACTCTACAATAACCAAATAATAAGCATCACTCTATAATAAACAACTAACTAGTATCACTTAATAATAACCAACTAATTAGCATCAATCTATAATAACCAAATAAGTAGAATCACTCTATAATAACCAGATGATTAGCATCACTCTATACTAACCAAATCATTAGCATCACCCTATGAGAACCAAATAACTAGAATCACTATATAATAACCAAATAACTAGCATCACTTTTTAATAACCAATTAACTTGCATCACTCTATAATAACCAAATAATTAGCATCACTCTATAATAACAAATAATAAGAATCACTGTATAAATAATTAGCATACACTCAATAATTACCAAAGAATTATCATCTCTCTATAATAACCAATTAATTAGCATCACTCTATATAAACCAATTAACTAGCATCACTCTTTAATAACGAATTAACTTGCATCAATCTATAATAACCAAATGATTATCATCATCATAATAACCAAATCATTAGCATCACTCTATAATAACCAGTTACTAAACAATACAATAAAATAACCAATTAATAATACTTTAACTGGTCTTTGTGGTACCATTCTCCACAACCTTTAGACAATTATCCTTACGCAAGATAGATCGCTCCGCGACCCGAATTTCGTGACACGACCACCGGTTAACCTCTGACATGAAGTATTTGGCAAACTTTTTTAATTTAAGTAACATGTTTATTAAAAAATTGAGAACTGATTCATTTTATTCTTCAAAAATGTAAAATCCCAAAGTTGCCTGAATTATACTTCAGTAGACAATATTATTTGTAGTTAGAATTCGTATAGTAATAACCTAATTGTTTTATTTCAGTAAATAATAAAAACCAATTTTAAAAGTGCTCTAGAACTTATTCATTCATACTGAAATTCGCTCCTGAATATGCCAATGTATTTAGTATATAATCATCCTTACTAAGCACCACACTGTAATAAACAATTAATTAGCACAACTCTGTAATAAACAATTAATTGGCACCACTCTGTAATAAACAATTATTTAGCACCTCTCTGTAATAAACAATTAATTAGCACCACTCTGTATAAACAATTAATTAGCACCACTCTGTAATAAACAATTAATTAGCACCACTCTGTAATAAACAATTAATTAGCACCACTCTGTATAAACAATTAAGTAGCACCACTCTGTAATAAACAATTAACTGGCACCCCTATGTAATAAACAATTAATTAGCCTCACTCTTTAATAAACAACTAATTAGCACCACTCTGTAATAAACAATTAATTAGCACCACTTTGTAATAAACAATTAATTAGCACCACTCTGTATAAACAATTAATTAGCACCACTCTGTAATAAACAATTAATAAGCCTCACTCTGTAATAAACAATTAATTAGCACCACTTTGTAATAAACAATTAATTAGCAACACTCTGTAATAAACAATTAATTTGCACCACTCTGTAATAAACAATTAATTAGCCTCACTCTTTAATAAACAATTAATTAGCACCATTCTGTAATAAACAATTAATTAGCCTCACACTGTAATAACAATTAATTAGCACCACTCTGTAATAAACAATTAATTAGCACCACTCTTTAATAAACAATTAATTAGCCTCACTCTATATACTAACCAATTAACATATGGCTTATGTTTATGCTGCCTTAGAAGTAAATTAATTTAAATCTAAAAATAAATTAATAACATTGCTGTTTGGATGCATACTGTTGTACATAGAAATTTTCAAGTTTTTTTTGTGTTTGTCAGATGGAATTTTGATCAATTATGTGTTTTGATGTAAACGTGTAAATGCATATTTCATATATCGGACGAAAATTACATGACGCCATTGGTTTTTGTATTTCTTTATTATTTTATTTTTATATACCCACACTTAATTTAGAACACAGGGAAAGTAAAGAGCCACTGAAACGTTTTGAAGAATTGAGACTTTAAATCATTACTTTTCCGACATGGCAGCATCAAAATGTAAATTTTCAAACTTAAGAAAGGCTTTCTATACAAGTCAATTAATATACATCAAAGCCCGAAAGTTAGCGTATTCTCCTTCCATATTCAAAAACGTTTATTTTTACATACTTTTTAATTTCAATTTATTTTTGTTTCTTCACGTCATGGACGGGATATCATTTTCTGAATCCTTATATATAAACAAACATGTAATTTTATCAATTGTTTCCATATTCAGCGTTTTTCATCGCAGTTTTTGTCTTTGTTTCGGGAAAGGAATAAATCTAATTCCTCCATTTAGACGACCTGAATATCGACTGTTATAATCACAAGGCTCCCACCGACTGCTTTTCAATCTTATCAATCAAGAAATCAACAAACCAAAACACAAATTGTAAATACTTATCATAATCATTTAGTTATTTCCACACCCAGATTGTCGCAGGAAAATGGTGGCCGTAAGCAATGCCAAGAGGTTCGTCTAATTTAAAGCTCACTGATTTTTTAATTGATCGGCATTACTGACAAGTGGCGATAGGTCAATAAAAGAGTACGGGTATGCAAAATGACCATGTATTCTCGAAATTAATTCGGCATTAATCGAAAATGCAAGCTGAAAATGAAAATATTAGACTTTTTACTTACTCATGGTGCAAGTGTTAATCGCGTCTTATAAAAAGTAGTGCTAATGATGTATAAATAACATTGGTAGAATTCTGAGTTAAAACCGCTATTCCTAGCAAAACATCATGATTGAGATAAAGTCACGGCATGGTTGAGATAAAGTCATGACATTTATGAGATACAGTCATGGCCTTATTTAGATAAAGTCATGACATGGTTGAGATACAGTCATGGCCTTATTTAGATAAAGTCATGGCATGGTTGAGATACAGTCATGGCCTTATTTAGATAAAGTCATGGCATGGTTGAGATACAGTCATGGCCTTATTTAGATAAAGTCATGGCATGGTTGAGATACAGTCATGACATTTATGAGATACAGTCATGGCCTTATTTAGATAAAGTCATGGCATGGTTGATACAGTCATGGCATTATATAGATAAGTCATGGCATGGTTGAGATAAATTCATGCCATGGTTGAGATAAAGCCATGACATCATTGAGATAAAATCATTGTATTATTTAGATAAAGTCATAGCATGGTTGAAGCAAAAGTCATGGCATGGTTGATATACAGTCATGGCTTTATTTAGACAAAGTCATGGCATGGTTAAGATAAAGTAATGGCATAATTGAGATATAGTCGTGACATGGTTGAGATAAGTCATGGCATGGTTGAGATAAAGTCATTGCATTAATTGAGACGAGTCATGGCATGGTTGAGATAAAGCTATGGCATAATTGAGATAAAGACATGGCATGGTTGAGATAAAGTCATGGCATAATTGAGATAAACACATGGCATGCTCCAGTGTCTATTGCGATGAAGATCATTGAAAGTAATTTTGTAGCTTGTTATTTTGAATCGCAAGACCACAAGCTGGAGAAAAGAGGGATTCTGTTATTTTATGACTCAATCCCTCTAAAAGACAATTAACTTGCAATTGAGTCAGGATAAATTCATGTACGTCGTTCCTTACATACCTGTAAAAAAAAAATACCCACAACAAAATTACAGGAAACAAAAACAAGACAAAACTTGAATAGACGTCACCCTGGCAATGTGAAGACACTTACTGTTACTAACAGACAAATTGTCCCGACTCAAAAAGTGTACCGGACCCTATCAAAAACAAAGGACAATCACGTGTACAGAGTTCGTATTTTTATCCCTTTTCAAACAAGTCTCGATTTAAAATCATGAATGTCAATAAGTGTAATCATTGCTATTTGCAATCCATAAAACAGAGTCTTTCCCAAACATCTGACAACCTGGATCGGGCAACACTCGTTGAGTTCGATGGTAAAACAAATTGATACACATTGTTCTCGGATAACTAAAGAAAACGATCGTTTTATTAGTTTGACACTGGTCTGTGAGGGGAATGTTTCTTCAGTGCAAACAAGTGTAATAAAAAAACATGTGAATAGTGTAATAAAATAATAAAATAATCATAATAGCGTAATGTCATAGTGCATAGCGTGCTTGTATCATAAAGTAAAAGCTAAAAAGAATCATATTTATTTTGGTCTGATTCGATGGTAAACAGGAACAATACTATAATATCAAGTAGTCTGTGTTACCTAGACGCTATGTATTTGTATATATTTAGACTATCTAATTTTACATCAAGAAAGAGATTACGTACTAGATGCATGTGTGCTTCTGTATGTGTATTTTTGTCCCTCTCTCATTCTATTTACATTTATTGTCCCTAGACTATGTTTAATTGCAAGATGACCCTGGGATAGTGTACCCCGACCCAATGGAGAACCTCTAAGGGAATTAAAAAGAATAATTTAATCAAGACCAACACCCACCCACCCCACAAAAAGAAATTGCCTTATGAACCTGATTTAGAGATGTTGCTTATCTCGTGATATGCCAAGTTTACTTTGTTTGCACGCCATACGGTACGTGCCGTTTAATGACGTCATTTTCTATACATCCAGACGTCACACATCATGAAACCAGTCTATCTCCCAAAACGTAAATCGTATGGATTATATTAAATTAAAGACATCTACAGCTGTTAATAAGTTCCTCACATATTTCCGATGGAGACGAAATGTATGTGCAACACTATGGCAAGAGGCCAAGAAAACCTGCGCATCATGTGAAGGGCAATGCGAGTTCATAGGAGAAAATATATGCGCAAAAATAGATGACGGTACCATTGAATTGACAAAAGCTCTACAGGAAGTCATCGACTTTGCTGATTTTCATAGTACGAAGGATGTCTATCTGGCATGGATGTCCCTTCACCTGGCTCTAGGGCTATGCTACACATACCACGAAGAGAGCAGACATGTTGTTAGGAAGATCTTGTACCGACTCCTTCGATTCAGCAGGGGAATCGATATTGGTATTTTTCTGCGTGATTTGATCGAATTTGGTGAAAACGAGGGGCGGTTGGAGAACAATGCATCTCTTGCCAAGTCCATGTACTTTCTGAAGGTTTGTGCAGGATTCCGCCTTAATCTAAAACAAAATGAATTATTTGAGAAGATATTTGACGGCTGGACTAATCTCTTCCCTAAACCTAATCCTGCTGAGAATGGAATATGTTATTATCTTGATCTTCCCATAAATTTCCATCCTCTTCTTATCGGTCGCCTGGAAACATCAGCGACATCTGAGGCATCTCGAGTGGGGTCCTCGGCTTTGTTGACAGCATGCCAATCATTGAAGCCAAGGGCGGTTTTATTGCTACTACGTTATGGCGCATCCCCTGTCGGGAATCCTTTAAAATACTTACTGTATCAATTAGGAGGAATGAGAATACTGACAACTAAGACCAGTTTCAGTGTAATGCCTAACCCGATAAGGCTTATTCAGCTATGTTTGGAATATTGTTTACGAGCATTAAGCCACATTCGTTTGCTGTTTGATGAACAACGGTTTACCGTTCCACAAATGGACGATGTTTACAACGTAACTTCTGACGTTATTTCCTATCTTCCTGAAGATCGATACATGTCTCCTGCATCTCTAAAGCACCTATGTAGGTGTAGTATCAGACAGTACTTGCTTGAGTGCGGCTCGTTGCCAGACGGAATTTACAAACTTGAAATCGCTTACACGTTAAAACCTTACCTTGACCTTGAAGAGTAAAAAATTGGGTCGGATACGGTATGCATAATTCATGTATTTCCTAAAACCGTAGCGCAAGTTTATGACCGTTTTTTTAAAAATTATTTTGAGAGTTGTACAGTGCAGATGAAGTTTATTAGCTTTATTGTATAATCAATTTGAGAGCTGTACAGTACACACTAGGCCATCAGAGCGACCCCACCCGTCGTAAGGAGCGACTAAAGGATAAAGAAAGAACGATGGTTAAGTAGTTAATGTACCAGACTCGTGACTGAAAGTATACAGGTCCGAATCTTATCACTGCATCATCTCAAGGTGCCAATCGTTTACTCCAATTTCCGCAGCCATCAATAATCTGTTTGTACAGCAAAGTTAGAAAAATATCTTTATTCTGCAATTATTTTACAATTGCCGTTTCCTTTATTTTTTATTTTTCATTAATATTTGTTTCCTTACTGTATACAAATTAAAGTATTGTGTCACTATATTGTATCACTCCGTGGGTTATATTGTAAAGACCATATTTCTAGACGACCATTTGTTTAAAAATAAAAAATTGAAGGTCATGACCAAGATGCTGTGAGTCTTTGTTTGGCCAAATTAATTACAATATGATCCTGTCATGCCGCTTTAGATGGCTAAAATCGCTACAATACGGATTTGTACCATATTTCTAGATTTGATATACCATATTTCAGAAAGATAATTTATTATTTTAAATTATACATGAGAATTTCCAAAATGAAGCAAACATGGTCCAACTTGAAAACGAATAGGGCTCATTAACAGCAGATTTAGCTAGCCAAGGTTCCGAAATGTTAAATGTATCTAACTATTGGCGAATCCAACATATATGTCAGTTTTTTGTGTCTGTGAATTGCATTGGATAAGCCGCAAGTCAGGTTTTTCAAAATTCGAACACCGTTCCTACATGATCGAGACAAGGGTAACACAGAGCTGGAATTGACCCATAAATGAGCGATTTTCCGGTTTGTGTTGGTACAAATACATCCTTTCCCTCAAAGAAGCCTGTAATGGTCTCTCTCTTGTACTTAGTCATACTTTTCTATGTCAAACTCGCTTAGTATAAGCATACTTTTTAAATAATTGCCTCCACCACGTTTGTCCGACGTACAGTGCACGACTGTTACACGCTGTTAGCTTGTTGGTATTCCGTAATATGGGACACAACTTATAAAATTTAAAATATGTCGCATGGATAAGGCACTGAAATATCTGATCAATCCGCTATGGTGGAGATTGGGTTTAACACATCTGAACCTTGTCAAGTAATGATGGGTAACATCAAACACGTGAACTTCTTTACACTTGTTGTAGCCTGCCGGGCCTAATATAACTGATACAATCGAACACGTGAACTTCTTTACACTTGTTGTAACCTGCCGGGCCTAATATAACTGATACAATCGAATAGATGAATATAATGGAGTCATTCTTACTTATCACAACATAATGGAAAAAAATAACAAGTTTTAATACTCGTACTTAGTATATAACCATCTACTTAGCTGTGCCACACATGTTTAAAAGATGCAATGTTACAAAAATTATTATTGCTTTCATAAAAATCATCCTTTTTTAAATAAGACTCATACAGGATTCATTCCTGGTCGCTCCACTGTTTTTCATCTTATTGAAATGTATCACAGTATATACAAATCACTAGAACATTCTCAAAAGTATTATATTTAGTGATCTATCAAAAAGCCTTTGATTGGGTCTGGCACATAAACTTATTATTTAAATTGAATGAATATGATGTTTTAGGTAATCTGTTAAAATGGTTTGAAAAGTTACCTAAGTTAAGTAATAGGAATAAATATGGTCCTTTAGTTGGATACTTATTCACGAGAAAGGAATGTAAACGATAGTGTGCCACAAGGATCAGTGCTTGGGCCTCTCTTGTTTCTAATTTATGTACGCGATTATGTCTATGGTATGAGTTCTCTGCATTATTCATCCCATTACTGTGCTAAAATAGAGCTTGTTTTGAATAATGATCAAATTAAAGTACATACTGATCCAAGCAATAGCTCTCAAAGTTTAATCCAGAAAAATGGCTATATTTTTCACGAACAAAAACGTAACAAACATTCCTGAACACGTTTAGAAAACATTGATCTGAAGTATGTGGATTTATATCATTGTCTAAGATTACAACTTTCTTTAAACATCAAATCAATTTGTCACATCGATGACATTTCTTTATAATAAAAAACATAATGTCATATAGCCAATCATTGAAAACTAAAATACAAGCTGAGCAGGTAAACAATAGCAAAACTATATACAATTATATTACACCCATTGTAGAATATGCCAGTGTAATCTTTGATGGAGGTTTGTTGATCGATTCAGAAATATTGGGGGAAAAGACTACAACTTGAAGACTCAAGAATAATTTCAGGACTTTCAAAATGCATTAGCAGACTACAACTTGAAGACTCAAGAATAATTTCAGGAATTTCAAAATGCATTAGCAGATTACAACTTGAAGACTCAAGAATAATTTCAGGAATTTCAAAATGCATTAGCAGACTACAACTTGAAGACTCAAGAATAATTTCAGGACTTTCAAAATGCATTAGCAGACAATATCTCTACTTTGAAAGAAGATGGAGAAGTCTGCAGTCTAGACTAAATAGACAAAATTGACTACTCCTTCCCTTTATGTCCGAATAAACAAAACAAATTATAACCTTCGACATTCAAATAATTTGTCTATTTGCAAAGTTTAGGCATAATTCTTCCAAATCATGTTTTATACCCTGAACAGTTGCCTCGTGGAACAATCTCCAGCATGATACTTATTGAATAGCACGATTTACAGTGATTTGAGAAAGGTTTTTATGTTTCAATATCGGATCTAGTAAAATGCCTAGTTTATTATTCATACAGGATTACAATATAAACATAAGTCATTAAAAGATACTCTTTGTTTTATTCAACTTATTGACACTTGTTGACATTCGTTTCTATTCCTGTTTGAATTAAGCCACCATATATTTCTTCATCTTCTATCCCAAATCTAGCTGACAGAAGAGTGGACTGATGAGACTCTTAGTGTACTCAGTCTGGTAGTTTACATGAACATTGTTGCGAACCGGCTCTGGTGGCTTAGTGGTTAGAGCGTCCGACGCGGAATCGGGAGGTCGTGGGTTCAATCCCCGGCCGAGTCATACCAAAGACTTACACAAAAATGGTACTATCAGCTGCCTCGCTTGGCGCTCAGCATTAAGAGGTTAGTGTTAGGACTGGTCGGCCTGGTGGCAGGATAATGTGACTGGGTGGGATATCATGCTACGTGTCTACGGCATGATGACCCAGTCTTAGTCATCACTAAAAACTGCCTCACAGCAGACATCGTAGCGGTATCACTGAAAAATTGTTAAAGCTTATTTAAAAATCCTGATCAAATAAACAAACAAACATAGTTGCGAAAGGGCCATGCAAATGAAAAATATAGAATTCTACAATGTGTAAGCAAATATATAACTATATCACACAATTTCATTAAGTAACTCAAATCGCCATTACTGTCACTATGCCCTGCTGCATCTCTCTCCAATCTTTTTTCATTCTTAGTCACTTTAGTCATTTAGAATATGTTGTAATACTTGTATTATGTACGGCGAGGTCTAACTTAAGATTTTTAGTACATACATCCAATCTATTTGAATCATATTGCGACAATAAAATATATGTAATGGTTGCTACAGACTGAGATGATTCATGCTTTCTCACACCATTTACCTTGAGATGGAATAATCTTAACCACACCGAATAGATACATGTTATCGCCTGAGAAACTGTACTCTAGTTACCACAGAGTAAAGTGATACAAAGGGCATTATGATTCTCAAGTTAATGTCGATCTGTTAATCTAAAATTACATTTCTTGCATAGTCCATGGTATTAAAAAAAATCAGCTTAAACATACGGGGTCAGCCATGGGGAGATGGTTTCATGCAATATTCTGTCACGTTTAGTATGTTTGTCACCAATGTCTTAATCTGCATCCATTTTGTTTTTGAAATCTGTATAAATATTTGTTAATAGTAATGTGTGATTAGTGAAAGGTCTTCATTGTTGATAAAACAACCGTAAATACAGTTTTGATTGTTCTAATAGAAGCAGTGTTGTGAAGAAAAAAAACTAGCGTAATTAAATACATTAATTTTCAAACTCTCGAAAAATATACACAATTATTAAAAACAGTTAATTGGTGAAAAATTATGCACTGAAATTGCACGGAAAATTTAAGTTGCATATAGATCAAAGTAAATAACAATGAAAATAGTTGCTTGGGAGGTAATCATCCAGTATGAACAAGCTCTCAAGAACACGTATAGAAAGACCTCCTCTGCCCCCGAACGCTCTGTGTAGCCTCACTACAGCTATTGGGTTCATCAGGAGAAACTTAATTAAAAGATCCCAGGAGCACATGTGGAAACGTATCTACATTTTTCGGGGGAAAAAAACTGTTCAAGTGCGTATACAATCTGGCTGTTTTCCAGTTATGGCAGAAAAGAAAGCGAATATTCTGGTCAACCTCTTGCTGATTATATAAAAATATTTGACTTGAGATATCGGTGGGATATACTGACCTTGCAAAAATTTACATTTTTGACATTTTATACACTATTTTACTCTGTTTGACCATAAAGCAAAAGTCCGATTGACCAGTGCATCTCAACTTATTGTTGTCAAGCTGGTAAAGGAAATAATTTCATCGAAACGCAAAAGACTTCGAGTCACATTTCTTAAGCATCAAATAATTTCCATTCCTAAAAGGTAATACAGTTCCCATTTATTTATTCTTGCTCACAACGTGATAGGCTTTTTTCTGGCCATATATATGACTTCTGTAGGCACAAACATCCATTTATCGCTTACTGATTGCAGTGCCTAGATTATATTACTTCTATTACAAACATGTCTAAATAGTTAATCAATTGTCATTTCAACAAGAAACATCATTTTTCCTTCAGTTTTCGAAACTTCCAAGTCATAAAGATACAGATTTTGGTTAAATTAACCCCGTAGATATTTTGTACACTTCCTGTTGATGTCCATACCATTAGTGACCTTTGTGACTTTTGGTAGATGAACCCACGAATACATTTGACATGCCCTCTAATATCCAGTTATCGGGATTGTGTCAACATTGTATTTAAATTTTGTCAACATTGTATTTAAATTTTGTCAACATTGTATTTAAATTTTGTCAACATTGTAGTCAACATTGTATTTAAATTTTGTCAACATTGTATTTAAATTTTGTCGATTTTGTCCAAACGATTACAATGCAGTTTTAAAATAACAATCAAGCATTTAGATGTGAAGTTGAGCTTATTCAGTCGTACAATTAGGGATGGATATGTGTTCTCTTGTGCATAAACAAGAGTTGTTTCAAAGTTATTTTAAAATCCTAACGACTAAATCATTTTCTGGAGAAGGTTTAGAAACGGAGCAAAATTTGAATGTCTTTCTTAAGTGGTAGTTTATTAAATATTTTTACCTGCTTGTAATTTCAAGAATGTAATCCTAGCAGTTAAAAATAATTACAATATACAGTTTGTGCTGTGTTTATTTGAAGTCACATGGTCAGGGAATACATTCTTTAATGACCAAACAGTGCACACAAATCTTGGCGCGAATGTTATGCCATAATATATAATTCAGTACGTGATATCCGTAGCGAAATTTACCGCTTAACGGAGCAGGTAAAGAAAGCAAAGCTACTCGCAGGTTGGTAAGCGATGATATGTTTAATGAGTTGTTTCCCTTGACTTAGTGAAACTGGTTGGCAATGTTGATTGATATCTTATTATGATATGACACTATATTAACATATCTCTCTGATACACAGCTTCAAGAAACCTCAGTTTCAAATAATAGTACACACTAAGATATTAACATAATTTCACGTATAGACTAGGCTTGGGATTAAAACAATCTAAAGTTTTCAAACACGTTTCAAATGTTCTGCACTGTCAGTAAAATTCACAAATCTCATGGAATTCAACTAAGATTCAAAATAATCTCATGAAAAAACAACATATAAAAATTGAAACAACAATTGGAATAAACACATGCTTCACCACGTCCCTCGAGTTGATCCACTCTCTTGTATCGGCCGCTCGCACCCTTCATGGATCCACTACAGGTACAGTCAGTCATACGTATACACGTACAGACAGCATACAGCACCCTCGTCTTAGCTACGTCTACAGTCGTGGCTCCACCACATGTACAGACATACGTACATACATATAGACGTCTAGATAGCTCTTTTTCGTTAGCTAAACTCACGAATCTCTTTACATCCGTTAGACTAGTTAGACTGTTAGCCTCGTAACTACCACGTAAGCTACAATAAAACCAAACTGGTAAAATTAATGAGTTTTGGAAAATACTAATACATTAAACTCTTTAAAACAACTTGAAATTCACGGTTCACAACGTTTCAAATCTGCGTTGTAATAAATAAATCCATACACGATATAACAATACAAACTCAATAAACTTCGTATATCAAATAAAATATAAATTTAACACTCACCCATATGGCTTATAGAAATACCACGTGAAAATACGTGCTCTCTTCACCAGATCCAAAGTGACCACTCTCGGTTATACCTTAATCTTGCTTAAATTCATAGGACAGTGAGTAATATTCAGGGTAAAATACCCGTACATATCGTGATTATGATGTCCGTAGCCGCAAGTAGTTTACGGCGGCGAGACATATGTTGGTTCCGTCGCTTGTCTGGAAAAACACCTGTTCATCCTAGATAGCGTTGTACTCATGCACAACACAGTCAAATATTTCTCAGGCATAAAAAAAGTTATTTTCCTTTTAATTCTGTGACATACATACATACATACATACATGCATGCATGCATGCATGCATGCATGCATGCATACATACATACATACATACATACATACATACATACATACATACATACATACATACATACATACATACATACATACATACATACATAGTTTGCTATTTGGATTCATTTCTTTATCTTTAGATCAAGACAGACAATTTTCGCGCATGCGAAATGCTTCGTGAAAAACATTTATCACGGTTTTAGTCCTGTGACAAAAATGACAAGCTCATAATTAAACAAAATATTTAGATTGGTTTGATGCTTTTATGTCCCTTGAAACTTGAAACGTTTTAGTATAGATCAAAAGGTTTTACAATTAGACCATATTGGGATTGATTAAAATGAAATCGACTAAAAGTAAGAAGGAAAAAGCCCCGTTTATACTAGCTTATAAGTCGAGTCCGACTGCAAGAAACATAGACCCTAATCATGCATTATGCGACGGCATATCATGATCACCGCTGTTTGTTGTGATGAGCACTGCAAATACCCGGATCTGACGGCACACTACTTGACGGCATAATTTGTTTCCGTGCAGTTTGGATTTGGACCTGGCTACTCAGCGGGTATAACGATACAATATAATTTATTAACCTTCCTAATAAAGTGCAAATTTACATGGAAAGATATTAGGTTCTTACTACCACCACCAAAAGTAAAGTCTAAACTATTAACCTGCTATTCGCCATAATTATAAACATGTCGGCCTAACTTCACAAAGAATTGCACATGGTTGCATTTTTGTAACTCCTTACGTTATTTGGTATTATACATATTGGATGTCCTATTCTATGGAAAAGTGTATTAAAAAGAAAGAGCACCAGTTTACCATAACCCAAGACGTTTTCTTTGTAAGATATAATTTACTTAAGTAATATTTAACGTGTATTGACAAAGAAGAGAACCAGTATGCTATTGGACAAGAAAGGTAACTGACAATAATCATGCACGAAACTAAAATAGTTGCTCAACGGCGAGAAAAAAAGCTTTAGTTCAGTTTCGATCATGTTAAATGAAGCCTTGCTAAAACTCAGATTCGGCTCCAGTCTGGGTTGGTCTTTTCACGTTGACAGTTCTTTTCAAAACAAAACTAAGCGATTGATAAGAAACTTTTCGACCGAACAGATTGCGCATGGGAACATGAACACTGTGTCAGAATAAAAAATATAATGATACGTTGTCACTTAAGGAACTATCGTACCGCTATTGAGTACTTTACAGTCAAATTATGACACATTATTTAATAATGTAGCTGATTGTAGCTACAGCATTATAAGACGCTATAGAAAAAAAATATTGCCCAAACTAAACACACATAATTATATCTCTTCCCACGAGTTTGATTTTCTAGTAATATTTTTCTAATTTGACAATGTCAATAATTACAGTCATTTGGAAGGAGTTCCATTCATACAAATAATTCTTTTCCATTTTAGAAGCAATCTTCTTTAAAAGTGTCACTTATTGTATTTGCGCCTCAAATACCCTCCAGAATAAAAAATATACCCTTCAGCCCGAACAGACGAAGTAAAAGCGCAAAACCAAAGAACGTAAATTCTGCCGGAGTAAAAGAAACACAAAACAAAACACAAACGACAAGGAAACATCGGTAAATCATTCTATCAGAATGAACTGAAATTCCTTGCGTTATTCAAAGTACTTACTTTCTATAGTCGATCGCGAGTAGCTGATATGATTGTTATATAGATGAGGATATATTGTTTTTTATCCCCAATTTTTCAGATTTATTTAAGACCAATACATGTCGATTAATGTTTATTGGCAATCATAATGAATGAAATCACATTTATCACATCATACATGTAGAATTTAACAGGAGGCAATTCGTTTACCGTCTGTGACCTCTAAATCCATGTAGGATGTGATCTTTCCTAAATCAATGTTGACTGTAACCTGTTCTAAATCAATGTAGGTTGTGACATTTTCTAAACCCATGCAGACTGTAACCTTTTCTTAATCTATGTAGGCTGTGACATTTTCTAAATCCATGCAGGCTATAATCTTTCCTTCTTTCCTAAATCCATGCAGACTGTAACCTTTTCTAAATCCATGCAGACTGTGACCTTTTCTAAGTCAATGTAGGTTGTGACATTGTCTAAATCCATGGAGGCTTTAACCTTTTTTAAATCCATGGAGGCTGTAACCTTTTCTAAATCCATGCAGACTGTGACCTTTTTAAAATCCATGCAGACTGTAACCTTTTCTAACTCCATGCAAACTGTGACCTTTTCTAAATCAATGTAGGTTGTGACATTTTCTAAATCCATGCTGACTGTGACCTTTCTTAAAAGCCATTTGGGCTCTGATCTTTCTTAAATCCATATATGGTGTGACCTTTCCTTAATCCTTGTAGGATGTATCGCAATCGATATATGCTGTGACTGTATCTGAATCCATGTTGGCAGTTATCTTTCCTAAATCCATGTTGGCAGTTTTCATTTCTAAAAGCCATACAAGCTGTGCTATTTCACAAATTCATGTACGCTTGACTCTTTCTAAATCCATGTAGGCGGTAAACCTTAAGAACTCTATGTAGGCTGTGAACTTGATTAAATCCTTTCAGGCTGTGACGGTTCCGAAATCTATGTAAGCTGTGAAATTTTCTGGCTGTGATCTTTCCTAAGTCCAAGTGGACTGTGACTTTTCTAAATCCGTGTAGGATGTTAATATTTCTAATTCCATGTAGTCTGTGACCTATTATAATTCCATGTAGGCCGAGATCGTTGCTAAATCCACGTAAGCTGTGACCTGTTCTAAATTGATGTAGGCTGTGATCTTTTCTAAATCCCTGTAGGCTGTGATCTTTTCTAAATCCCTGTAGGCTGTGATCTTTTCTAAATCCATGTAGGCTGTGATATTTTCTAAATCCATATAGGCTGTGATCTTTTCTAAATCCATGTAGGCTGTGATCTTTTCTAAATCCATGTAGGCTGCGACATGTTCTAAATCATTGTTGGCTCTGATTTGTCCTAAAGATATGTAGGCTTTGACTTGTCCTAAATCCAAGTAAGCTGTGACTCTTTCTAAATCCATGTAGGCTGTGACCTTTGCTAAATTCATGTAGGCTTGGATCTTTCCTAAACCCATGTACGCTGTGACCTTTCTTAAATCGATTCAGGCAGTGATCTGTAATAAAACCATTTAGGCTGTTACCTTTACTAAATCCTTTTTGTCTGTTACCTTTTCTAAATCCATCTAGGATGTGACCTTTCCTAAATCAATGTAGGCTGTGATCGTTAGTAAATCCATGTAGACTAACTTTTCTAAATCCATTTAGGCTGTGACGTTTTCTAAATCTTTGTAGGCAGTGAACTTTATTAAATCCAGTTAGGTTGTGACCTTTTCTAAATCCATGTAGGTTGTGATATTTTCTAAATTAAATCCAAGTAGGCTGTGACCTTTCCTAAATCCACGTAGGCTGTGACCTTTATTAAATCCATGCAGACTGTAACCTTTACTTAATCCATGTAGGCTGTGAAGTTTTCTAAATCCTTTTAGGCTGTGAATTTTAATAAATCCAGTTAGGCTTTGACCGTTTCTAAATCAAGGTAGGTTGTGACCTTTTCTAAATCGATTTAGGCTGGTATCTTTTCTAAATCAATGTAGGATGTGACCTTTACTAAATTCATTTTGGCGTTGATCGTTTCTAAAATACATATAGGTGATAGTTTGTATATTCTTGTAGGTCGTGACTCTTTCTAAATCGATGTTGGAGGTGATCGTTTTTAAATCCATGTAGGCTGTGACCTTTTATAATTCCATGTAGGCTGTGACCTTTTCTAAATCCATGTAGATTGTGACCGTTACTAAATCGATGTAGGCGGTTATCATTTTTAAAAACATGTAGACTGTGATCTTTTTTAAATCCATGTAGATTGTGATCTTTTTTAAATTCATATTAAGGCAGGATTGGAAATGATATTTGCATGTCTTTCCCTAATTTGATAAGGCTGAGTTTTGTTTTGGCCTTGTAAAAGAAGCAACTCTTGCTAACTAGTAAAACCAGTCAAGCAATAATTCTTAAATAGCTTGAAACGGCAAATATTCACTTCAGTAATGACACAATTTTCTTACTTGTGATCTCAATAACAAATGGTATTACTATACGTAAAAGAAAATTATGTGATAATTGTAAAAGTAAAATCTTGTTACAAAATGAAAACGTATGCATGCATTGTAACACTCGTATAACAAAATGTTTATTTTATGTGTGAATTGTAAGGGGATACTCGTTTCAGAGAATGAAAACCTATGCATCATTTCTAAAGGGACATTCTTGTTACAGAATTACTATTTTATTTATGTGTGAATTATATAGAGACATCTGCGTTAAAAATGGTCTATATTATGCGTGCGTTGCACAGAACACTTGTGTTACAATAGTAATGATGTTTGAAAGGACATTCATGTTAGAAACGTATGTTAATTATACGTAAATTTTAAATAGACATTCGTGTTACAATAGGCTGTTATTAACTATAAGTGAATTGTAAATGGACACACGTGTTACAAAATGATTATATTAATTATGTGTGAATTGTAGAAGCACACGCGTTTTACACAATTATTTATATTGATTATGTTTGAACGGTAAAAATACACTCATGCTACAAAAGGGTGTTTTCAATCACTCAGTCAAAATCGCTTTAAAAATAGGATTGGCACCAACAGGAAGTTGTATTTATTAGCTTGCGTGTCTTAGAATTGTATGTTAAGTTGCACATTATGTTCAGATCTAATTAGCTTGCGTGTCTTAGAATTGTATGTTAAGTGTGCACATTATGTTCAGATCTAATTAGCTTGAGTGTCTTAGAATTGTATGTTAAGTGTGCACATTATGTTCAGATCTAAGTTTATTTGTATGTCCACTCTCTAACTGGTTAGCCATTTCCTTTTCTATCGGATGTTTTGTTCTTTAGTAACTGGTTAGCCATTTCCTTTTCTATCTGATGTTTTGTTCTTTAGTAACTGGTTAGCCATTTCCCTTTCTATCGGATGTTTTGTTCTTTAGTGACTGGTTAGTCATTTCCTTTTCTATCGGATGTTTTGTTCTTTAGTGACTGGTTAGCCATTTCCTTTTCTATCGGATGTTTTGTTCTTTAGTAACTGGTTAGCCATTTCCTTTTCTATCGGATGTTTTGTTCTTTAGTGACTGGTTAGTCATTTCCTTTTCTATCTGATGTTTTGTTCTTTAGTAACTGGTTAGCCATTTCCTTTTCTATCGGATGTTTTGTTCTTTAGTAACTGGTTAGCCATTTCCTTTTCTATCTGATGTTTTGTTCTTTAGTAACTGGTTAGCCATTTCCTTTTCTATCTGATGTTTTGTTCTTTAGTAACTGGTTAGTCATTTCCTTTTCTATCGGATGTTTTGTTCTTTAGTAACTGGTTAGCCATTTCCTTTTCTATCGGATGTTTTGTTCTTTAGTAACTGGTTAGCCATTTCCTTTTCTATCGGATGTTTTGTTCTTTAGTGACTGGTTAGTCATTTCCTTTTCTATCGGATGTTTTGTTCTTTAGTAACTGGTTAGTCATTTCCTTTTCTATCGGATGTTTTGTTCTTTAGTAACTGGTTAGCCATTTCCTTTTCTATCTGATGTTTTGTTCTTTAGTAACTGGTTAGCCATTTCCTTTTCTATCTGATGTTTTGTTCTTTAGTAACTGGTTAGTCATTTCCTTTTCTATCTGATGTTTTGTTCTTTAGTAACTGGTTAGTCATTTCCTTTTCTATCGGATGTTTTGTTCTTTAGTAACTGGTTAACCATTTCCTTTTCTATCTGATGTTTTGTTCTTTAGTAACTGGTTAGCCATTTCCTTTTCTATCGGATGTTTTGTTCTTTAGTAACTGGTTAGTCATTTCCTTTTCTATCGGATGTTTTGTTCTTTAGTAACTGGTTAGCCATTTCCTTTTCTATCGGATGTTTTGTTCTTTAGTAACTGGTTAGTCATTTCCTTTTCTATCGGATGTTTTGTTCTTTAGTAACTGGTTAGCCATTTCCTTTTCTATCTGATGTTTTGTTCTTTAGTAACTGGTTAGCCATTTCCTTTTCTATCGGATGTTTTGTTCTTTAGTAACTGGTTAGTCATTTCCTTTTCTATCGGATGTTTTGTTCTTTAGTAACTGGTTAGTCATTTCCTTTTCTATCGGATGTTTTGCTCTTTAGTAACTGGTTAGTCATTTCCTTTTCTATCGGATGTTTTGTTCTTTAGTAACTGGTTAGCCATTTCCCTTTCTATCGGATGTTTTGTTCTTTAGTAACTGGTTAGTCATTTCCTTTTCTATCGGATGTTTTGTTCTTTAGTAACTGGTTAGTCATTTCCCTTTCTATCGGATGTTTTGTTCTTTAGTAACTGGTTAGCCATTTCCTTTTCTATCGGATGTTTTGTTCTTTAGTAACTGGTTAGCCATTTCCCTTTCTATCGGATGTTTTGTTCTTTAGTAACTGGTTAGTCATTTCCTTTTCTATCGGATGTTTTGTTCTTTAGTAACTGGTTAGCCATTTCCCTTTCTATCGGATGTTTTGTTCTTTAGTAACTGGTTAGTCATTTCCTTTTCTATCTGATGTTTTGTTCTTTAGTAACTGGTTAGTCATTTCCTTTTCTATCGGATGTTTTGTTCTTTAGTGACTGGTTAGTCATTTCCTTTTCTATCTGATGTTTTGTTCTTTAGTAACTGGTTAGTCATTTCCTTTTCTATCGGATGTTTTGTTCTTTAGTGACTGGTTAGCCATTTCCTTTTCTATCGGATGTTTTGTTCTTTAGTAACTGGTTAGTCATTTCCTTTTCTATCGGATGTTTTGTTCTTTAGTAACTGGTTAGCCATTTCCCTTTCTATCGGATGTTTTGTTCTTTAGTAACTGGTTAGTCATTTCCTTTTCTATCGGATGTTTTGTTCTTTAGTAACTGGTTAGTCATTTCCTTTTCTATCGGATGTTTTGTTCTTTAGTAACTGGTTAGCCATTTCCCTTTCTATCGGATGTTTTGTTCTTTAGTAACTGGTTAGTCATTTCCTTTTCTATCGGATGTTTTGTTCTTTAGTAACTGGTTAGTCATTTCCTTTTCTATCGGATGTTTTGTTCTTTAGTAACTGGTTAGTCATTTCCTTTTCTATCGGATGTTTTGTTCTTTAGTAACTGGTTAGTCATTTCCTTTTCTATCTGATGTTTTGTTCTTTAGTAACTGGTTAGCCATTTCCTTTTCTATCGGATGTTTTGTTCTTTAGTAACTGGTTAGTCATTTCCTTTTCTATCTGATGTTTTGTTCTTTAGTAACTGGTTAGTCATTTCCTTTTCTATCGGATGTTTTGTTCTTTAGTAACTGGTTAGTCATTTCCTTTTCTATCGGATGTTTTGTTCTTTAGTAACTGGTTAGTCATTTCCTTTTCTATCGGATGTTTTGTTCTTTAGTAACTGGTTAGCCATTTCCTTTTCTATCGGATGTTTTGTTCTTTAGTGACTGGTTAGTCATTTCCTTTTCTATCGGATGTTTTTTTCTTTAGTAACTGGTTAGCCATTTCCTTTTCTATCGGATGTTTTGTTCTTTAGTAACTGGTTAGTCATTTCCTTTTCTATCGGATGTTTTGTTCTTTAGTAACTGGTTAGTCATTTCCTTTTCTATCGGATGTTTTGTTCTTTAGTAACTGGTTAGCCATTTCCTTTTCTATCGGATGTTTTGTTCTTTAGTGACTGGTTAGTCATTTCCTTTTCTATCGGATGTTTTGTTCTTTAGTAACTGGTTAGCCATTTCCTTTTCTATCGGATGTTTTGTTCTTTAGTAACTGGTTAGTCATTTCCTTTTCTATCGGATGTTTTGTTCTTTAGTAACTGGTTAGCCATTTCCTTTTCTATCGGATGTTTTGTTCTTTAGTAACTGGTTAGCCATTTCCTTTTCTATCGGATGTTTTTTCTTTAGTATTTTACTGTGTTTTAATACACAATAATCATTCATTCGTAATGTCACTACTACAGTATTTGTATTCTGTTAATTACCCTCATGGATTAAAGCTAATTATTATTTGATTCCTATAATGATAATAGGGCTATTCAACACCAAATTTCTTTTTATAAAACGACAATGAAGAAAAAAATTTCGAATCCTGACGTGACATATATTAAAACTATTATATTTATCAACATGACAGCATCCATCGGAAAAAAAATCTGGTTTTAAAACACGCAAAATGTTAAGTTCCTTAGCAGTTAATTCGAACTGGACTACCTTACCAAAGTTTAATCTTTGTGTATTCCCCCACCCCCACCTCCATTTCTTGGTATCGCCATTTATAAGCAAATTTACACAGTTTGTAGACAACAGCTGCATTGCTAACTATTAGTCAAACTTTAGTCGAAATACTAAAGGTTATCAGAATCAGGGAGCATTTAAGGAAATGGTTTTCTGACAATTAGACCTAAAAAAAATTGAATGAAATATGTAAAGCCGCGTACTGAAACAGAAAATAATTGAAGGAAATATGTAAAGCCGCGTACTGAAACAGAAATTAATTAAAGGAAATATATAAAGCCGCGTACTGAAACAGATCTTAAATGAAGGAAATATGTAAAGCCGCTTTCGTAATAGAGCATATGACATGAAACTTCAGGCAAGAGACGCCTTTTATTAAATTTCGATAATCAATTTGATAACTTAAAACGAAAGTCCAGAAAACTTGCTTTTCATCAATTAGGACCGTTATAAATATCAATTGAATGATAAAGCTATTACCCCTGCTTATTTCAAAATAACAAACTGTATTTCTTTGATTATAAAAAGGCGGCGTTTTTTAACGAGGTCATTTCATCTGTATCATCACGTAGTGATTGAAATAACCCAACCACCCCCCATCCTCCTAATTTATACAATAGAAGCGATGTAATACTGAAAGAAAAAGAAAAAGAAACACTTTGACTTTGACTTCAGGAAGTAACATACATTATACCATCTCCTTATAGTATATACCCCACAAAACCTGATAATATTGCAAACATATTGTTTTCAAATTATTCCTTATGATATCTGACTGCTATTATGATATTTATTCATAATATTTATACAGTTATGATATTTAGTTATGATAGTTGTACAGTTATGATATTTAGTTATGATATTTGTACAGTATTTATATTTAGTTATGATATTTGTATGATTATGATGTTTAGTTATGATATTCGTAGAGTTATGATATTTAGTTCTGATATTTGTACAGTTATGATATTTAGTTATGATATTTGTACAGTTTATATGGCTTTCAGCTCATTAAAATGTATCATAAAATATATAAAGCATTTAACGATGTGGATATAATATTTATAAAAAGCGTTGGGCAGAATTTGGCACAACAAAATATGTTATTTTAACCTCTCCGGTGGCCTAATGGTTAGAGTGCTCGCCGCGGAAGCGGGTGGTCGTGGGTTCGATCCACGGCCGAGTCATACCAAAGACTTACAAAAATGGTAACAGCTGCCTCACTTGGCGCTCAGCATTAAGATGTTAGTGTTATGAATGGTCGGCCTGGTGTCAGGATAATGTGTTTGGGTGGGACATGCTACCTGTATGTGGCATGATGCCCCAGTGTTAGACATCACTATAACCTGCCTCACTGCAGACATCGTATCGATATGACTGAAAAATTGTTAAAGCTAAGCTAAAAATCCTAATTAAACAAACAAGAAAAACTAAATTATTTATATACTCCAAGTTTATTGAGTAGTTGGAAGTTTACCCACTCTCGTACACACACACACACACACACACACACACACATATATATATATATATATATATATATATATATATATATATATATATATATATATATATATATATATATATATATATATATTGAAACGGGAGTCAACTTAGGTCTGTCAAATTTTTTAGACAAATCTTTGAGGAGTGTGTCGAGAAAGAATTTTAGAAGAATTGTGTACAAAACCATCTGCATCAACTTATTTTCGAGTACCATTCTGGTCCCATCCCAAAATTGTGTTTTTCTCCACTTGATTAATAATGTAGCACAAAATATGTCAAGAACCTCGTGATAGGAAAATTGTGTATGTTTTGCAATATATTAAAATGTTTGAGAGTTTGGTACAAATTATTGGTTGATTTCTAAGTATCATATATAAAGTCTGCTAATATCGGAATTCAACAAGAATCCATGTGGGGGCCGTTTCATTTTAGAATTATATAAACTATATAGTGGATAATTCTTTTAGTGTAACAAGAGATGTTTATTTTTATCCGATACCTCTGATCTTAAACATAGAAGTAACTCGATGATATTCATTGAAAGTACTCCAAATCGTCTTTTATCTTAAGCTTTACGTTTTAGTTTCAGAATAGTTGATCAAACATAAACCAGAGATGACCTTCTTTTTGTCCGTGTCGCTCATTACAGTGATAACAGTGGTATGGCCTCGAGCTTGCAGATAGTCCTACCATCATTGGCTTGGTTGACTATCTAACTCATCTTCATTTAACTATTGGGTCTAACTGAAAATGTACAGAGCATACAAATACTCCGACCAGTATTGCTAATGATTAACTAGGCTTACTTTTGCAAACTTGAATATACTTTTTTCAAAATCGATTCTAAACAAAATTTGCTTTACTTTCATACGTCCAAAGATTCAATATTCCTGCAAAGTTTGGGATGATTTAACTGAACATATGTCAGCTTTTTTTCAGAGTATTCAGTTAGAAGCAGGGAGAATCGTGAATTGCTTAACGATGCACGTCGATTGAAAATCTCTTTTAATCGTGACTGGCTTACCGGTAGCAGTCCATATAAAATGTGTTCAAATCGTGACTGGCTTACCGATCGATATACGTTAGTAGAAAATGTCCTTTAATAGTTAATGGCTTACCGAAATCCGTTAATAGAAAAGGTCCTTTATGTGACTGGTTTACTGATATAGGTCGATATAAAATTTACTTCAATCGTGGCTGGTTTACCGATATACTTTGATAGAAGAATGACTTTTATTAGGAAAGATAATGCGCATCCTAGACATGTTTGAAGTTTATTAGACTTTCACTGTTATTTAAAATAGTATTTTTTAAAAAAACACATAACTGCGTTGTATCCGTAAGAAGTTCCTTTGTATTTTTTATATACGAGATATATCAAATCTCACTCTTTAGAATCGTGACTTGACAAATCTGAGAATGGCGACTTGACAGTTACTAGAATCATGACTTGACAACTCTAATCAAAAGTAGGTTAATCTTTTTCTTCATCTTTCTGTCAAAACAAATGTTTGAATTCTGCATATGCATGTTTGTCTGGACGAGTATGACAATATTTGTATAATCTCAAATTTGTTTTTCAGAAATACTAACATTTGCAGTATACAATAATAAGATATCCATAGAATATGTTTAGGAACAATATTTATATTATTGTTCAACATTTTCGGTCTCCTGTTTTTTAGTTACATTTTAGAGTGACAAAAATATTATCGAGAAATAAATCACGTTTTGTCTCATCGTTCAAATATGGCGTCAGTATTGATGTATTACAAGGATATATCATAGACAAGTGTATATCCTATACATATATGTATCATTTCACATATACAATATTGAAATTCACTTCTATCTCAATCTCGTTACCTCCAATATCCGTCTCTGGAAGAATAGAATATATGTTTTAGACCAGGCATTAATAAATCAACACAATTCAAAAGAGAACCTTATGCTAGTCATTCTATTGAACTGTTTGGAGTAAACCTAACACGTCTCATTCTGTATTCATAGTTTTAAGTTTGAAATTTCAGCCCACGTTTCGATTATTATTCACCACCTGTATATGTATTAACTATTAAACAAAGTCGAATTCGTATACAAAGGCACCACAAATATACAAGAGTATATGCTATTTATTTTATTTCCTAATTTGTAGTGTTCGTGTAGTCGACGTGGATAGAATTATATTCTACTTCTTTTTAAATATGATTTCCTTTTCCTTTTCTGAATTCTTATTTCATTTTCTTCGCAAACCCCCCCCCCCCCCATCTTGTCCTTTTTTGTGCAGCTGTTATCTTGTCCAATTCTGTTATAACGTTATTGCCTTTGAAAAATAAATACAACTGCTTTCTACCGCTTTATGTGTTACTATTGTAACGGGAGAGAGATCTTAAAAAGTGACTATTACCCATAATGCCACATGAGCAGTATAGGCAAGTCTTCAAAGAACATTATAGATTACAAAGACGTCAGAAATAATTACTTTTGAATATTTGACAAGTTTGATGGGAACTTTCACATCTAATTAGTTGTAATCTTTGACTTAGGAGCACAGTATAGTGACCATGATTCTAATTCAAGAGTGTGCGTTCATGGTCTGATTTGAAGAACTGGTATAATAATTTTTGGGATAGGTGCGATCATTGTTTTGGGTTTTGATTATCTGATAGACTCTGTCGAGCTTTTTATCTACTTCGACCTAATTATATATACATACTATTCAAAGGGATGATAGAATTCAAAACTATCGTATGTAAGAACTTGGAATTAGATTAAAAAAGCAAGTGAAGCTTGTTTATTTATCAATATTTATAACAATGACAATAACAAAAGCATAAAATATTACTCTCGTCATATTAGTTTTACGCAATTTATATACAAATCCTTTATCTCCTAACAATTAAATAAATAGCGTACAAGTTATTTCTGATATGTCACTTTTGAATTAAATGTCACAATTCTCATGTAACTTTAACAAAGGGCTCCTGAGGTGGAGAACAGTCCAATTTTTCTGATTCATTCCTTGACAAAGACATAAACACAAAGTAATATCTGTATAATTGGTGGGATACAGAAAGGAAACCATTTTCCACTTAGGTTGAGATTATACAAGATTAAGTCTATTCTTTATGAAGGACAACAAAACATGACAATTTACCTTGAAAAGAACTTGGAAAAGATCACTTTCTCTGTACTTATCTATACGATTAAATCGGGAAGAGATGACAACTTTGAAAGTCAAATTTACAATTATACATATAATGTATGTCTGTTGAAGACATCTAGCTATGGACTTCTCGCTGAACTTTCTATTGTATTTATGATGGGTTATTGTGTGCTTCTCACTGGATTTACCATCTCATTTATGAGGAGTTCCAAATGAATTATGAGGAGTTCCAAATGAATTATGAAAAAGGAAGATACTATTACTCAAATGTACGATTAGTTGGGGCAATTCATTCAACGTGTTAGCGACGAGATACTTTCAAAATCAGTAACATTCTCGTGTAAGACCAAGGGGCAATCATATGAAACAATGTCTACAAAAAGAATTTCTGCAGCTTTCTATTTTGTCGTTTCTTTCTATGTGAACACCAAGTAATGTTGCTTTCAGTGTTGTAAATATCACTGAAAGACCACAAAGTATATACAGAGCTTATTCACCTTGATACATACTAAAGGTATCTCAGGTAATATTAAGCAGTGCATTCCAACCTTTTTGACATGATTTTATATATCAACTTAACAAATCTCGCGGGCTAAAATGTGCGCACCCTTGGCAAACCACTGATATATTACAGTTTCATCGATATTATTGGCCTAATTATTTTGATAGTTAACGTACTATTCTTACTCAGCATGTCTATAGTTGTTTCAGCAATGGATAAATCGCTCATTGATTGTCATATAGTAACTCTCACATTTGCAACTTCTAGGATCATATCTGAAAATGAGTTCCAATAGCTTCCATTTGGATTACCTTGGTTCTTTACAAAACGATGATTTCTCGAGATGGTTCGAATGCAAAGAAACTATTACGTTCAACTTCTCTTTCAATCCCTATGGCCAATCCAATCGTTAAAAATAACCGATGTAATCGAAAAATATTGCAGTTTCTTGTGTTTTGTTTGAAGACAGTGTTTCATTGTCGAACAAAATATATTATTTTTCTATCATTTACTATTTAAACATATATCCAATGCGTACCTTTAAACTTTCAGATCTAGCCGAGCTGATGTGAATGTAACTCAGTTCCCTTCAGTAATTAAATATAATTGGATTGGATGCTCCCTACATTTATAAAGCGTAATAACAATATCATTTGTATACTGTAACATAAATTCTTACTTTACTTCCTCAAGACTTAACCAATGGTTGATCGTTCATATTAGTGTTGACGGCACATCATATATCGGGCCGAGGCAACTAATGCAAAATATTTTCGCAATAACGACACCATGGCGGCGCACATCGGCTTGGTCTGGGCAGGATTGGGACCTTCTGGCTATGATTCAAACACCACTAACCTACTGCAGCTCCTTTTCGAAATAAAATTGGTAAATGTATTTAATGATGTTAACATAATGTATATGCAAGGTTAGTAGCTTGCTTAGCTAGCAGGCTTTGCTACTATATAGGTCCTTTTCCTGTAGCTTTCCGTACTAAATTCCTTTGCTTCTGGTGTCATTATCCATTACTTACGTATACACATAATAGCCCAGTTTACGGTTGGTGAAAACATTCGCTTTAATCGAACCTTATCGGCAGTTATGCACTAAATTCAGAAATTATTTGAAATAGAGCTCAAAAGATTTGAGACACATAACTATTACTACACATCATAAAAGTGATAGTAATATTCATTGATCGTGACACAAAACTGACACTTGACAGGGACGAAAAAATTGCATATATATATATATATATATATATATATATATATATATATATATATATATATATATATATATATATATATATATATATATATATATATGTGTGTGTGTGTGTGTGTGTGTGTGTGTGTGTGTGTGTGTGTGTGTGTGTTCAGCCGAGACCAGTCATCTTCTATTCTTCTACTCGAGCTTCGCCCTTGCGGATCAAGACTTGCCATAGGTGATCAAATCTTCATATCTATCATATAACATGGGAAACTATATGTGCTTTTGAAGGCGCTAATTTCTCTATAAAGTCTTATGTTACTAATTATTACATTGATCACTAATTTCTCTATAAAGTCTTATGTTACTAATTATTACATTGATCGCTAATTTCTCTATAAAGTCTTATGTTACTAATTATTACATTGATCGCTAATTTCTCTATAAAGTCTTATGTTACTAATTATTACATTGATCGCTAATTTCTCTATAAAGTCTTATGTTACTAATTATTACATTGATCGCTAATTTCTCTATAAAGTCTTATGTTACTAATTATTACATTGATCGCTAATTTCTCTATAAAGTCTTATGTTACTAATTATTACATTGATCGCTAATTTCTCTATAAAGTCTTATGTTACTAATTATTACATTGATCGCTAATTTCTCTATAAAGTCTTATGTTACTAATTATTACATTGATCGCTAATTTCTCTATAAAGTCTTATGTTACTAATTATTACATTGATCACTGAAGTTGATGGATTCATATTGATAACTCCCTAATAAATCGCATCTTTCAGAATGACCATATGCTGATCTATGATGATATCAGAGAAATTATCATTGGTAAAATTAATATGCAAAAGTTCGTTTTCGCGGTGATTCTCATAATGGCAATTGAGCATAAAAAATAACAAAGTTATTTCTATCATCTGAAATGTAATGTCGTTTACTCTCACGAAATATGTAAGTAATTATATTATAATATGCTTATACATTGCCTTTGGAATCATTTATCTCAACAGTTTAATTTAATTGGACAGCCTGCCGAACCTTGCGGTCTCTTATAAAAGCATTAATTTTATTTCGATTTTTTTTCTCTCATCTAAAATAACCTTATTATCTACTGTTATATGTCCTTCAACATGTTATTTTATCGTGACGTTTCCATTTATTTAAATGTGGTTTCAAAGTGAATATACTTACACTATGGTCATATAGTGTTTCACGTACATGATTTTATTAACTCATAATGCACATAACGGTAGTTGACAAGTTAATCGTGTTTACCATCCTGCCCTTATAGAAACTATCTAAATAGCTTGCTATCCCTTACGTGTGATTTTAGGGGAGGTCTTCTTACATGAACGAAATAGTGTTTAATCTGATACTCACTAAACATGTTGTCATAAAATCTCATTGTTAATTGGTTAATTGCTAATTCGACAAACTTACTGTTCTTGAATTCATAAAATTTAAATACAACAACTTCCTAGCTAAGACAATAGAAGCATGGCAAAGTAAACTTATTATGACTGGAGATACTAAAGTATTGATAAAAAAATGTATCTAAAATGAGTAACGATTTAACATTGAATTTTAAAAAAAACGAGTTGAATGATGTCCAGCTTTAATGACCTTGAAAAAAAGCAATTGACGTTATTCATTTACAAATATAATGCGATTTTAACCAGTCTTAGCGCTTGTTACAAAGGTTTTAACCAGTCTTAGCGCTTGTTACAAAGGTTTTAACCAGTCTTAGCGCTTGTTACAAAGGTTTTAACTAGTCTTAGCGCTTGTTACAAAGGTTTTAACCAGTCTTAGCGCTTGTTACAAAGGTTGGGTAAATATACAGAGGATCTCAAATGGGCGATGATATAATATTGGGTTTATTCAACGTGTTTCATAAATTGAATAATAAGTCATTACCCATTTGAGATTCTTTTTATCACATAGTCTTTATTTCAGTGTAAATTATTTAGTTAGAAAAAAGAACGAATAATTTCGTTCATTCTCATAGACGTTGCACTTTTCATCTGTTGTGCATAAAATATAGTCCTAAACAAAGTTGAACTAGTAAAAGTAGATTGTACATTTCTTACAAACTATAAATAAACAGAAAAGCTTGCACCTGATTAAGCAGAACATTTTATAACAACAAAATCATTTTTCAAAACAGAATGATTAATGCGTTGTGATGCCAAAATGATTTGGTAAACACTAAGCATAGAGTACATGTTTACCCTAAAATGTCACTTGCAGAACCAAATATTACGTTGTTGCAATTCTTACGTGAAATAGGATTACTGGATGCAGAAATTCCCGCATTTACTGCAATGCATTTGTGACCTAATATTTTTAGTTTTATGCCATGATTCTCATTATGATATTGTTATACATAACATAGCATACCACTATGTGGGTAACATATCGTAATTCCAACAGTCAAGATAACTGTACCTCAATTTCCTTTCGCGAGTCGTGTTCAAACATCGCCGCTAAAATTTTTCATTCAAAACCAAACATTCCAGAAGGCGTTGTTAAAAATGTTTACCCACGATCACAGCCAATCAATAAAGAGGATACTGCACAATAATGTCATGGCCTTATCTAGACCAATCAGAATCAAATAAAGTGATATTTTAACATGTGACAATATAACAAGTACGAAACTGCACATAGTATAGTAAAACTATACCTACTATGCGATAAATTACTATCTGGGTTATCTGTTATACTGTTAACAATACACACAAATTCTAGAAGTACTTCTGAAACGTCTTGGAAGTATGCATGAAAGTATGTATTGACGTCATGGAAGTATGCATGAAAATATCTATTGACGTCATGGAAGTATGCATGAAAGTATGTATTGACGTCATGGAAGTATGCATGAAAATATCTATTGACGTCATGGAAGTATGCATGAAAGCATCTACTTACGTCATGGAAGTATTCATGAAAATATCTATTGACGTCATGGAAGTATGCATGAAAGCATCTACTTACGTCATGGAAGCATGCATGAAAGCATCTACTGACGTCATGGAGGTATGCATGAAAGCATCTACTGACGTCATGGAAGTATGCATGAAAGCATCTACTGACGTCATGGATGTATGCATGAAAGCATCTACTTACGCCATGGAAGTATGCATGAAAATATCTATTGACGTCATGGAAGTATGCATGAAAACATCTTCTTACTTCATGGAAGTGTGCATGAAAATATCTTTTGACGTCATGGAAGTATGCATGAAAGCATCTACTGAAGTCATGGAACAATGGAAGAATGCATGAGATTATCTATTGACGTCATGGAAGTATGCATGAAAACATCTTCTTACGTCATGGAAGTATGCATGAAAATATCTTTTGACGTCATGGAAGTATGCATGAAAGCATCTACTGAAGTCATGGAACAATGGAAGAATGCATGAGCTTATCTATTGACGTAATGGAAGACTAAGACAAAGATAAGAATTCTTTATTTCAGACTACATAGTCCATACCTCTAAATTCAAAAATAAAGTTTTATAAAAAAAAAAAGAAAACATTTTAAACATAAAAGTACATACATACATATATGTATATACATCAACATCTACAACTGTTAACTGCGTCATGCATTATTAATAATAAAAATTAAATGACACATTTAAAGATTAATTTGTTCCATCTACTAATAATATGGGAATTTACATGAATGTCATAGTTCCAAAGAGATTTCAAAATACAGTTCTTACTATTAGATATTCTTGTCATCATTGAGAATACATACTTTCTCATTATTTCATCAAAACTGAATACATTATAGTTAACAAACATGTTGGAGGCACTGTTCCACCTTGGAAGACCTAATAGAAACCGAAGACTATTATTATGACCAATAACTAGTTTTCTTTTCGTACATTCACTAAAGTTTGTCCACAGAGGAGTGCAATACATGGTGCAGCAATACGATTTTAATAATCTAATTTTGATATACAATGAACAATTCTTGCATTTACGCAGAAGCATGTTTGTACGAGTACACAGAGATCGGTAATGTCTCATCAGATCTTCATTATCCGACCGATTGAATTTCAAAATATGACCCAAAGAGCGTTGCTGTTAAGATATACAAGGGGAGGAGATGGTAATTTGAAAGAAGCTGTCTGAAAGACCATGCATACTGATTTTTTTATATTATACATTCTATCATTCTCAAATGCGTATTGTTCACATATCTTTAATAATTTCCTTAAACCTGTTATAGAAGGACTTATCAATGACATATCATCAGCAAAACTGAAATTGTTAAGAAATAACACATTTGGTGGCAGACGTAACCCTACGTTACATTGACTGAGCTTACGATTCAATTGCATTCGATGCATGAAAGTATCGACTGAAATCATGAAAGTATCGACTGAAATCATGAAAGTATCGACTGAAATCATGAAAGTATCGACTTAAATCATGAAAGTATCGACTTAAATCATGAAAGTATCGACTGAAATCATGGAAGTAATACTTAAAGTGGCTACTGACGTCATGGAAGAATGAACGTAAGGATAAATGTATTTACTGACGTCATGGAAGTATGCAAATACAACTAGTATATACTGACGCCATGGAAGTATGCATGCAAAAATGTATGTACTGACACCATTGAAATATGCAAGGACATCATTTCAATTTGTTTCTGGTTGAGGGCATGTCGTGACGGGCTTGATAGGTTTCTTATCTAGGCTACATCAATTTTAAAGCACATGCGAATTCGGGGAGGGTGGGGGGAGCAAATGCAAATAATGAGGTTATACAAGGTATAAACCGTATAGGGATACAGAGTATAAAAGGATTACACGGTATTCAGGGTACAAAAGGTACAGGGGTTTAGGAGTCTAAAGGATATATGATAATACATGGTATAAAATGTATCGAAGTATAAAGGATATAATGGTATAAAGAGCATATAGGTTATAAAGGGTATAGGGGTATAGAGGGTATAAAGGGTATAGGGGTAAAGAGGGTATAAAGTGTAGAGCATGCATAGATGGAATAAAGGGTATGACATGTATAAAGGGTACATAAGGTATAGCGGTATAATGTATGGAGTAAGTTTTCTTTACAAATAAATAGTTAAAATTATGCACTAGAAACGCTCAATATCCAGAAGATTTCGGGGCTTTTGTTTATTTTGCCCCCACCGGTTCCACACAACTATCGTCTACTTTTTATCTCTCTCACCCTGAAAATTAAACGAGATTTCTACATCCGCCTTTGATCTCGTCTGAGGTCTTTACAATGATCATACCGTCATCATCCGTAAAGAGTTGCTATTAATTGTACTTTCCTCAAAACCGTTGTTTTAAACGAAATTTTAATTTTAATTTTTAAAATCTAATAACTTTGGGCTTTTGACGAACTTCCAAATACTAATAGGAACACTACTAAAAATAGTAACAAGAAAACGGCTTCATTTTACAAATTAGTAGGTAATATCATTTATTTAATACGATACATGATAGTGTCAAATACATTTGACTTTTAACTCATATTGCAATTTTACCATGTCACGTCATTGTCACAATGTCACAGTGTTGTATTTGTAAAATCAGAATGGCTCGAAACATATCATTGTGGCTAAAATATTATATAGACGTCCGTACCTATGAAAACTGTTTAACAGCTGTGACTGTACACACATTTTATTGCAATGGTTTGTTATATGTTTAAATTGAATTTAACAGACTACGTGCTGCGCTGCTAACGATCGTCGAATAATGCAATAAATATTTTTTCTAGACTAAAAAACCAAATTACCACGCTCAAGAATGTAACTTTTCATAGACTGGTTTACAATAAAGTTTCCAAATTTGACAATATTGTACAGCAGAGCTGTTAAAAAAAATACACACCGAGACACTGCCCCAGGGGATATTGAATATTAGCATTGATTGAATCACAATGCACAATTCGTTAACCGCTGCCAAAAAGGCGGCATTTGACACCTTCTTGTTGATTTTTATTTTTGTCAATTGACTTCGTCTGTTAAGTAAAGAGCCCCCCTTGCCTAGGGTGTTAACAGGAGACATTATATAATTTGACTCCAAGATTGAAGAGGGAAAAGGATAACGACGCAATGTCATGTCTTTTTCAAATGAAAATTATTTAATAATGCCAGCTTCAAAAACGTCATTAATGCGATTTCCTAACGTCCTGTGGCCATCTATTCAAAAAATATGGAACATTTTCAAGTTTCATAATTTTAATATTGATCCGTCAATCTGGCTACCTAATGGTTAAATACAATGTCTATGGGACTTAAAGACAATTACTTACCTGACTGAAAAAATATACTTTTATCTTACACTCTAGCATTTTTAATTGACATCTAATGATGATGGTGTTACTCATCTATTAGACCATTTTGATTTTATGGTTGACACATGTTTGAACGCCAAATAATCGTACAATCAAGGGTTATCTATTCATGTATCTATACGACTTTTTATGTATACATGTAGCTGTGTATTTCTCACATATACGCATCTCTCTCTCTCTCTCTCTCTCTCTCTCTCTCTCTCTCTCTCTCTCTCTCTCTCTCTCTCTCTCTCTCTCTCTCTCTCTCTCTCTCTCTCTCTCTCTCTTATATATAATCCATATTATCTTTATCGAAGACAAATTTCAACCAAACAAGTAATATTATGTGATACAAGTGTTACAAACTCGAAGATTTCAAAATCAAGGATATAAACGACTATACGATTAAACTTTATCCCATTCGAATAACACGATGACAGGTACAAAAGTTAATTTTTTAACAAACAAAAAAACCATTACGGATGAAAGAAATGATATCAGTTGTGGTGAAATGGAAACGATATGGGGACTTATTGAACAGCTGAGAATTGGCTGACAATACTATATTGTTTAAAAATAATACACCTCTCTTCCTGAGACGATGTTTAAAAAGCACACGTCTTCTCCGAACGCATTGAAATATATATTAAATAACAAGCAATATTCAGAAGAATACACTTTTATTTTTTTGAAAGATAATGAGTGTATAGACTAATATGGAGAAAACGTTATAAGAAAATGGACGCGCTAAAGACACATTATATGCAAAGTTGTCTTGATCACAAAAGTTTAGTTCAAAAAGGAGAGTTTAATCCAAACCATCACATGTAAAAAAGAAAATGGAACACATAAGAATCATGATGTGATATGGCATCCATAGTGTTGATATACCCTAGCGGTGTTACATTTGAGAAAAATTGAAAGGAAATAGCATTAAAAACTGATTTTGCCTGAAACTATATTTCAAAATTGCCGATATAAGGCAAAGATTACAAGCCAGTCAATGAGGTTTTGGAAACGAAAATCACATAAAGGTAATTCAAGTCATGAGGATATTAAACTAGTTTAAAATGTAACTAAGAGATGGTATATATATATATATATATATATATATATATATATATATATATATATATATATATATATATATATATATATATATATATATATATATATATATATATCAGAACTTTCAGTAATTAAGCGGACTGTACAATATTTTTATACCATGTACAATATTTGAAAGCATCCATAAAACCTTATGATACAAAAATATATTACAAGAGTAACCAAAAGCAATTGATATGGAATGCGTTTTATACCACATAAATGAACTAAAATCCAATACACCTTTTACTATGTATAAAGTGTAGATTCTGAAGAAGAAATTTGTTTCCAATAGTGGAGATGTACAGTTATAACATATGACAAATGAAACAGATTAAACTGATATAGAAATGAACACACGAAACGCAAAACACCAGAAATGAACATACGAAACGCAAAACACCAGAAATTAACATACGAAACGCAAAACATCAGAAATTAACACACGAAACGCAAAACACCAGAAATTAACATACGAAACGCAAAACACCAGAAATGAACATACGAAACGCAAAACACCAGAAATTAACACACGAAACGCAAAACACCAGAAGTGTACATGTTAACAAGACTCAAAGACAGGATATTCTATTTTAGTAAAGAAATTCCAAATTTTGGAGAGCAAAAAAAAAAACTACATAAGAAGCACAAAACCTTATTCCTGCTTTGCATCGTTGTTTATTACTAATATGGAAGCTATTGTTGCATATATTTTAACAACATACAAATATATTACATGGAAAATATTTTTTCACTGTCAGACCTTTAAATAATATTTTAATTTTTAATTGAACTTTTATATTTGATAGTAAAATTTAGTCAATACCTGGGACGAAACAGGTAATAAGAGATTTTGGCAGAATCGATTAAACTGGGGATAGCGGATGTCAACAGCAGATTGCGGTGTATAATATTGGCATTTAACATATGAAAGCCTCCCAGTGGTTGTTAAATGGTTCATTAATCATGTAGTTGCCGATTTAAAAATTGATTGCTTCGTGAAAATGATTCGTAATCCAACTAAAATTTTTATTGACATGAAACAGTTTAACATGGTCTGCAACATGTCAAAATTACCACTCATCGTGCTTGGATATATGATAAGATCAAAACTAATTTGTTGCATATTATTAAATAATTTATTATTGGAAAAGCAGCCTGATTGAACAGACAGTGAAACAATACTTACACTTTAGGATATTGATGTTTTCTTTTCCATTAGGTTAGGCTCCCATACATTATAAGCAATAGTTAAACAAAACCAAGCCCCCCAAAAATATGAGAGTAAATAAATTGAAAAGGTATTATGTAATCTGCATGTTATATTTACAACGACAAAACACTATATATATATATATATATATATATATATATATATATATATATATATATATATATATATATATATATATATATATATATATATATATATATATATATATATATATATATATATATATATATATATATACATATATATATATATATATGTATATATATGGATATATGATTTAATATTTGTTTATTGTAATTTAATTGTTTGCTTGTCAGTCTAAAAAAAACAATGTTTTTATTACATGCTATTGGAATGTAAATGTATTCACTAGAGATGATGTTTGTTTGCAGAAAATCGGCTGACCTAAATTATTCTTTGTTAAAAAGATAATGTTCAATGTTCACCTAGATCATGACCTTGATTCAGGGTTAAAGGTACCCACGTAAACAATTTTTTTTAATAAAATTTTTTTTAAAATGAGTAGATCTTGTCAAGGTCAAGATGAGACTAGTGAATTAAGAAGTAAACGACTCGTTACTCTTAAAGTAAAATAATTGGTTCTAATCATGGTCATGATAGGATTGCGTTATATAAACACGATCACGTAACTCTGCTTCTTTTCTTGATTTCGCAATTAGGGAATTTTGTTTGCGAAATTGCGTATCAGAATACCATATAGTCTTTGATTTAGTGAAATGTTCTCAGTTTTGAGCTTTTGCACCTGATGTTAATTCGTATCTCTGGAAATATTTGATGTGCTCATGCAAAATGTTTGGACAAAACCAGTGTATCAAAATTTAAATCGGACTTCCAACACCGAATTGTTAAATGTTGCGATTCTACAAGGATCTGTACATAGGCGCAAAACAGACTTTATTATACGTTATCATCTTCGATCTTGGAATTTCCGCAGGACTCGAACTTTAATCTATTATGACATTTCAATACTTAGACTTTTGTATTTTGATTCGTGGCATGTTTTTCGATACTTTTGGATTCAATTCTTAAAAGTGTAAGTTTTTTCTCCATTTTTGCAAAATATTTTCCAGGGGAAAAAATTATTTGTTAAATTTTACAAAGCTTGATGTTTTCACTCTTTCTGTGTTATTGTTTGTTAGAACTTAGGCAAGAACAATTAGACTTTTTCGAAAATATATGAATTAAATTCAGCTTGCATAGAAACTACCATCTTTCCTAATCGAAACCTTCCTTAACGAAACAAGAAATAAGAAATAGTTTGGTTCAGTATTTGGTAGAAAAGAATGTTTTGGATAAAAGTGCTTCGGTTTTGATCAGTAAGTCTGTATCAGACTATCTATAAGTAAAAGAATTAAAATTAAAATACAAAATGGAATTGGAGTTAAGGAAGCTCTAGCTTCAGGAAAGAGAGAAACAAACCCAAATGCAATTAGATAAGGACGATATATGGAAAGAAAACCAACTGTAAGCGGACGAAAAAGAGAAAGAAAGACAAATGCAGTGAAGTAAAATAGTGTAATAAATTTGGAGTATGTGTATTTGACAGCATCCCGTTTTTAATTTGTGCGAGTATTTGGTCTTCGGTGCCATGGAAACATTACTAGCCCGAAACAGTTAGCCAGTTAGTAGGAGCAAACATCACAGAGCCGAGTGTTAGTGAATTTGAACCATGCTGGGGTCGTTAGTAGTCAATTTAGGTACAAGCCGAATGACTGTCCCTTTTTGTAACATAGTCCATATTAAAATTCCGCGGTGTATAAAAGTGATGTGATTGAAATGGCAGTATTTATGGGGGGTGGGGGTGGGGGGTGGAATATAATGGAATCAATAAGTTGGAATTTGGTAGGTACCGTTTATGTGTCCATAGTGGAAAATGGGCGTATGTATATGAGCGTGATACGCCGGAAATTATGAGGATTGACTGGCCTAGGGTCGCGCAGTTAAATATTTCCCAGTTAGTAAGGGAATACTAGTGTAATTTCTATGGCATGACAAGCTGTTGGTACGGAAATCGGATGATAATGAAGATAAACCATGCAAAGGTGCAGTTAATGGACTCTTGGGCAAGTTGTCTCCTCTGGGTCGCCAATTGATTAGTGCAAAGATTATTAAATATAGCAGACAGTTCTCTCTTTCCATTTTACAACCCATGTTGTATGGAAGTCTTTGGAAATTTGGGGAAAACATATGACTTCCAGCGTGACTCGCGCCAGGGTTTTGACACCGCTCGGTCAAGTGAATACCCCTGTGCGTGTAACAATAGAAAGAAATACGAGTTTAAAACGAGAGAGAGAGAGAGAGAGAGAGAGAGAGAGAGAGAGAGAGAGAGAGAGAGAGAGAGAGAGAGAGAGAGAGAGAGAGAGAGAGAGATGCGGATACAAAGTGAGAAGAAAGATAAGAGATATCAATGCAGAATGAAAGAAATAGAGTTGGCAAATGAAAAATACATTCATATTTCAAAATCAAAATTTAAGTTTTGATCTTGCAAAGAACATTAGATTAGTGCTCCGTTTCAGAGAAAGAGAAGTGGACAAATAATGTACTCGTTTTGAAAATGTTGCTGAAAATTTTAAATGGCCAAGGGAACATTGGTATCAATTATTTCAATGTGTCCTCACTGGTAAGATTAATCATATTTACCATTCACTGCCCGTTCACCAAAGTGTTGGCTATGATGCGGTCAGCGAATAAATTCGAAGGCGTTATGAGTTAGTCCCTGAAGCTTATCGACGAAAATGCAGAAATATTAAAAAAGAAGATGGACAAACTCATGTGGAATTTGCTAGAGAAAACGAGCAGTTATTTGATAGATGGTGCTAGTCACGAAAACTGAAAACGATTATGAAAATCTCAAACAACTTGTATTACGTGAAGAGTTTAAAATCTGTATCCATAGTGACATTAAGACTTATCTTGACAAGACCTAAACTTTAGAAAATGATGCTTGTACCTCGGATGAGTACTCTTCAACTCCATAAATTTCCTTTTGTAAATAAGACTTATACCGAACGCTCTGTTGACAGAAAAGCATCTAAGCCAAATACAAATCCTTCTAAAGCTCAATCTGGCACACTTTCTAAACGTTACACTTTAGAGACGTTTTATTCTGATCCTTGTCTCGTTGTTCATGTACCTAATTGCAAGAGAGAAGGACACGTTATTTTTGATTGCTACAAATGGTGATATAGGCATCAGAATCAAGACAGACCTGTTCAAATGCTCTTATTTCCAAGAGGTCATGATCGCGGTCATGTATTGAATAGAAATATAGTCATTGGGTATAATAAATCCCAATCTGGTTTTAGTATAGAGATTATGTACCACTCACATTGAAGATATCTATATCATTCTTGAGTATTTTCGGCCAATTCCACCCCTATTAAGCTGTTAATGGACTCAGGAGAGTCTCAGCCTCTTTTATTGTCAGGTACTTTGCCTTTTTATTAAAATCCTTCTAATGAGTGTGTTTTTATTCAGAGAACAGAGTGCGACTTTGTTAATGTTCCTCTCCATTGTGTACATTTTACATTTGTTTTTAGACTTAGTCGCAGGACCCATTCCAGTACAAACGGTCTCTTTAAACCCATAGAGGGCATTCATTTATTGCTAGGCAACGACATAGCTGAAGACAAAGTTCTGATTAATCCACTTGTTACTGACAAAGCTTTTTTTAGATCAGAAAGTCGATCAAATTGAAGAAGAAAAAAAGAATTGCCTGATTTATTGCCAGCTTGTGCAGTTACCATAGCTATGGCAAAGACTACTCTTGATAATTATGTTGATAACGAAATTATTAATTTTGGGATTAATAAGACTTATCTCTAGCTCATGAAAGACAAAATTCAAAAGTTGCAAAATAATGTAGATCCTTTCATATTTGTCAAATGATGGAAGAATCCAATGAGAAGATCCGTCTGCAAATTATTGGTGCATTTGTCGAATCGTTTAGTGGAATTATGGTATATTGTGTCGGTCCCTTACCTAAGACCATGTTGGGTAACCAATACTGATTGAACATTATGTGAGTATCTGCATAATTTCTAGAAGAAATTTATTTGAGGAATATATAAAATCAAAAACAATAGTAAAAGGGTTGATACAGGTTTTTATACTCAATTTGGCCTTCAAAAATCTGTCCAGTTTGATCAAGGCTCAAACTCCATGTCCGGAATTTCCAGCAAGCTATGTGCGAATTAGGCATTCAACAATTCAAATCTTATGCATATCACCCTGATAGCCAAGAGTCATTGGAAAGATTCCATCAGAATTTGAAAAGTATGACTGGATCATATTGTTTTGATTCTGGTAAAGATTGGGATGAAGGCATTAATTTACTATTGGTTGTTGTTAAGGAATCAGTTCAGGAATATGTTGGTTTCAATCCTTTTGAACTGCTTATTAGCCACATAATGCGTGGACCAATGAAGAGCATACCATTCATTTTCTTTATTATGTTTCCAATTTTAAGTAAAAGTTGTCAAAAGCTTGTGAAGTCGCAAGAGCAAATATGCACTCTAACAGCAACGGCACCAAATAGAATACCTTCATGTTGTTCCAGGTGATATAGAACTACCATCTAAGTCTATTCTCAAATAATTTTCAATACATAATGTGTACGCTTAAGTGGCGAGTCTGTCGTGGATATCCACCGTTTGATGGAATGTGGTGAGAAGCTCAGCGAAGTGAAGCGATATACAATCCATGCAATGTTTCTTTTAGCGGATCATATTTGCTCAGTGTCTTTATCAAGTCCCGTAAGCAGCACATTACACGGTGTCTGGATCCAGAGAGCTCTGTCAGCACATACCATTCTGTATCAGTACCTAATAGGTCTTGTCAGCATATAACGCTAAATACTGGTACATAGTGAGTTCTGTCCGCAGATAACACCGAGTATCAGTACCCAGTGAGTTCTGTCAGTAAATAACCATGTGTATCAGTACCCCGTCAGCTTGTCGGCATCTAACACTGTGTCCCAGTAAGTCCTGTCAGCATCTAACACTATGTATCGGTATCCAGTAAGTCATGTCAGTATTTTAACGCTGTGTCCCTGTATCCAGTAAGTCATGTTAACATCTAGCACTGTGTATCGGTCCCCAATAAGTCATGTCAGCATATACCGCTGATTCGTGATTTTCCTATTATGCATATTGAAATATTGTTTGGCAGAATGTTGCAAGCTTTAAGATCATGTTCAGTCGTTTCAATTTTGCACTGTTATTGTTTCTACTAACACATTGTTCAACAGTCTAAGACAACATAGATTTGCATACCAGTTTCCTTTTTTTTAAATGTAAATGTGAAACCTGTATACATATTTCACTAACTCTGGTATACGGTCATATGTTAAATGCTAGTAGGAAAGCTCATGACGTTGTCATCCACATTGCCAACTTAATTGAATTTCTCTGCATCTGTCAATTAAGCTGAGTTATATGGCAGTCAAAAGGTTTAGTATGGCAGTCAAAAGGTTTAGTAATTGTTATATGTTTGGAATTGACGTTATTTAGCTATCACAAACGCTAAAACAACGCACTAAGAAACATACATCAGCTAAATTATCTAACGCTAAAACAATGCACTAAGAAACACACATCAGTTAAATTATCTAACGCTAAAACAATGCACTAAGAAACACACATCAGCTAAATTATCTAACGCTAAAACAATGCACTAAGAAACACGAAATCAGCTAAATTATCTAACGCTAAAACAATGCACTAAGAAACACGAAATCAGCTAAATTATCTAACGCTAAAACAATGCACTAAGAAACACGAAATCAGCTAAATTATCTAACGCTAAAACAACGCACTAAGAAACACGAAATCAGCTAAATTATCTAACGCTAAAACAATGCACTAAGAAACATACATCAGCTAAATTATCTAACGCTAAAACAATGCACTAAGAAACACGAAATCAGCTAAATTATCTAACGCTAAAACAACGCACTAAGAAACACGAAATCAGCTAAATTATCTAACGCTCAAACAATGCACTAAGAAACACGAAATCAGCTAAATTATCTAACGCTAAAACAACGCACTAAGAAACACGAAATCAGCTAAATTATCTAACGCTCAAACAATGCACTAAGAAACACACATCAGCTAAATTATCCATCGCTAAAACAACGCACTAAGAAACACACATCAGCTAAATTATCTAACGCTCAAACAATGCACTAAGAAACACACATCAGCTAAATTATCTAACGCTCAAACAATGCACTAAGAAACACGAAATCAGCTAAATTATCTAACGCTAAAACAATGCACTAAGAAACACGAAATCAGCTAAATTATCTAACGCTAAAACAACGCACTAAGAAACACACATCAGCTAAATTATCTAACGCTAAAGCAACGCACTAAGAAACACACATCAGGTAAATTATCTAACGCTAAAACAATGCACTAAGAAACACACATCACTAAATTATCTAACGCTAAAACAACGCACTAAGAAACACACATCAGCTAAATTATCTAATGCTAAAACAATGCACTAAGAAACACACATCAGCTAAATTATCTAACGCTAAAACAACGCACTAAGAAACACACATCAGCTAAATTATCTAACGCTAAAACAACGCACTAAGAAACACACATCAGCTAAATTATCTAACGCTAAAACAACGCGCTAAGAAACACACATCAGGTAAATTATCTAATGCTAAAACAATGCACTAAGAAACACGAAATCAGCTAAATTATCTAACGCTAAAACAATGCACTAAGAAACACGAAATCAGCTAAATTATCTAACGCTAAAACAACGCACTAAGAAACACACATCAGCTAAATTATCTAACGCTAAACCAACGCACTAAGAAACACACATCAGCTAAATTATCTAACGCTAAAACAATGCACTAAGAAACACACATCACTAAATTATCTAACGCTAAAACAACGCACTAAGAAACACACATCAGCTAAATTATCTAATGCTAAAACAATGCACTAAGAAACACACATCAGCTAAATTATCTAACGCTAAAACAACGCACTAAGAAACACACATCAGCTAAATTATCTAACGCTAAGACAACGCACTAAGAAACACACATCAGCTAAATTATCTAACGCTAAAACAACGCACTAAGAAACACACATCAGCTAAATTATCTAATGCTAAAACAATGCACTAAGAAACACGAAATCAGCTAAATTATTTAACGCTAAAACAATGCACTAAGAAACACGAAATCAGCTAAATTATCTAACGCTAAAACAATGCACTAAGAAACACACATCAGCTAAATTATCTAAAGCTAAAACAATGCACTAAGAAACACGAAATCAGCTAAGGTGCCTCGAGTGGCCGAGTGGTCTAAAGCGCTTTTCGTTACGGATTACTACCCTCTTACCTCCGTCTGCTTGGGTTCGTGTTTAGATTCGGCCAATGAGGGTATGTGAGAAAGCTTGCCAGTAGCTTCTCGTAGGCCGGTGGTTCTTTCCAGGAGTCTTCCCGGTTTCTTCCTCCACCATTAATACTGGCCGCCATGTATAGCCAGCCTATCGTGTACTGAACAATGGCGTCGAATCCTACAACAACAACAGCAACAACACATCAGCTAAATTACCTAACGGTAATGCAACGACCCCAAAAACACAAATCCCTAAATTACATATCGTTAATGCAGCAATACACATATCAACACACATGTCAACACAATATAAAGAATGTATAGGAGACAAAATGCAGCTTTTCCATCATCAGACACGTTCCAGATTGGAAGTCAATGTAAATGGAACTGTACAAGTTTTTATGGTTTATGTCCTGATTGTTTCAATAAGTGCTTTAGTCACGAATCTTTATTCTATTTTAAACATTGTGGGTTTTTGTTCAGGCACGAAGCACTCGTAATAAGCAATTAAAAAAGGACATGAATGTGCAATTTAAATGGGACAGGACAGTGGCCTATTATACAATTTTTTTAATACTAATTTTGACTATTCATGGGATATAGAACCGACAGCTGGAAAAAAGAGACTTGCTTTACGATGTTCATAGCGTAGAATGAGTCAGTTAAATTCCAGTTAAAACACGACACACCTCTCACACCTTACGCTTTGATTAAATGACTGGATAAATCTGTTTTTTTTCTCATTAAATTCTGAATAAATGAATAAATGAATGAGTAAGTGAAAGAAGAAATGGATTTGATTTGCAATATAAACGAATAACAGTCATGTATCAAGAATGGATGCAGTTATTAATTTAAATAAATGAGCCGTGACAGTTTTCCACGTCTGCAAAACTGACAGTTTCTGCAAATTGAGTTTACTTATATATGGGGTGGGTTGGAGGCAGAGAAGCACTAAGAGTAAATGGCGACGGGGTGACAATGATGGTCTAAGGTGGTTTTAGCGCCACATGACCTCTGGCGCCCGGGACCACCGTTTCCCCCCCCCCCCCCCCCACTCCAGTTAATTCGCAACTGTTTGTTTGGAGGATTTCTTTTATAACGTTAATCATCTATGCGCATTTGAATTACAATCAATTCGACTGCTACGGCTATGCACTTCTATGCCAAAACATATAACGTTATACTAGACGACATTGTTATGAACAAGAACTTCATTTTGGCTAGAAAACTTCTACTATTTCATTTTAATGTCTGAAATAGTTGCACAAAATATGCCTATGGAAATAACGTTATTCTGTAATATTAATTTAAATAAATATGCATGGGTCAAAGTTCATTTGGGAGAAAAGATAAAAATGTAAAGATTTAAATTAGACTTCATACAAAATGTCACGAACGATAAAAATGATTTGTAAACTTTGATTTATTTGCAAATTCTTTAGAAATTGCCAATGTTAATAAATGATTCGAAAACAATTATTTTTGTTTTTTATGATTACATGTTTATAAGATCTCGAGTTGATTGTGCAGTTTTTATACAATATGTCAAGTGTTAGCACACACTCTTCTAGTGTACGCCAGAGCGAGTTCTCTTAATTCACTTTTGGTTTGTTACATTCGGTTATTTCAGAACTATTTTATTTCTAAAGTAGAAGAGTGACTGTTGCATTTGCCTTTTGGATTATTATTCTTAAATTTGTCCATGAAATAAAGAATCTAATAGAATAATAGTGTACCCGACATGCGCGATGTAAATAAAACTACGTGCCCGACATTTTTGGACTGGATGTGATAGCCTCATAACATGTTGACTATAAATAGGACAATGATGTACCAAGCACGCAGAATTTAATAAAAAGCCAAAAAAAAAAACAAAAACAAAAGAACCCAACCCATAACCCCTTCCCCACAAACAGTGTGCGGGTAAGATGATATGTTTATTGATAACATCATGTTCCATTTCTCTGGATGTGTGACCAAGGGGTAAGGAAATTTTTCCACCAGCTAATGTGTAAAATATGGCGTCTCTACCCGTGTTACCATCTTGTGTTTAGTATTGTTATCATAGTGATTCTAAGAAAAATGTATTACAAATTTTCAACTTGCTTTCTACTCTAGAAACGACCTCAGATAGTGTCTACTCCTTCACTTCTACTCATGCATAACTTTAAGAAATTACAAATATTTTGACACTCTTTTATAAAAGGAGTTATCTGAAATTCACCCAGGCGCTAGGCATAGCAACACTAGAAATTCGCCCTGACACTCTTGGAATTCACGCAGACGCTTGGCCTAGTAACACTTTTGGAATTCACCCCAGGCTTGGCCCTGAATGGAATTAAAAGCACATGCAGTAAATGGTATCACATTACAGGCATAGTGTGCCGTTAGAAAAGAACTGTCCCAAGATCTAGTGTAGATCGGAATATTTAGGCTATCACTTCCAGATCGATTCCAAAATATGCCAACAGAGATTTAGATTTATATATGCATGCTTTCTTGTAATCAGTAACAACTCGCTTCAAATATAGCATTTATTTAAAGTTAAAGTTTTGAGGCCTTCATACATGGGGGACTTATGAAATGATAGATAACATAAATTTGGCTATGCCTTTTCCTTTCTTTAATTTGCTTAATTATGATGCCGTGTTGTTACCTTTCTTCTTTTGTTGTAATCTGTCCCCCTATTTTTTACACTTCTTTTTGAGGAAAACATCATTGCCAGGTGGCAAATCTCTATCGGGCTATAGATCCACATACTATCTATATATTCGCTGAAAAAGTGAGGCATTATTCCAACCTGTACCTTGTAATAGACAATAGTATCTTGAACCGATTTCATTTTTTTATGATTTGACCTTTAGTAAATGTAGTTAGGCTGAGCTCGAAATGCCTTAAAATTGTGTTTACTAGTATCATCGCTGGTTGAAGTTACGCTTTTAGTCTCTTTTCTTGTTTGAACAACAAGCTCGATGACTATTCTTGTAGAATACATATTTAATAAATATATAATACATATTTGTTTACTAGCATGCAATCAATTATGATTTTAAGAGTTGATACCATCTACTCCAAAGTATCAATGGTAATGAAATCATATCAGGTAGGTCTAGACCAACTAAAAAAGATAAAAATCTTGAACGTTTTGAGAGCAACATCAAGTAAACATTACTGAATTAAATATTATATCTCCTCAAAGGGGGTAGATCCCAGGCGTGGACAAAGAAAACAGAAATTAAGAGCAGTCAAGAAAGTTAATACATAACGCTAACATCAGTCATTTTTACTTGATATTTTATGTAAATGTGACAGGGTATACGAATAATTCAAAAGAGCAAAGTATTCTTTTGCGACTCCCAAGGAAGCCGTGCTGTATTTCCCGTGAATACTGTAGGTGAGATATCTTTCTATACTTCTGACCATTAACGACAATTGATTTTAATTTGAATATCTTTGTACGTGCCTATATAATATTTCGACTTCATTTCTTCATGAATTCTGAAAGAGTTCAGTTGTCATTTAGTAAAGAACAAAGAAACCAATAATGAAGGAGAAAAAAAACCAAAACAAAATAGTGAACATTGTGACGACGCTTTGGGCCCAAGAGATGAGACCTGGAATTATGGGTTCTCTGGTCTCCTTGTAATAATATAGTTATTTTGATCTGTATGGACTTGATGCGTTTTCAGCTTGTATACTATTTGAAGATCATGGATTTGATACCAGACTAATTTCAAAATTTGATCTGATTAGTCCTCAGATATCCTATGATGTGACTTGTGAGAATGCATGCTAGATCGACTTCTCTGTCTGCTAAATTACAGAACAGCTGGATTTTATGTTTTACCATTGTGGAAAGTGATGCATTATATATCCGAGTTAATGAGGAAAAAAAATTCGTACAAAGACAATTGTCTTTAAACAATATGCGACTTTTATGTTCTGTAATTATATTCTTCAGGCGTTTTTAAAAATCTGTTTTCTCATTATAAAAACTTAATATTGTCTATGATGAAATGTTTCATCAGTTGGTGTTTTGAACGCTGTGCAAAAATTTGTATAATTTGTCTTTATAAACAGGGAACTATTTTAATTTTGTTTCTTTGCGAGGTGAGAACACTGTCAAAATCCTTGATTTTTGTCTGTGCGAGTTAGGAACATTGTGAAAATTTGTACTATTCGTCGTTATTAGATTTAGGAACACTGAAACTTATGCTATTTGTCCGTACATATTGGGAACACGGTGAACACATATATTACTGTATACACATATATTACTGTACACATATATAATACTGTACACACACACATACACACACACACACACACGCACACACACACGGACATATAAATAAATGCGATTTCCATGCGTCAAAAGTGTATACAAATCAGTGAAGATCACATTCTGGCAACGATATAATCTTTTGCTATCTTTATCTCCATAAATTGTACACACACACACACACACACACACACATACATACATACATGCATACATACATATATATATATATATATATATATATATATATATATATATATATATATATATATATATATATATATATATATATATATATATATATATATATATATATATATATATATATATATATATATTGATTTTGAGATTTTATGATTATCCCAAATGTGGCTCTTAAAGCTCACTAATTTTATCTAATGATTTATATGCCGTGGAATGTATAACGTGGATACGATGAGAGAACACTCCTCATCATATGTAGTTTAATATTATTTAAGAATAGATCTGGGGATAAAAGTCACCGATGTTTTTTCTACCGTTTCAAAAACTTTATTTTGTGACGCTTTGCAACTGATCTAAAATTTCGTATATTTTTGTCATCTAACACTGTGAATCGGGTACAACACTCAGTGTATCGGACTTAACACGTGGTCTATCGCGCCACAGAACGACTAATGTCTGCGTACATAATATTTGTTTTCAGTGAATGAGAAGACCGGATTAATAAGCTTAAACCAAGAACACTTTTAGTCACATAGTAATACACAGAATAAAAACGAATTCGACAACAAGAACAACCCCAAAAACCAATAAAAGACCACAGACATCTGATTTTAATGTCACGTGAGATGTGGGAAGACCAGTATCTTGTATTCAATATCCATATACAAAGAATATTCTCTTTGAAAACACAGATTAATTTGAGTTATGATCATAGACCCGACTGAATAACCACGTGCCAAAGGCTTTTTATTAAAGCCATCAGCAGTTAAAAAACATCCTTTCTCTTTGGAATGGCGCTCTGAAACAAAACACTGACATTCTTCATTATAAACGAAGAGGATTTTCATTTCCTGCTTTCTGTACGCATTGTCCTTTTGAAACACAAATTAAATGACTCTTTCCTGCTGTCATGAAAATAATGGAAGTTTTATGTTCTAGTTATTAGTCAAAATTATTTTCTCAACAAAAAAACGATCCTTTCCGTGCCATTTTCATTGCATGACTGATAGAAAAGAAAGGGCTAAGGCTTATTATCATTCAAAGTAATTGTATAACCATACATCTCTCTCTCTCTCTCTCTCTCTCTCTCTCTCTCTCTCTCTCTCTCTCTCTCTCTCTCTCTCTGTTCAGTGATGGAAAGCTATTACTGTTTCAGTTTGGCACGAATACGGATTCGATTTTGTAAAGGCAAGTTTTCTTCCTCTTTGTGCTCTTCCTAAGCGATCAATAATAAATTATTTCACTTAATTGATTCCTTTTTAATCTCAGCCATACCACATGAACAATAGTAAAATGATATGTTGTCACTTTGTGAAACCATTGTTCTGTTTTATGCACTTTCGAGTAAAAGAAATGACACGTTCATGAACACATTGTACATTACCATCGATTGCCACTTTATAACAATAAGAAATGACACGTTCATGAACACATTGTACATTACCATCGATTGCCACTTTATAACAAAGTATCGTCTTATATTATTAATAATTTTACCTGTTCTGATATTGTAACAGCCCATGTTTCTCAACGACCTGACACGGTTAACACGTGCAGTCGTTAATTTAGTTTAAACCATCTCTTTCCTATATTTTTTAGTAAACAAATGCCATGCACCATACGTATCAGGTGTTAGGAAATGTACAAACGAATAGTTTCTTTCCTTCCTCAGTTATGTAGTGAAGTAGAAATACTTTGACCACTGAAATGGTTGACATCATTTGCATTTAAATTGCTTGTAACGGCCGATGAAGTTACATTTTTTTGTGTGTAATTTATACGCTTTTGACAACTGATTGTTCTTTAGTTTAAATGCTTTGACAATTGAAATGGTTGTAATTGTTTTCTAGTTTGAACGTTTTGACGACTGAATTGGCTGAAATTGTTTTACAGTTTAAGCGCTTTGACGACTGATTTGGTTGTAATTGTTCTGTAGTTTAAATTCTTTGACGACTGCATTGATTGTAATTGTTCTGTAGTTTAAATTCTTTGACTACTGCATTGATTGTAATTGTTCTGTAGTTTAAATTCTTTGACGACTGCATTGATTGTAATTGTTCTGTAGTTTAAATTCTTTGACGACTGCATTGATTGTAATTGTTCTGTAGTTTAAATTCTTTGACGACTGCATTGATTGTAATTGTTCTGTATTTTAAATTCTTTGACGACTGCATTGATTGTAATTTTTCTGTAGTTTAAATTCTTTGACGACTGCATTGATTGTAATTGTTCTGTAGTTTAAATTCTTTGACGACTGCATTGATTGTAATTGTTCTGTAGTTTAAATTCTTTGACGACTGCATTGATTGTAATTGTTCTGTAGTTTAAATTCTTTGACGACTGCATTGATTGTAATTGTTCTGTAGTTTAAATTCTTTGACGACTGCATTGATTATAATTGTTCTGTAGTTTAAATTCTTTGACGACTGCATTGATTGTAATTGTTCTGTAGTTTAAATGCTTTGACGAATAAATTGGCTGCAAGTGTATTGTAGTTTAAATGATTTGGCGACTGAATTGGTATACATCATCTTCATTTTAACTGCGCATATCAACTGGAGTGGTTGACATTGATTTGTAATGTATACACTTTGACGACTGATTGTTTAAATGCTTTGACGATTTGATTGGTTGAAATTGTACAGTGCTTTAAATGCTTTGACGACTGAAATGATGAGATTGCTCTCTTGTAGCATTTTTGATATTATCATAGAAATATCCGTTATTACTAATAGTATAAAGAAGACGTGATTTTTTAAAGTAATCACTAATTGTTGCGGTGAAATAGATCACTAATTTTTAGGGTCAAATACATTTTATTCAAGAATGTGGCAGATTTACATTCTAATCCGTACATTAAATGTAAATTCGTTTTATAAAGTGGCATTTAGTTTTGTAAAAGAACTCATATGTTTCGTGTCACATTTCATTGAGTGTGTTAGTTTCTCATAATCGCTTAAGTTCAATATTGTACAGCAGTGTCAAGGTACAGAATGGAAGCCACATTTATGTCAATATAGAATGTTGCTAGAACGTTCGAAAACTCAGATTAAATGCACGATACTTCGAATTACGTGACTTCTATACATGGGGCCTCAATGCATGCGACTTCAGTCATGTGATCTCGATGTAATAGTCAGATAGGCTTTCATCGCTAAAGTTAATGTTTTGATTTGGTTCGATAACCTTCAGAGTAGAAAATATTTTACTAATTTACTTCTACTCGACACAGATATGTGATTTGAAGTATTCACTAAACTCTTGCTCTAACAAATGTAATCAAATGTGTGGCGGACAAAGTTATTTTCTTAATTATTGCGAACGTACAGATTTATATTTTTTTAAAAATTCTATTTTAAATTATTTTCATCGTACCTATCCTGACGTACGTATCTGATGTTATATGCACGACAAAACATAAACGAAGCTCCTTTCCAAAAGATTCGATTATATATTTGATATAACCTATTTTGTTTCAGCTGTTTATGTACTGCTGCAAAATAAACCCAAAACATGTAAGTGATTGAAAAAGATAGATCTAACGATGAAAAACACACATCAACTGTGTAACATGTTATTTGTTTTGTTTAGAAAATGGACATTTAATTTGGGATACAAAATATTAAAGTTGTTCTATTAGGATGAATATTTGTAAGAGCCACGTATTGTCATTATAAGCATTTGGGGGACAATATTGGATTCAGTGGTGCATGAATACAAAAACAGCAATTTCCTGCATAGTTTGCAATTAAAAAAAAATCTTACACTCTCGGGAACAAACTCGATGTCACAATTTCGAGTCGAAAACAAAAAAAAAAATCTGATCGGTCGACTCCAAATGTACACCGGTAAGTTGCTTTCATCTATCCGCGACTGTTTTTGATCAGGATGTTGAAACAGTACAAAATCTGTGTCGCTATCAATCTTTTGACTGTGGTATATATACATTGAGTCTTTAGCATTCAGCTACTTTAAGAATAATGGAATACCAGCACAAGTGAGATCAGGAATTTATTCGGAATTTGTGAAAGAACATTTTATGATCATGTTTGACTGAATTCGTAATATTGTAAGTCAAAGTTTCATTTTTTACTTCGAGAATTACATGTCTTGATAAGTTTTTTTAAAAAAAACTGGTTAGTTTTGATTTTTCTCTTACGTTGTTAAATACCATATATTCTTAACAAAAACTCGTTTGTTATCTCAATTTGACCAGTTTACCGGCAACTATATTTGAATGGACTGTTGTCAGATTCTTGTCGATATAATGTGTGTATGGATTAAAGACGACAGTTTCTTTGCAATTTTGTGTCTCTGCCATTTCCACGTTTCAACATCTTCATAAACTTTTGCTTTGTGTAATATTCATATTATTATGTCTACAATGCATTCCCAACCATTTGATCTTCCATTTGATATTTGTGCTTGTTCTCTATCATCGTCTACATTATTGTGTTTCATCATGCATTGGCTGTTCAGTTCGTATGTGTTAATTCATCTCCATGTTTTGGAAACGAGAACAATTAGAAGTTTTTCTCTTTTTGTCCCAATGTTAAGACGTCATTTGTTTTTGAATAAACCGCCGTCACGTGACCGCTTACAATATGACGGACCCTCATTAATTGGATTAAATGACCACACCCTGGTTCAAGATTCTACATTGTGCTCAAGACTAAACGAACTGGGAATACATTCATCATTTCTTAAATGTAAACGGAAGCGAAAACAGAAACGTTCTTTCATAGCTGGCCAGAGTAGAACAGGAAGAATTCCAGTTATCTCCTCCTAGAAGAAAAAACAAGCTGACTGAATCTCTCTTTTTGGAGCAGTTTCCAAATCTTCTAGAGCATGGAAATTTGATAGATGGCAACCTAAGTATTCTTGGAGATTTCAACTTTCACTTTGACTGTCCTGGTAAACCATACATGTTAAAACTCCTAGATTTCATTCATGTTTTCAATCTTAAACAGTCAGTTAACCAACCTACCCATAAACTTGGTCACATTTTAGACTGGTTTCTTTATAGACCTGATGATAATATTCTGCAATGCACCCTTGTATCCCACGAACTTGGTAAATAGAACCAAATTCATGCATGACATCCAAGAAAACCTAACAACTTTTTTTACATTCAACAGCGGAAGAACTTGATAACTGCCTGTGTTCATTGCTTGAAAAACATGCCCCAGCCACCAAATGCAGAATATCAATAAAAAAAAGTGTTCTCCATGGTATAGCAGTGTTAGAGAGCTGCTTCGCAATGCTAAAAGACATCGCCGAAAAGCAGAGAGGCTTTTGCTTTCCACCAGACTCACTATGAATAAACAAATCTATGAAGCCGCTAAGAAGAACGTCACAAACATAATCCATTTAGCCAAATCATCCCACTACAGTACTAAGATCACGGAGAGTTCCAGCTGCAAAGAGCTCTTCAAGATAACTAACAAACTAATGTCAAGGAACAAACGTACCAACAACCTTCTCTCCACTAGACCTACGAGACCAATTTGCAAATTTCTTGGATGACAAAGTACAAACCATTAGAGATTCGCTTGACAGCACAATTTCAACTGATTCGTCACCATACAGTTATGATGCAGAAATTCAGCGAAAACCGTTAGGAGCATTTGAACCTGTTGCTATTGCTTTAGTACGGACAATCGTGATGAAAAGTGCACCAAAGTCTTGTGAACTTGATCCAATTCCGACATCACTGCTGCTTGAGTGCTGAGACCCAATATTGCCTCCACTAACTGATGTCATTAATATCTTTCTCTCATCAGGAGAATTCCCATCATTTTTCAAAACTGCCATCGTAAAACCACTGCTGAAGAAACCAACACTGGACCATAACGATTTAAAGAACTACCGCCCAGTTGGTAATCTCCCATTCATAACAAAACTCTTAGAAAAGGTTGTTCTAACTCAACTTGTTTCTCATTTGAATTCAAACAGTCTTTTTAGCAATATACAGTCTGCATATCGCCCTTGCCACAGTACGGAAACTACTCTTCTGAAAGTATTTAGTGACATTCTCTCTGCTTTGGATAGTGGAAAGATTACAGTCCTCACTTTCCTGGATTTATCTGCAGCATTTGACACAATAGACCATGATATATTACTTCACAGTCTCCAGCATGTATTTGGCATTCAGAATATAGCCTTACAATGGTTCAAGTCCTACTTAGTCAACATGACACAAATTATATCTGCAAATGAAATACACTCCAACCCAGTTGACGTATGTTGTGGTGTTCCACAGGGATATGTTCTTGGACCTGTTCTCTTCATTCTGTATACTCAGCCGCTCTCAAGTGTCATAGATCATCACCCAGTGTCGTACCAATTGTATACTGATGACACCCAGATATACAAGTCTAGCCACCCAACTGAAGTTGATGCTACCATCCATGGAGTAGAGACGAGCATTTCTGATGTGAAATCATGGATGACATGGAACAAGCTGCAGATGAATGATGATAAAACTGAGGCTATTCTGATCACAACACAAAGACTTTCTCATTCACATCCTTTACCTCAGACAATAAATATCAGCAACACCAACATTAAATTCTCACAGTCAGTACGGAACCTAGGCGTTACTCTAGACAGTACTCTCACATTGCACCAACATGGCATGAACATATGCAAGGCTGCATATCTTGAATTGAGACGCATCAGTTCCATTCGTATCTTTCAGTTGATGCCACTAAAACACTTGTGTGTTCATTAGTACTTTCAAGACTGGACTATTGTAACTCAATTCTGTCTGGTTCGTCACAATATTTACTCCAGATACTTCAAAATTTTCAAAACACAGCTGCACGGATCATCTTTAGAGTACCTCGATCAGAGCACACCTCACCACTGCTCTGTACCCTACATTGGCTATCAATACGATACAGAATCAAACGCAAAATTTGTTCTCTGTGCTATGTTTCAATGACAGACTCAAGTTTAACATACCTATCCAGCCTCACCAATTTCTCACCAGCTAGATCCTTACGCTCTTCTTCTGATAATCGTATACTCATTGTTCCCAAGGTGAAAACAAAGTCATATGGACAACGTTCGTTTGCACACCAGGGCCCGGCGACGTGGAACGAATTGCCCATTGAAATTAGACACAAAGACACAATGGTCCCTTTTAAGAGTGCTCTTAAGACTCACCTGTTTCGACTGCAGGGACAAACTTAGCGACCTAATCATGTTTTGTATCTTATATGTTTTCAGCATGTTTTTATGTTTTCCAATTTCATTGTTTTTGTCATTTGTTGTTCTGTTGTATAGTCATATCATTATTGATGGTGTAAAGCGCTTAGAGCTTCGAAAGATTAGACGCTATACAAAGTCCTCATTATTATTATTATTATTATTATTATTATTACATCAACAGTTCTAGCTAAGACTAATCGGCAATCAAAAGGAGATTTTTTTTATAAACATTAATTGCAAAATTACACTTGGATATCCCTTCATTGTGATTTTTAGCCAAGAAGGAGTCTTTTCATACCTACAGACAGCCAATGCAAATGAATAATGTTATCTGTTTGAGGTTTCAAACTGGTCCTGACAAAAGATATACAGTATCAAATCTCAAATCTTGAAATCCCGTTACAATAGAGATGAGTATGTCAAATTTGCAAAGTCGTGTTGTTATAAGACAACAGGATTGCTAATCAGTTACCTGCAACCAGAGTTTACGAATAATTCGTAAGAATTATAATAATAAATTTCATGCTATCAATTATTCAGACTCAGATTCGCCTGATAAAATCAAAACATTTTGCAAATTTTATAAAGAAGTTGGGAATGTTTGTAAAATGTCTGGATCTTCAGCTTCTGCAGGGCAAAAGCAACTACTTCATCACTCTGTGTTATATGTCTATATAAATTTTAAAGACGAAGTTCTGAAATAATGATGAGCTTATCCGTCTTTCCGTGAGTGGTCACTGTTTATGTGGTGAAGGGAGGTTTGTAGGGCCACATTAAAGGGTGGGGAGTAAGTTGTGTGTGTGTAGGGCCACATTAAAGGGTGGGGAGTTAGTTGTGTGTGTGTAGGGCCACACAAAAGGGTGGGGAGTAAGTTGTGTGTGTGTAGGGCCACATTAAAGGGTGGGGAGTAAGTTGTGTATGTGTAGGGCCACACAAAAGGATGGGGAGTACGTTATGTGTGTGTAGGGCCACAGAAAAGGGTGGGGAGTAAGTTGTGTGTGTGTAGGGCCACACAAAAGGGTGGGGAGTAAGTTGTGTGTGTGTAGGGCCACACAAAAGGGTGGGGAGTAAGTTGTGTGTGTGTAGGGCCACACAAAAGGGTGGGCAGTAAGTTGTGCGTGTGTAGGTCCACACAAAAGGGTGGCAGTAAGTTGTGCGTGTGTCTTTGAATGGAAAGATAAGGTGGGCCATGGTGTAAAATAAATATGAGGCCACGGTGCGGTACGGTGCGGCGCAGCGCAGCGCAGCACAGCACCGCACAGTATAGTACGGTACAATACAGTACAGTACAGTACAGTACAGTACAGTACAGTACAGTACAGTACAGTACATTAAATAATAATTGTGTTCATATTCATATGACTAATTGTTTGTTATTTCTCTCTGAACTGCATGTTTAGACACTCTTGTCTTAATACCGATATTGTGATGTACGTTCTGAATAAACCTAGTCTAATTGTTTTTTCTGATCCACTATACCTGTGATATCATCATCATCATCATCATCATCGTCATCATCATCAGTCCACTCTGCGCTGGCTGGTGCTTGAGGCGACAGCAAGGAAGCACCATTCTGGTCTATCGGCTGCTGTTGCGGGGGCGGTCTGCAGAGTGAGGCCTCTGGACTTATGTTCTCGCCCCACGGTTCGTCGCCAGGTCTCTTTGGGTTCGCCACGGTTCCTTTTCCCCTGTTGGGTCCATCTCAGTGCCATCCTTGGTAGTGAGTCAAGGGGCATTCTGCCGACGTGGCCGAGCCATCTCCATCGACGCGTTACAATGATCTCAGCAATAGTACTTGTGCCCGCTCTGTGCCGGAGTTCCTTGTTCGAGATCATGTTTGGCCAAAAGATCCTCATGATCCGTCGCAGGCACATGGTTTGGAAGACTTCAAGCTTGCGTTCTATGTTAGCGACTTCCAACACTCTGACCCGTGCAAAAGGACGCTCAACACGTTGCTCTTGAAGATACGGATCTTCGTGTGGACGCTGAGGTTTCTTGTCCTCTAGATTGGCCTTGCTGATTCTTGTGGTGACTTCCCTTGTGCAACCTCCATCCTCGGTGACCTTACTGCCCAGGTACGTGAAATCGTCTACTTCTTGCAGGGGCTGGTCGTTACCTCACTTCATTGTTGTCTGCTTAAATATCTCTAGGACCGGTGCAAGGCTATTTTGCGAACCTTCCACCTTGTTCCCTCCCCCTTCCCCCCTCCCCCCCGTTCGGTGCATCACTTATTATAAACTAATCATTAGTGTTAATACATGTTAAGCTTGAAAGTTGATTAATATCATTATTCATTAGTAATATTTATTGAAATTCAATGAATAATCTGATGGCATACTTTCTGTTTATCGCCACCACCAATCCAATCTTGGGGCTCTAGGCAGTCACCAAATTCGGTTATTGGGTTAAGCCGGCCCTTGATATCTCTCAAACTGCATTGCATAGATAAAAAAGACGACCAGCGTTTAATGACTCAAAACAAACGTTTTTGACAACTTTTGCTGATCGTAAATACCTGATCAATGTGGATACCCTTAAAGTTCTGGGTCTACGATTTAATTTACCCTGCACCAATATTGCGGGCGGTCTATACTGAAAGCGGTATCAAATAGCTTGTAAGGGTGGAAATAATTGTCCCCTTTAACTTGCAATATTATCAAGCAATTTAAAATAATTGATTGCAGTAAATAATGCTCGGGTGGGGGTGGGGAGGGGGTGAAAGGTAATTGAATCTTATTATAATGCGTGTAATTATACTTAAACGCTTTTATTAATTGACGGTTGCTATTATTAAGCAATTATAAATATGTTTCTTAAAGATATGATATTATGAGTAACATGATAATTAATCCAGCTGATGGTAATCAACAGCTGCATCAGTTATTCAATTAACAAGCGTGAGAGAACGCTGTCTACGGAGGTGCGATTACATACGATACAATAATCTAACATTGGTAATTATTTCAATTAAAGATATTGTGATAAGAAGAAGATGAATTTGATATATTTTTAAAAAATGCATTGATATGAATTTTTTGGAATAATAAAACCAACCGTCTTTCCAACGTTTTGTTTATAAGTTTAATTAAGTTACGTTTATAGAACACATTATGTACATATGATGTCTTTCAGTTCAGCCATAATCACAATTATTACTTTAGTCAAGGTTATATGTATATATATATATATATATATATATATATATATATATATATATATATATATATATATATATATATATATATACATATAATGTCTCTATTGTGTATCGATCCATTAAACACTTCCATTCACTTTGTTATTACTGCTTAGTTTATTATAATAAATCCATTTCTACGACACGTGTATGTACCACTCATGTGTACACTTTCTCATCCATTTATATTACCCTTGTATGTACCACTCATGTGTACACTTTCTCATCCATTTATATTACCCTTGTATGTACCACTCATGTGTACACTTTCTCATCCATTTATATTACCCTTGTACGTACCACTCATGTGTACACGTTCTCATTTATTTATATTACCCTTGTATGTACCATTCATGTATACACGTTCTCATCCATTTATATTACCTTTGTATGCACCACTCATGTGTACACTTTCTCATTTATTTATATTACCCTTGTATGTACCACTCATGTGTACACCTTCTCATCCATTTATATTACCCTTGTACGTACTACTCATGTGTACACTTTCTCATCCATTTATATTACCCTTGTATGTACCACTCATGTGTACACTTTCTCATCCATTTATATTACCTTTGTATGTACCACTCATGTGTACACTTTCTCATCCATTTATATTACCCTTGTATGTACCACTCATGTGTACACTTTCTCATCCATTTATATTACCTTTGTATGCACCACTCATGTGTACACTTTCTCATCCATTTATATTACCCTTGTATGTACCACTCATGTGTACAATTTCTCATCCATTTATATTACCCTTGTATGTACCACTCATGTGTACACTTTCTCATTCATTTATATTACCCTTGTATGTACCACTCATGTGTACACTTTCTCATCCATTTATATTACCCTTGTATGTACCACTCATGTGTACACTTTCTCATCCATTTATATTACCCTTGTATGTACCACTCATGTGTACAATTTCTCATCCATTTATATTACCCTTGTACGTACCACTCATGTGTACACCTTCTCGTCCATTTATATTACCCTTGTGTGTACCACTCATGTTTACACTTCGTCATTCATTTCTATGAACCTAGTATGTACCACTAATGTGTACACTTTGTCACTAAGCTGTACGACGCGTTTATGTTCCACTAATATGTGTGCATTGTTTTTCAAGCATTTAAAAGGTAAGATAAATGTATCCATTAAATCTACACATGAACCTGACTCCATCCTTAACCTCGGATAGGGTGCAACTCAACCACTGACATCATTGCATTCTTCATTTTGTCGTTAATTCTTCACGTTGATTTGACTTATTCTCATCGAATTATTTTCACTGTATTGACAGAAAAAGCCCACAACTTCAACAAGATGCACCAATCGGCTAAATAGCTGGCATAACGTTTGAATTTATCGGTTTCTTTCATTTTCATTTACTCATCAAATTGCGACATTTTCCTTCTAACAGTTTCTACTGGGTTATGATCTGTTTCTGTCTCGTACTCATCATCATAAAAAAGAATTCTGTACACAGTTTTAGTCACTTGATTGGCCAACTTATTGGAGCAAATGAATCGTGTCAGAAGTAGAAGCTCTCATTCTTGTATTTTCCTTCCGTGGTTTTCGCCACATTAAAATATAGAGTGCGGGTTTCCCGTACAGTTAAATCTTCAATTCTTTCTCTCATCTATGGTTCACATAGTTGTCTTCATAATGTAATTCCAAATAGCTTTCCTAAATATCGAACAGTTTTCATGTTTGACCGGATATGTTTTGTGTGTACGTAGATATAACATGTATAGTGATATTTGTACTAAAACGTGGTCTAGTTTATGACTGATGTTTTACACGGTTCATTTATGTGCATTTTAGCTGGCTTAGGTTATGATAGTTGGAATCAGTGGTGTTGGCTTGGTTCATCGTCTGAGGGATCGACGGTCAGTCCAAAAAACCTGTTGTGTTTGAGCTGAAAGTGTTTACCTATATAAGCGTCCTCTGCGGTTCGAACATCCTCGCACCGTGTCACTTCTCAATATCCGTCAGTCTTTCTACCCGTATATAAAAACGCATGGTACAGTATTGTTAACGAATGTATCTGCAAACTTTTGGTAACGTTAGTTGTGAATTATAGTTGGTATTTATATTTAGTGCAGTTTGTAGACCTTATTTTATAACATGGTATGTCGCACAAAATATTGTTGATATTTGTGGTTTGTACGTTTTTATTGCAAACGCTGGTTGAATTTCTCACTTTTGTTAACACCGAGTGCGAAAATTGATTTTCTTTAGTTTTGGGTTGTCTGGTCTGCCGTTGTCATTTCAGATACACGTTTTAAACAAAGTTTACAAATTAAAAATATTAAGGAAGAACCTTCACGATTGCTTACTTCTTAGTGAGACAGGACATGATCCACAGTACTTAAAACAATTTTAACAGAGAGAAAGACAGGTGACGTCTAAATATACTCATATGTACATCCAGCGTCTCCATTCACCTACATTGCATATGTTGTATGATACTTCGTCAACACCTTTCTTTCATAAGATTGTTCGAGCTTCGCTATCACCTACTGTCACGTCCTGTCCACTAGAGACAGAAAATTGTTTTTTTCATCCGATGCACCCATTCTAAATATGTCCCAAACGTAGCTGATGAGGACATTTATTCAGGACAAGCATTCAGTAGACACTGTGGACAAAAAAAAATAATAACATACCTTTTGTGTCCTCCCGCAGTATACAAAAATTAGCGAGCTCTTAGGTCTTTTCTTTGACAAAATCTTAAGCCAGATGAATCCTACAGCTTTTGAACAGATATTTCCAATAGCTTTCACAGCAGGCTGATACTGTGTACACTCACGAAACATACAATGTGGACATTCTGAGTTTTGATGAAGTGGATTGATGCTAATTACAACGTGGCGCGGATAATGATGGAAACGTCTTTGATGATGAATTTGGCATGGCTGGATATTTTAGCAAGGCCGAGAAATTGCTCAATGAGCAGGCTTGGGAATCGACGCCCCCCATAGCGAACTTGATATTAAGAACACTAGACTGAACAGTGTAGGTGCCAGAACACAACCTACTTTGCGTTATTGGTTACTCGGAATGGCTCAAAATTTTCTCCAGTCATTTACTTGGCCATTATCTTCCACATGCCTTCTCTGCTGACAGTATCAAAGAACTTTGTCAAATCGACATAGATGGAGAAAAAGTCGGCTTTTTATCTAGACTTTTCCTTGTAGATGCCCCGCAGCAAACACCATAGTGAATGTCCCACGTTCCTTTTGCAACCAACACTGGCTTTCGTGGCAGTAGTCCCTGGACAAGGTGCGTTGTGAGGCGGTTGAGTAGGATTCTGGCGAGTATTTTCCCTGCAATTGAGAGTAAGGGTATAACCCAGTGGTTGTCGCAGACCTGGCAGTTCCCTTTGTGCTTATATATGTGGATTACGGAAGCGTCTTTGATTTCCTGGGGGTTTGTCTCTTGTTGCCACATCAGTAAACACAGTTGGTAAAGTCTTTCTATCAGGGCTGTGACCCCCTTCCGTGTAGACGTCAGCTGCGATAGAGTCTGAAGCCTGGTGCTCTACCACTGGAGAGCAGACATATCGCTTTCTGTGTCTCCGGCAAGGTTGAATGCTTATACATTGCTTTGTTGATAAGTAATTGGGGTGAGACGACTGATGGTTCAATCATTGATGGATGGTGAGCGACTCAGGACGCTGTCGAAGATGTTCTAAATAGCATTGGATGTCATCAACGTTGCTGCTCAGCCATGTGGCTCATATCTGAAGCAGCTTCTACTGTATAGTTCTGCGTATGTTGTTGTACGCATCTTTCCTGGAGGTAGATTGGTGGTTGTTAAGGTAGGTTTGAAGGAGGCGGTGTATTTCATCCATCAGCTGCTTGATTTCGTCGCAGTTCTCATTTTAAACTGTTCGTTTCCAACGTATCTACTTATGCAGGTGTTGTTCTTGTTTTCCAAGCATGCAGTCTGAATATGAACACATAATTATTCATTCGTTTTCTTAATGCAAACTAAAAGGTGTCAATATTTCAGATTGCAAAACAATTCTCGTGATATTAGGTAGTGTGTACGCTTTCCGACGAAGTTTAAATATGTTCTTGGTAAATCACAAACAACCATCCAACATTCAACGAGGTTTTAATGAATACGTAGAGACTTATGAGTTAATTTAATTTATCTGAATGGTACAGCATTTTAAATACTTTTTGTACTCTTTATTTTAGTACAAATGTAATGCCTGTAATACGTACGTATTTATTACGGACTTATCTTACTGGGGTTGTGAATGGTAAACACAGGGACGCATGGATTACTCCATAATATTTTTTTTTATTTTTACTCTATTTCCTTTTCGATATATTTGACCGATTGCAGCAATATTTTCTCAGTCTCAAAAGAGTATATATTCGTTTAATTGCGGTAAATTGTTTTAGGATATAAAAGACTCAGCACTGTAAGAAATTAGGATAAATAGACTAAGCACTGTAAGAAATTAGAATATATTAGACATAGCACTGTAAGAAATTAGAATATATTAGACATAGCACTGTAAGAAATTAGAATATATTAGACCAAGCACTGTAAGAAATTAGAATATATTAGACCAAGCACTGTAAGAAATTAGAATATATTGGACCAAGCACTGTAAGAAATTAGAATATATTAGACTAAGCACTGTAAGAAATTAGAATATATTAGACTAAGCACTGTAAGAAATTAGAATATATTAGACTAAGCACTGTAAGAAATTAGAATATATTAGACAAAGCACTGTAAGAAATTAGAAAATATTAGACATAGCACTGTAAGAAATTAGAATATATTAGACCAAGCACTGTAAGAAATTAGAATATATTAGACCAAGCACTGTAAGAAATTAGAATATACTAGACATAGCACTGTAAGAAATTAGAAAATATTAGACATAGCACTGTAAGAAATTAGAATATATTAGACTAAGCACTGTAAGAAATTAGAATATATTAGACCAAGCACTGCAATAAATTAGAATATATTAGATTAAGCACTGTAAGAAATTAGAATATATTAGACATAGCACTGTAAGAAATTAGAATATATTAGACTAAGCACTGTAAGAAATTAGAATATGTTGGACCAAGCACTGTAAGAAATTAGAATATATTAGACTAAGCACTGTAAGAAATTAGAATATGTTAGACTAAGCACTGTAAGAAATTAGAATATATTAGACTAAGCACTGTAAGAAATTAGAATATATTAGACTAAGCACTGTAAGAAATTAGAAAATATTAGACATAGCACTGTAAGAAATTAGAATATATTGGACCAAGCATTGTAAGAAATTAGAATATATTAGACTAAGCACTGTAAGAAATTAGAAAATATTAGACTAAGCACTGTAAGAAATTAGAATATATTAGACATAGCACTGTAAGAAATTAGAATATATTAGACTAAGCACTGTAAGAAATTAGAATATATTAGACTAAGCACTGTAAGAAATTAGAAAATATTAGACATAGCACTGTAAGAAATTAGAATATATTAGACCAAGCACTGTAAGAAATTAGAATATGTTAGACCAAGCACTGTAAGAAATTAGAATATATTAGACTAAGCACTGTAAGAAATTAGAAAATATTAGACTAAGCACTGTAAGAAATTAGAATATATTAGACATAGCACTGTAAGAAATTAGAATATATTAGACATAGCACTGTAAGAAATTAGAATATATTAGACCAAGCACTGTAAGAAATTACAATATATTAGACTAAGCACTGTAAGAAATTAGAAAATATTAGACTAAGCACTGTAAGAAATTAGAATATATTAGAAATAGCACTGTAAGAAATTAGAATATATTAGACATAGCACTGTAAGAAATTAGAAAATATTAGACATAGCACTGTAAGAAATTAGAATATATTAGACTAAGCACTGTAAGAAATTAGAAAATATTAGACTAAGCACTGTAAGAAATTAGAATATATTAGACATAGCACTGTAAGAAATTAGAATATATTAGACATAGCACTGTAAGAAATTAGAATATATTAGACTAAGCACTGTAAGAAATTAGAATATATTAGACATAGCACTGTAAGAAATTAGAATATATTAGACATAGCACTGTACGAAATTAGAATATATTAGACTAAGCACTGTAAGAAATTAGAATATATTAGACTAAGCACTGTAAGAAATTAGACAATATTAGACTAAGCACTGTAAGAAATTAGAAAATATTAGACTAAGCACTGTAAGAAATTAGAATATATTAGAAATAGCACTGTAAGAAATTAGAATATATTAGACCAAGCATTGTAAGAAATTAGAATATATTAGACTAAGCACTGTAAGAAATTAGAAAATATTAGACTAAGCACTGTAAGAAATTAGAATATATTAGAAATGGCCCTGTAAGAAATTAGAATATATTAGACCAAGCACTGTAAGAAATTAGAATATATTAGACTAAGCACTGTAAGAAATTAGAAAATATTAGACTAAGCACTGTAAGAAATTAGAATATATTAGACATAGCACTGTAAGAAATTAGAATATATTAGACATAGCACTGTAAGAAATTAGAATATATTAGACATAGCACTGTAAGAAATTAGAATATATTAGACTAAGCGCTGTAAGAAATTAGAAAATATTAGACTAAGCACTGTAAGAAATTAGAATATATTAGACTAAGCACTGTAAGAAATTAGAATATATTAGACTAAGCACTGTAAGAAATTAGAATATATTAGACTAAGCACTGTAAGAAATTAGAATATATTAGACTAAGCACTGTAAGAAATTAGAAAATATTAGACTAAGCACTGTAAGAAATTAGAATATATTAGACATAGCACTGTAAGAAATTAGAATATATTAGACATAGCACTGTAAGAAATTAGAATATATTAGACTAAGCACTGTAAGAAATTAGAATATATTAGACTAAGCACTGTAAGAAATTAGAATATATTAGACTAAGCACTGTAAGAAATTAGAATATATTAGACTAAGCACTGTAAGAAATTAGAAAATATTAGACTAAGCACTGTAAGAAATTAGAATATATTAGACTAAGCACTGTAAGAAATTAGAATATATTAGACTAAGCACTGTAAGAAATTAGAATATATTAGACTAAGCACTGTAAGAAATTAGAATATATTAGACTAAGCACTGTAAGAAATTAGAATATATTAGACTAAGCACTGTAAGAAATTAGAAAATATTAGACTAAGCACTGTAAGAAATTAGAATATATTAGACATAGCACTGTAAGAAATTAGAATATATTAGACTAAGCACTGTAAGAAATTAGAATATATTAGACATAGCACTGTAAGAAATTAGAATATATTAGACATAGCACTGTACGAAATTAGAATATATTAGACTAAGCACTGTAAGAAATTAGAATATATTAGACATAGCACTGTAAGAAATTAGACAATATTAGACTAAGCACTGTAAGAAATTAGAATATATTAGACTAAGCACTGTAAGAAATTAGAATATATTAGACTAAGCACTGTAAGAAATTAGAATATATTAGACCAAGCACTGTAAGAAATTAGAATATATTAGACTAAGCACTGTAAGAAATTAGAATATATTAGACATTGCACTGTAAGAAATTAGAAAATATTAGACATAGCACTGTAAGAAATTAGAATATATTAGACTAAGCACTGTAAGAAATTAGAAAATATTAGACTAAGCACTGTAAGAAATTAGAATATATTAGACTAAACACTGTAAGAAATTAGAAAATATTAGACATAGTACTGTAAGAAATTAGATAATATTAGACATAGCACTGTAAGAAATTAGAAAATATTAGACCAATCACTAAGAAATGAAATATATTAGACATAGCACTGTACGAAATTAGAATAAATAGACTGTACGAAATGATAATATATTAGATTAAACCTTGTAAGAAAATAGATTATAATAGACTAAGCACTAAGAAATTATGATATAATAGACATAGCACTGTACGAAATTAGGATAAATAAACTGTACAAAATGATGATATATTACACTAAGCACTGTAAGAAATTAGGATATAATAGAATAAGCACTAAGAAATTAGGATACAATAGACTAAACACAGTAACAAATTATGATATAATAGACATAGCACTGTACGAAATTAGGATACTAAGCACTATAAGAAATTAGGATATAATAGACTAAGCACTGTATGAAATTAGGATATAATAGACAAACCACTGTACAAAATTAGGATAAATAGACTGTACGAAATGAGGATATATTACACTAAGCACTAAGAAATTAGGATATAATAGACATAGCACTCTAAGAAATTAATTGGGATATAATAGACTAAGCACTGTAATAAATTAGGATATAATAGACTAACCACAGTAACAAATTATGATATAATAGACATAGCACTGTAAGAAATTAATTGGGATATAATAGACTAAGCACTGTAATAAATTAGGATATAATAGACTAAGCACAGTAACAAATTATGATATAATAGACATAGCACTGTACGCAATTAGGATAAATAGACTGTACGAAATGATGATATATTAGACTAAGCACTGTAAGAAATTAGGATATAATAGACTAAGCACTAAGAAATTAGGATATAATAGACTAAGCACTGTAAGAAATTAGGATATAACGTACCAAGCACTGTAAAAAATTAGGATATAATAGACTAAGCACTGTACGAAATTAGGATAAATAGACTGTACGAAATGATGATATATTAGACCAAGCACTGTACGAAATTAGGATAAATAGACTGTACGAAATGATAATATATTAGACCAAACACTGTACGAAATTAGGATAAATAGACTGTACAAAATGATGATATATTAGACCAAGCACTGTAAGAAATTAGGATATAATAGACTAAGCACTAAGAAATTAGGATATAATAGACTGTACGAAATGATGATATATCAGACCAAGCACTGTAATAAATTAGGATATAACGTACCAAGCACATCATGAACAAGACGCTTAAGATTTAAGTCTCTGAAGTTCTTTTATTGTCTGGTGTCTGGCAAATAAACTCAAATTTAATTTCGAAAGAATTATCAGTTGGTATTATCTTTTGGAGGATTAAATGTGGCATACTTTTCAGAATTCTAAAGCTTATATAATATATTTATTCATAGTGTCAGTTTGTTCTGTTCACATAGCTAGGGTAGATTGCTTGAAAGATGGTCGCAAAACTGACCACAAGATCATGGCTGAAAGAAAAAGAAAGTTGTTTTGTATTTTCTTCAATTTTCATTGTATCGGATAGTATGACCGGATCTCTTTAACATGTTTATGTTTTTGTCTTGACGTAGACATATATCAGTAAAATGAGTGTAACGTCCCGAGCTTTATTTAATCACAATGTCAGTTTTGACCAGATGTCAACATGGGCTTTTAATCACGAGACAGAAAGCTATTTAAGTTTAAATGATTTAGTAAATGCTAGTAAGGATAAATATTAACTGTGCAATATGCACAAACGGATCAACAATAAGATAGTAATGTTTCAGTCAAAACACTGAAATAATTCTAAAATGAGTTGATATTTGAAATTCCTTCATCACATAAATATGTGACTCATTGTAATGTTAAGAAAGTACATAAACAAACAGTCACTGAAAACAGTTAAACTTAATGTATTTCTCAGTAGTATAATACAACCCCAAACAAATGGGATAATAAATAACATATTAAAGACGATACCACTCGAATGTGTTTCCCAGTGAATTTAGTATTGCTATGGTCCAGAATGCACTAGTATTACGGAATTTATATTTAGAACTGTTTTTCCTTTTTTATAGCCAACTATATAACACATTAATGTAATATAGAAATAATGAACACTCCGTGTAGGAATATTATAATTAATGCTCCCTTCTATACATGTTTAGTTATTTACCGTAGCAACGGTACCGATATTTTCATATATTTATATGATTGAATCTCCACATATAATTCCATGGGGAGCATCAGTCTTTAATACTGAATAATATATTGTAGTTTTATTTCATTTCATTTGGAAGATTATATCATCCGTAATGATTTATATTGTTACAATGCGATCTATATAGTAAACGTACATTGGTTGTATAAGCTCTCCGTTCTCTTCTTGTATACAGTCTCTGCCGGTCGGAATGTGTCTGCAAAACACAATCAATCAATCAAGTTGGTGTTTTATAGTTGCCTCCGCCCACTAGGGGCATATGGGCAACTTTTATATCCAGCATATCACTGAACATTTATTTACCTTAACCCATGTACATTAGTACATTTATTAATTGGGGCGTTATACCGAATTACTAAAAAGTAACTATCGGTATAAATGAAAGCCCTATGGGGCAGATAGGTAAGTCCCATCCACATCTACCCCTATCAACTTCGTCAGCAGTCAGGCAGGAAGAGGCAAAGGAGGAGGAGGTCCAGGAAAGGGCCCAAAACTTAAAGTATCATCGTCTTGCACGCAGAGGCAGCCGAACGCACAACCGGACCGACAAACAAAGAAACCCAAGGAGTCCGAAGGTACCACACCCTTAATTACACCTGCAACCCCATGAGACATGTTTAAGAGATGTATGTGCTATAATATGTTGTGCTGTGTTTAGTATTGATGTTATTTATTGTGTTTCTTTACAATTGCAACATTGTGTTGCGGGGGTCTGATAGTCCTGGATTAAGACTACCTTATATACTCTAATAGGGTCATACTGAGTGTGTGTTATGTATGCAAATGTGTCTATGAAGTTGCAGTCCCCTTTTGATTAATTTCAATTTAGTCCAGTTTTTCTAATGGATGCCCTATACCAATTATGTGTAAGCCACCTGTGTAATTGAGTCAAGCTAGTTGAGTTACGAATTTCCTATTACTTAGTACTATGTCCCTAAGTAAGTACATTGTGTACTATATAATCTCCACAACGGCAAAAAACCCTTTTTAAGAGGGAATTTCACCCTAAGAAAAAAAAACAAAAAACCTACCCTATTGAGTCAGAGTGACTATATAAGTTTGTTCTCTGTATATTGTTTTAAGTTGTAATTTTTGTTGGGTGTGATCCAAAAGTGCCATATTTGAGATTGATATTTGGTCAGCCAAATAGAATTCTCTGATACCAATCGAGTGTGAGAATTCTGTATTTGTTGAATGAACATATAACATGGACAAGGACATAGAATTTAGAAATAGAGGAGAGAATTGGGTCTACACCAGCTTCCCAGAGAGACTGACTGGATTATGCAAAGAGGTATACCTAATTGTATACTTATGCGTAGGCACAGAGGTATACCAGGCTGTATACATGTGTGTACACCAATCCAGGCGATTTCTATAAAGAAAAGAGCCTGTGTCCCCACTGTTTCACTAGCCTTTCCCTATTCCCAAGAGTTACAAAGGGTAGGAAATAGTAACAATACAAGACAGTACAACACAACAATTAACAACAATTAACAATTAGTATTATTATTAGTAGCAGCAACATTTACATTAATATCTACATTATTATTAATATAAATATCAACATTAACATCAGTATCATTAATATTAGTAACTGTAACATTAACATCATTATCATTAAGATTAGTAATAATATCAATATTAACATTATTAGTATTAGTAGCAGCATGCCATTAATATCACAAAAAACAACATCAACATTAACATCAATACCAAGGCAACATTAACACTAACATCAATATTAACAATAATTATCATTAATTAGATAGCCCTGAAAAGGACTGTTCTGTAGACTGGTTTTCCACGTTTCCTCTGTTGTCCATGATAGCTCCAACTGGTCCATTTCCTTGAATTTTGTCCAAACAATTTTCACTTCCATCGAAGTCCAGTTCAAGGTTAATGAATAATTTTGTATGTTGAATGCCACTAACTTTTATTCTGACAATGAGGCTGATGTTAATATGGATATTTTTCTCAGTCTACTCTTATAGCAGTGATCTCTGCTAGTATATGATTATGAGTGAGTGCAAATTCGCGAGTTGCGTATAAGTCCTTTATGAACTCAATATCTACACCCGATCATATCACCACTTCAGCAGAGTCACAGGCTAGCTTTAGTTATTTCTAATTTTGAGTGTTAATAATAATAGAGTTCCATATAATCCTAAACAGTTAATTTTAATTTTAGCGGTGATTTCTGCTATTGATACTATGAGTGAGTGCAAATTCGCGAGTTGCGTATAAGTTCTTTATGAACTCAATATCTAAACCCGATCATACCACCACTTCAGCAGATTCACAGGCTAGCTTTAGTTATTTGTAATTTTGAGTGTTAATAATAATAGAGTTCCATATAATCCTAAACAGTTAATTTTAATTTTAGCGGTGATTTCTGCTATTGATACTATGAGTGAGTGCAAATTCGCGAGTTGCGTATAAGTTCTTTATGAACTCAATATCTACACCCGATCACAACACCACTTCAGCAGAGCCACAAGCCAGTTATTTATTAATAAACTTATTATTATAATTTTATTATTATTATTATTATTATTATTATTATTATTATTATTGTTATGTAATATTGTTATATTTTATCAATTAAGTTTGAGTTTATAAGGAAATCAATTATGTTTTTAGCAGTTAATTGTATATTAGGTTGATTTAATTTAAGCATTTCTGGATATAGATTTATTAATGTTTCTATTTTTAATTTATTTTAAAGTTTATTTCTGTGAATAAGTGTATTTGTGCATTTATTAAATATATGATCAAGGTCTTCTGGTTGTTTGCATCTAAAACAATTAATATTATGTGGGAATATTCCTATTTTTTTTCCAAAGCTGTTAGCCAACTTTGTTTTTCCTATCATTATCCTGTTCATTTTAATTTGTTCCCTTTTTGTATTACCTAATATTACTGGTGTTCTTTTAACAGTGTTGATGATATTGTGTAGTACTCTCCCTTTAGTGGATGAGCTCCAGGTTTTTTGCCAAATAGTATTTATCATGTTATATATTAATGTATACATTTCAGTGTGACTATATTGCAATGGGTCATAATATAATGCATTTATTTTATTATTAGCTGACTGATCAGCTAATTCATATCCCTTTACACCTATACGTGAAGGTATCCACAGAAAATCTACTATAATGTTTTGTGTTTTAAGTTTATTTATTTGATATTGTAATTGATATAAAAAGTTTTTCCTACTGTTGGAGTTATTATTATTAATAGTTTTAAGTACACTAAGTGAGTCACTTACTATTAGTGTTTTAGGTGGTTTATGTTGTTGTATCCACATAAGGGCTTGTAGTATAGCCCAGAATTCAACGCTATAGATAGAACAGTAATCTGGTAAGCGTCTGCCTTCATTTATTTGTAAATTAGGTATAACCCATGCAGCTGCTGTTCTTGCAGGGTCAACTGTTTTAGATCCATCAGTATAGATTTTTAAATGATTTTTATATTTATTATTTAACTTTTCATTAATAATCATTTTCAAAAAATGTGAATTTTGTATTTTATTGCCTTGATTTATCAGGGAGAAATCTACAAATATATGATTAAATCTCCAAGGAATTATAACTGGAGGTGTAATTTTTTGTACTTTAAATATATCCACAGGGAGTTTAGTTTTTATGGTATTTATTTGTTTACCACATGAATTGGAATATTTACCTTTTTTAATTAGTGGTTTATTACATTTTTTAATAATCTGCAATGTGGGGTGAGTTTCCTTATGAGTTGACAGACGAGCAACATATCTTAACATGACCTCTTGTCTTCTCAAATTAAGTGGGAGTTCACCTGCCAAGACCTGCAACTCCTCTGTGGATGTAGATGGTAATGCACCAGTGGCTATAAGAAGAGCTTTTCTCTGTACTTGTATAATTTTATTTAGTAGTGTGATTGATGCCGTAGCATAAATCTGACACCCATATTCAATTTTAGATCGAATAAGTGATCTGTAGAGAGTAATAATTGTTTTTTGACAGGCACCCCAATGTGTACCTTGAATACTTTTAATTAGATTAAGGTCCAAATTACATCTTTTCACTAAATCCTTAATGTGGTATGACCATTTCATGTGTTGATCAAAATACATTCCTAAAAATTTATATACTTTTACAAATTTAATATCCTGATTTTGTAAGGTGAGTTTAGGGTATGTTATATTAAGTTTGTGAGGGGTAAATAGTATAGCTACTGTTTTTTGATGTGAGAATTTAAATCCCCATTTATCAGCCCAATTACCTATATTGTCTAAGCTATTTTGTATTTCAGCAATATGTTTTTGATTTGATGGGTTACCTGCTCTCCAAAGAGCACTGTCATCAGCAAATTGTGAAAGTTCAACTTGCAGAGTAGCTAAATTTTTATCTAAATCATTGATCATAATATTAAATAGTGTAGGGCTGAGTACACTCCCTTGAGGGGTACCATTTTCTAAACTGTATTTTTCAGAATAAGTTGTTCCTACCCTAGTAATAATTTTACGGTCAATTAAAAAGTCATTTATGAAGTTATATATATTACCTGTTATACCATATTGATTTAATTTAATTAATAGTCCCTTAGTTCATACCAAATCAAATGCTTTTTCCATATCTAAAAAGACAGCAATAAGATTCCTGTTTTTCTTTTGATTGTTATTGAAAGCAAGTTTAATTGCAGTTTCTAATTTAATTAATTGATCTATAGTAGATCTATTATTTCGAAAGCCACATTGATTGTTAGATATAATATTATTGGTTTCTAAATGATATTTCAATCTATTATTAATAATTATCTCCATTATTTTACAAATATTGTTAGTAAGGCAAAACACTGACTGACTTGTTTGTTTTATAGCTGCAACCGTCTACTAGAGACATATGTGCAGCTTTTATAGACACCATATCGGTGTCCATTTGGTTCCCTCGAAGAGGGGAAAAAGCACTCCCTCCCCTTAGGAAGGCAAAACACTGCACACGACTGGTATTTATACCCTTGAGACCCATTGATCTTACGCGTAGACTGATGGGAAGAATATAGGTCGTAAGTGCGTGAGGGAAACACACGAGTGGTTCGAATGATACTTAACAACACGTTAGAAATGCTAAAAAGTATGATGGCGGGTGAATTGTGAATCGCACTTATACAAATAGTTTGGTAGTGGAATTTCTCAGTATTTGGACACTTGATGTGAAGATATTCAAGTCAGAATTAAACTCTTTATCTCAGAAAATGAATATACTACGCAAAATAGTGTTAGACGATTTAAAAGGGAACAAACCACAACGACCAAAAAGACCAATTTGGACCAACATTGACAACGGAATACAAACCCGTACGAAGTAAGTGCCAATCACAATCACCCAAATTATTAATATATTAATACTCTAAAATATCACGAACGTGATATTAAAACATTCATATACATATTTATTGTGCCTAGCATTGATGCAACCCTACAAGTCCTTTATGTCTTCATGTATGTACTGAAATATATCTTACTTTGTTGACCTTTGGTATAGACATGAACCACTAAAAGTTAATATTTAATGCTGAGAAGTGTGAAAATTATGTTTAAACGAGCCACAAATCACTTATATTTTATAACACCATAATTTATCACAATGAGCATCATATTTCTTAGTTGCCACCAACACTCCGAAACAAATACTTGCTGTATAGTGAAGGAAACTGAAAAGTTTCTCCCTACGAGTACTTGTCATTCATGTCTTCCCAATGGCCTGCAATTAAAGTGATATCTGTAAAATCAACTTGACAGGATACAAAAACAGCTTCTAAACGAGTTTATAACTAATGAAGCATATACTGTACTTTTCTTAAGAGCTCTAGAGCAGAGTAATTTTTATCATAATTCCCTGGTAAAATTATAATTTTACTTTGATTTTTAATTGGTCACATATCATTTATGTCCTTAAGTTATACAAGATTGCCAACTTTGATTTATTGTAGAACGGATCTCGTCATTGAAGGATTGATAAGTTATACAAGATTGCCAACTTCGATTTATTGTAGAACGGATCTTGTCATTGAAGGATTGATAAGTTATACAAGATTGCCAACTTTGATTTATTGTAGAACGGATCTCGTCATTGAAGGATTGATAAGTTATACAAGATTGCCAACTTTGATTTATTGTAGAACGGATCTCGTCATTGAAGGATTGATAAGTTTTCAACTTTAAATTATCTTTATGCTATATATAATTTTATTTCCATTCATGTGTTATTATAATCAACATAATCAACATTTTTTTATTCACAAGATTCAGGGTTTGCCAAATGTTGTAATTGTTATATTGCCAGGTAAGTTAATTTAGAAGGGAAAGTCTTCAACCCGATTGTTGTATGTTCAAGCAGTTTGTTTTACTGATGTCACTTTACATGCTGCAGGTGGCATTGAAAATATGGTCATTTGGTCAAATTAAAAGTGAGATATAGTTCCAGCCAGTATGAATCAAAACCAGTTTCTTTACATTGGTCATTGTAAGAGTTTTCTACAGCTGTTAGTGAGCCATATGTTTATAGTTACGGCTTGTTACATTTTAAACAGAGGGGTATTTTTTATATTAGTAGAGACAAATATGAACACAGCATACATCAAAGACAATACATGAAAAGTAGCACGGCGGCGGTATACGGCACTTGATTTGTTGCTGGCTATGTCATACATTTTACAGATATCTAAGCAAGCTTTTTTGTAGCAATTCATTGGAGAAATTAAAGACTTAGACTTTTAACACAGAAATACTAAAATATATACTGTCGTCACTTGTGACAATATAAATGTCGTATTGGCACTGGGACGATATAAATGTCGTATTGGAACTGGGACAATATAAATGTCGTATTGCCACTGGGACGATATAAATGTCGTATTGGCACTGTGACGATATAAATGTCGTATTGGCACTGGGACGATATATGTTTTCTTCCACTGATATATTTCAGAATCACACAAAGATATATAAATCAGCAAATCATATGATGATAATGTGAAGAAAAAAATACATTCGACTCTAACACACATAATTAATGATTGTCGTTTTACACAGAAGTGGAGGAATACATATGTAAAGTGTGTGTGTAAGTCTGAGTGTGTGTGTGTGTGTGTGTGTGTGTGTGTGTGATTTGCTATAATTCCCATATTTAAGAAGAAAACAAACATATTTTCTACCCTTGTAAGCGTGACATGGGAAACGTTATTTAACAAGTTAATCTATAAGCGTTTACTATTTATGCTAGTCAAATGTTTTTAACAATGAAACTATAATATCGTCACTCTTATGAAACACGTTGTCTCTTTTTTCATGCTCCATCTTGACATTCGGACGGACTACTTTATAGGCCAATAAATATTTGATAAACAGGAATAATGGTAAATTGGTATTGAAATATTATATCTTCTCAAAGGGGGTAGATTCCACGCACTGACAAAGAAAGTAGTTATGAAAATTATTAAAGAAACTGTTATTGGACACGCCATTGATTATGTACGTGACATTTGATTTGGGAGTGACTAGGTATACAAATAATGTATAATGGCTCAACATCGTATGACGACTGCCGAGACAAATATACCTGAAAACATTGTTATTTAATTTTAATTCCAGTAAATATTTAAATATGATTTAATTTCATTCTTTGCTTGTCACTTTTTATCAGTAATTGAAAACATTGAATTGGCAAGTTTTTCAAATAAATTAAGGTATTACTTGAGCGTTTCCTACCATTTTGTCTATTTCTTTATGCACTCTGAAACTCTATAATCGATAGCAACACATTAAAAAATGACGATTGTCTGGTTTTGGTGTGTAATCTGATGTTTTATAAATGATTTGCTATCTTCTTGTCTCAATACTAAACAATAATTGCAATTCTCATTGGCAGAACATGTTCGCAACCAGCTTCACGTTTCAAGATCATAGACGTGATATCATAATTCCATTGTCGAATCCAATCCGTACATCTTATAAGATAAATCTCTAAATTTAGTTGTATTGTGAATATGGAGTACCAACTGTCTCTTTTTGCATACCAAATAACAAAGCGTAATAAATTGATCATGTCTTTTGCAGTGTAAGTAACACAAAACGCCTTTGGATACGTATGTCGTTTTCCATGCGTAAAACTGGGGCTATCAGATAGGTACGGTTTATCTGAATAAATATAACAGCCAGATGCAGAAAATCTGATTTATCATTGAAATTTATTTCGAGAAAAAAAATGCTCAAAGAAATGTAATTATTTTCCTGGTGTTTGGACGCTTTTTAGATAATCCTTCATAGCAAATGTCTACATTAAACGTTTTTTTTTCAAATATATGTATAAAGACACCTACTAATGAAAAAGTGTCAACTTAAAACATTAGCAATTAAGTAAGCAGGTAAGTATTAAATAACCCTTCCAAAATAAATCCTTCCAAAACAAACTTTCAAATAAAACCTTTCCATAGAAAGCCCCTTCCACAATTAATCCTTCCAAATAAAACCTTGCACAATAAATCTTTGCAAAATAACCACTTCCAAAAACATACCTCCAAATAAACCTTTGCAAAATAAAAACTTCCAAATGAAACCTTCCAAATAAACGTTTGCTAACTAACACTTCAGTTTAGTACCTCCAAAAAAACCTTTGCAAAATAAACAATTCCAAATAAATACCTCCAGATAAACCTTGCAAAAATCCCACTTTCAAATTAATACTTACAATTAAACCTTTGCACAATAAACACTTCTAAATAAAACCTTTCAAAAAAACCTCTACCTAAATAAAAGTAAACATGAAGTTCTACAAGATACAAATTTTAAAACAAAGCGAAATATGTAAATATAAAAAATTACAAAACAAATTAGCTGAATTACATTATCGTATGCAATTATCTCATAGGCTCTTTGACTAATTCTGAAACAATCAAGTATAAGATGTATATGGTCAATATACTCTATAATTCCAGTATTAGTTTTTTCAATCTTGTCATATTACTCTTTTAGGAAGTATCCACAATACATTTTTCTTTGACACATTGAATGTCGGTAAACCAATGATGGATTATACACTATGACGTATAGTATATGACGACAATTTTCACCTAAAGTATCGAATGTACGCTATTCGTACATATTAGAAAATCATGAGGGATTTATCTTATTTATCTATTCTTTGAAATGGATGCTAATTTGAAAAGATGTGCTGCTAGTGTCGAGAGGAATTAAGCTTTCTCTTTTGTTTTCATTTTTTTTAAATGCTTGTCAATTTTTCATTTAATTAAAACGTATATTGAAGGATGAAGAAAACATACCATTTTGTTGTTATACTGGGTCTAGAGAAATTAAGACAAGGAATCTGTTGCTTTCGTATCCTTCATGCAGATTGCCTTTGCAATATTTCAGAGCCGGACACACGGTACATATCCTAGATTTGCAAAATGTAGAACTGGATTTAGTCCATGACCATGATGTTTTCTCCACAACTCCTTCTTTATTAATTCAATACCTCTCGAAAAGAAAAAAGAGAAGATTTTTTTTGACGTTCGCTTTAAATCGCCCGAACTTGAATTTCGTTGAAACTTTATGTAATTTTTTAGTACACATGGAAGGATGAAAAGGAAAATGTTTTGGGGATAATGTAGTTTATTTGATCTTTATTCTTGTTTTATGCATTGACTTTAAAAAATCACTTGTCAGTATTTTCCAAAATGTTTGCCGTTTTAGGATTAGTGTTGTTGTATACAATTGAAATTAAATATGTTGGTGCATTATAAATATTACATGAACAAATAAGGAAAACATATAAAAGGAACCGAAACTCAGAAAATTACAAATCAAGTTTGGATTTTATTTGGTATGAAGATTAAAAAATCCGCATTATACTTAATAATACATATTTTTTGATAGATGCCTTAATTTTCTGCATAATTAGGTCACGGATTTTCCTCCATGCTGGACTTCGTCTTAGACTTTAGCAAATGTAGAGATGTAAATCCCAAATAATCCACAATGTCCTATCGAAATTAAAACATGTGCTATCAAAAGTCAAACAATGTTACAACCTGATTAGTCTGCTAATGAATTAATCGCAATGACAAATCCATATGATTTGTATTCTCATACAACTCACTGACAATACCATTACATATTTAACCTAATCTGCATCAGCGCGGTGTACTCAACAATGTGGTAACCACTGAAGCAGACAGCCGACAAGGAATCAACAAGAAAGTTTCAAAACTTTGGTAACTGCGGAAATCAGCCATCCAGGAATCAGCGTGGTATACTCTACAGTTTGGAAGCCTCTCGAACCAGCCAGCTAACCAGATAATCAGGAATCAGCGTGGTACGTTCAACAATTTGGTAACTGCTAGAACCAGCCAGCCAATCATTATTTTCATTAGGTGTCTAGCTTCTTGACATACCTGAGAGCACAGATTGGAAGAATTAATAGCGTGGACGGAGATTGACCAATATTATTATCAAATGATATATGCCCGTTGTTAACTTCCTTTCTTCAGCTTTAGCAGTTTCTCGTTTGGAAGAGAGTCTGCTAACGATCGCTCATCTGAGTCCGCCAATATTATTGTCATTAAAACTGGCACTGTCATTATTGATCGATTGAAATTATGGACATCAATTTGGAAGACCAGTTGCACCATTTACCATACCAGTAGTATAACGACTGTATTGAAAGAAGACAAGTACCACGAGACAAAAGACAATCCTTTTCATATTAAAACCGATGTATCAAGTTTAATTGACAGGTATCGGGCTATTTAAATTGACAGGAGTCGGGCTATTTAAATTGACAGTCGTAATTATGTGCCTATGGTGTTCTTTTCCAGAGCAACTGATTCCTTCTGAAACATTTCAACCATAGATGAGGGTAGATCATAAATGATGGTTGATCATATGTCTTTTTGAGTGTGGTGGTTAACTTGAGCCTCTCAACATCAATTACTTTACATTGTTAGCCACATTATGAAACTACATCACATAAATGAAATAATTAAATACCACCTGTCCCACCATTATCCTAAGTACTTGTGTATGCCTCTCTCTCTCTCTCTCTCTCTCTCTCTCTCTCTCTCTCTCTCTCACACACACACACACACACACACGATCGCGCTCACACACAAACATACATACCTATTTAAATATGCATATTTAGTTTTGATTCTAATGTACGCATTGTGGGTTATCCAAGGTAATATACTGGTAATTGCAGATGAAATGTAAATGTTAATTTAATCAGCTACTCTCTGGATAGGTGTAAACGTAATCAAAGGCAGGTGGTTTTTCGTTTTCGTTTTCTTTTTCGTTTTTTAATTACATATTCCTTACAATGACACTTTACTGTATATAATTATATACACGATGACAATGTTTGATTAGTACAAAATACTACAAAAGTCAAAGTTTATGTTTTTACAATTCTTATTTCTACCTGAAAAAATAAAAAAAAAATTGATTTCTTCATTATGCAGACTTTTTCTCAAGAAAACTATCGACTTAGCCGTAATGTTTACTCCATATAATAAAAATAAATTCTTGGTTATGTATATAATTTTAATAGCAGGATCCTTACAGAAAGCCCCCATAAGATATGTTTTCTTTTTGTTTTTTTCTTCATGACAATATCATAATTAACGAAAGGCGAAAGGGAGAGAATCGTATGAAAATAATTGACGATCGTAGCATGAAATAAAGCGTTCAGATGAGAACTATTTTATTTTACGCATAGATTGAAGGTGACACCAAAGAATATATATATCTATCTTTCTATTACCTACGGTGTCGACTATATATTTTGTTTAGTCATATCATTATAGATGTTGTAAAGCGCTTAGAGCTACTAAAAATTAGAATTAATATTATTATTGTTATTATTATTATTATTATTATTATTAGTAGTAGTAGTAGTAGTAGTAGTAGTAGTAGTAGTATCTAGGTTTAATGAATATGCATAAATAATTTCCATTTTGTTTTTGTCGGCTGAACGAATTCCATTATAAAAAATATCTAGGATTGAAAAGAAATCGAAACCATTCCTTACGTATTTCAGTAATATATTGACATTTGGTTTGCATGGCTTTGAAAATAGTTAATTAAGAAAGGCATGTTAAAAAGAATTTTTGTCACATCGTGTTCGCAGAGTCTGTTAATATATATATATATATATATATATATATATATATATATATATATATATATATATATATATATATATATATATATATATTCCACTAGCAAAGCAAACACTGACAGGCAAAACTGTCATCTGCGAACGTACGCTGTATTAACTACTGCCCACGAATTTGAATTGAAAAGGGCGGCTCTGACACGCCACGCTTGCCGCTTAAGCTGTATAACACGTCCCACAATTTCGATTAAAATAGATTCAGATATGGCTTTTTTTCAGAGCGACAATATGTGTCGTCTGCTTATGTGCTCAGCCTTCCCGATTTATTAGAGACTCGTTATTTGATTGCTCACAGTTTAAAAACTGGTATGAGGTTGCATTACTTTTTCTTCTAATTTACTTATACAAAATGTGAATCCATTACAAACGTGCAAATCATAATTATTTGGATGTATTTATAAGACGATTGCTCTCAACTAACCTTAAATAGTAACAGGACCGCTAATTATGAAAGCTTCATCAGACGAAGCTGTGGCGAACACCAGTGGCATAACGGAGGAACAAACCTCTTACATGAAATCTGCCTCAGAGAGATATCCCAGAACACCTAAGTGTGCGCGTTGCAGAAATCATGGTGTTGTATCTGCCTTGAAGGGACATAAAAGGTGCTGCCGATGGAAGGATTGCCTCTGTGCCAAGTGTGTCCTTATTGCAGAGAGGCAACGAGTGATGGCTGCTCAAGTTGCATTGAGGAGACAGCAGGCGCATGAAGAAAATGAGGCGCGGGAGATGGGACTTCTTTACGGACCCAACGGGCTTCTCCAAGTCAGTCCAGATAGTCTGACACTTTTCCCGGAAGCCAAGAGATATCTTTCTCCAGCAAAACATGTGACAGATAAGACCACTGAAGACAGATCGAGCATACCAGGTACGTGAAAAATAGATAAATTACTTATTGTTTCATCAAAATAAAACCAAATGCATGCATGCATGTATGTATGTATGTATGTATGTATGTATGTATGTATGTATGTATGTTTGTATGTATGTATGTATGTATGTATGTATTTATGTATGTATGTATGTTTTAGCGTTTAATGGCATCCAAGAACACTAATGGTAATATGGTTCCAGTTAAAGGTTAAAATCTAAAAAAGTCAAATTATACAATTTAGGAATCAAATTTTAATATTTGGAATATTCATTATTTTATTGAATCAGAGATGCATGCATACGGGTCTTCTATTAAGTTAAGAAACTTTCTAGGAGCCCAGAGTGGCTGAGTGGTCTAAGTCAGAAACTTTTTAGGAGCCCAGAGTAGCTGAGTGGTCTAAGTCAGAAACTTGTTAGGAGCCCAGAGTAGCTGAGTGGTCTAAGTCAGAAACGTGTTAGGGGCCCAGAGTAGCTGAGTGGTCTAAGTCAGAAACTTGTTAGGAGCCCAGAGTGGCTGAGTGGTCTAAGTCAGAAACTTGTTAGGAGCCAAGAGTGGCTGAGTGGTCTAAGGCACTCATCTTTACAGATCACTCATTACTCATCTCTGTCTCAATTGGTTCGTGACTCAGTTTGGTTGTCAAGCTTGCCAGTAGATATCCGTCAGGCGGGGGTTCTTCCCGGGGTGTCTATGAGGTTTTACTCCTCCACAAATACTCGACTGAATATATAACCTATTTTAAGCTGGAAATGGCGCAAAACACGCTATTACGAAATTTGTTTACTGAATATATTTCCTTAAAGAATGAATGCTCTGGTATATATTTACATGTTAACATTTACAGGTATAAATATACATGTATATCTTGACATGTATACATTTAGAAGGTAAGAAAACCGTGATGGGAGTCCGATAGTGATATCATTAGACAAATATTGTACAAGCATGATTGAACGTTTTGTTGTTCATTGCTATATTGCAATAAAATTTAAACTGTCAAATCTTTAATTTCAAAATCTTTGAACTGGCTATCAGAGGAGTTGTGTCTGATGACAGAGTAATTATAATTCTCACTGCATAATGCTTATGGTGTGTACCTTCATATTATCTTATTCATATAAATATGAGAATTTGATTTCTGATATGCGAAATCCTAGCTTTATCAAGTGTAAATGGTTAATCTTGAATTGAAACAATATTTCACATCATCTATTAGCTTTAAATAAAATGCAAGCTATAGTGTAGACATGCAAACGGAATCTATCAATTGCTATTTGTAATGGGTTGGCTACAAGGTTAGCTTGTAAACGGAACATATCAATTGCTGTTTGTAGTGGGTTGGCTATAAGGGTGAATTGCTAACGGAATCTATCAATTGCTGTTTCTAGTAGGTTAGCTATAAGGGTGAATTGCAAACGGAATCTATCAATTGCTATTTGTAATGGGTTGGCTACAAGGTTGACTTGTAAACGGAACATATCAATTGCCTGTTTGTAGTGGGTTGGCTATAAGGGTGAATTGCAAACGGAATCTGTCAATTGCTATTTGTAATGGCTTGGCTATAAGGGTGAATTGCAAACGGAATCTATCAATTGTTGTTTATAGTAGGTTAGCTATAAGGGTGAACTGCAAACGGAATCTATCAATTGCTATTTGTAATGGGTTGGCTACAAGGGTGACTTGTAAACGGAGCCTATCAATTGATATTTGAAGTGGGTTGGTTATAAGGGTAAATTGCAAACAGAATCTATCAACTGCTATTTGTATTGGGTTAGCAATAAGGGTGAATTGCAAACGGAATCAATCAGTTGGTATTTGTAATGGGTTGGCTACAAGGATGACTTGTAAACGGAACATATCAATTGCTATTTGTTGTGGGTTAGGTATAAGGATGAATTGCAAACGGAATCTATCAATTGCTATTTGTAATGGGTTGGCTACAAGGTTGGCTTGTAAACGGAACATATCAATTGCTGTTTGTAGTGGGTTGGCTATAAGGGTTAATTGCAAACGGAATCTATCAATTGCTATTTGTAGTGGCTTGGCTATAAGGGTGAATTGCTAACGGAATCTATCAATTGCTGTTTCTAGTAGGTTAGCTATAAGAAGAATTGCAAACGGAATCTATCAATTGCTATTTGTAATGGATTGGCTACAAGGTTGACTTGTAAACGGAACATATCAATTGCCTGTTTGTAGTGGGTTGGCTATAAGGGTGAATTGCAAACGGAATCTGTCAATTGCTGTTTGTAGTGGCTTGGCTATAAGGGTGAATTGCAAACGGAATCTATCAATTGTTGTTTATAGTAGGTTAGCTCTAAGGGTGAACTGCAAACGGAATCTATCAATTGCTATTTGTAATGGGTTGGCTACAAGGGTGACTTGTAAACGGAACATATCAATTGCTATTTGTTGTGGGTTAGGTATAAGGATGAATTGCAAACTGAATCTATCAATTGCTATTTGTATTGGGTTAGCAATAAGGTTGAATTGCAAACGGAATCTATCAATTGTTGTTTATAGTAGGTTAGCTATTGTATGTATGAAACGAACAAATTCAATATACACTTTGTTTCTTTTTAAAACAATAGGTTGAATGCTTTTTTCATTTTGAAATATTAACCAACGCAATATTTATATAATTCATTGTTTCAACAACAACAAAAATAATTTTTTAAAAAAAATCCAAAATTTATTCATATACGATATAAGAAATTGCTTTTACAGGATGCATGTATTTTAATCTATTGCATATCTCAATGTGAGTAATGAACTTCCGTTTCTATATTGCTACTACAACTGCCAACACGTTTAGAATTTCAAACTCCTTTAAAAAGTTAAAGAAAACGTAAGAAACAAGAAATGTAATCTTTGATAAGATAAACATAGCGATCCATATCCAATATTAATATAAAAATAGCTAAATAGTGTTCGTTAAATAAGATCATTCTGCAAACTTATCTTGATTATGAAAATATCTCTATTTGCAGTTACAAAGAAGCCCCGTAAATTTTCAGAGTATCATGAAAATGGGAAAAGTATGAATATCGAAGCCTCAAAGCCTAGTTCCTCTGCGCTCTCTCATACAAACCAATCTAACGTAGAGGGGTCTTCAGAGTTGTCTCGAATATCGGCTGTATCCCAAAAGCAACTGCTTCAGGAAAAAGATCACGGGTCAGAGAATATTCGCCTGTCAGAGACGAACTGGATGTGGAATCTAGTAGCGACCTCTCCGACACAGCAGGCAATAGATATCTTGTGCAAAATGTATCCTAACAAAAGAAGAAATGGACAAGAGAGTATTCAACGAGACTGCGAGGGTAATACCGTTCAGGCCATTGAACAGAGTTTAAATGCACAGAAAGAGGAAGAGATGACTTGTATCGGTGATCAATTATCTGCTTCTAAAAGCGATCTCCATAGACCAACATTGTCATCAATACATCACTCAATATTTAAATCAGCATTCTCGCCGATTTTATCACTAGAAACGGACTATCCACGTAACAGAATGGGAAACGCTTTAGAATGTTCCGCGGGGCGTGGACTGTCCTTGGCCATAACATACCCTCCATTTATACCTAGCTTCGCCATGAATTCGGTTCTTGGATACAATAGACTTACGTCCTCAGTTAATGAGCTGTCCTCTTACAGTACTGCTCCATTCTTGTATGGACGTTTTTACGACGGAAAAGACAAAGAGATGTCGGGACACTGTGTCAGAAATTAGCTTCAGACATATTAATCGAATCAATTTGTTACTTGACTGGATGCTGGATTGGTCAGGTTTCTTTTCAAACCAATATTGCATTGGGAGATCCATTCTTTGAAAGTTCAAAGTGACTACCTATCGTAATTGTATATTTTACATTCGTAAGAAATAAACAGTTTTAAACTTTGCATATTTAATACTAATACTTGATTTTTGTATGAATTAAACACTTTTATAAAGCAAATATTTACAAAGAGATTGCTACATGTTCAACATTTAGCATACTGCAAATATAACAATGTCATTCGATACCAACGATGTGTTTCTTGTTAAGCTTGACGACTGCATCTGTCTCTCATGAAGGTACGCAGACAGTGTTACTTCGTGTCTGGCTTTATTTTGGGACTGTTTTGCTTTAGGACTAACTTTTATTCTTCGAGTATCTTAAAGTTTGGACGTAATATTAGTTTCCGGTTGATTCGTCCAGAAGAGCTCATACACGATATAAAATGTAATTTAATTTAAATACAGAATGGTAATTTATTTTATATTACGCAAGTTAATGAACACTGACAGAACGTCTTTTTAACAAAAATTGACAACAACTATTTCATATCTATCTTATATATATATATATATATATATATATATATATATATATATATATATATATATATATATATATATATATATATATTGTTACGTGCTTAGGCTCGAATAAGCAGCAACACAGAAAGAGTGAAAACTAACAAGCTTGTAAAACTTTAACAATGATTTTATTAAGTACAATTATTTTCATAAAATAATTAAACTTACGGTTTTAGAGAATCAAATCCAACAAATATAGAATTCACAAAATAATCCACTAATGGAATTTCAAGTCCTGATAAATAAATGTTCTAAAAGTTCCAGGTTCGAATCTTGACGATGTAATAATCCAAAACGGCTGACAATGTCACGTGATGCAGTTCTTGTTTTTAAATCATCCAGATGAAATTATGAAACATATGTCCTTTTCCAGATAAATAGAATAATTCTTCTTTTCCAACGAATTGACACAAGTCCAGAATAATATTAACACTCAAACGTAAATACACAACCAATAACTTACAGCCCAATATTTCTACTACTGTCAGCTTCTAAAATACAGCTATATATATTGTTTTTCTGAAGTAAACAAGTGATCACGCTCTTTTCTAGAAGTTGATAGAAGGTCATGGAAGGTCACAAAAAGAGACTACCTTTACTAAAAATAACATACTCTAGATTTTTCTTACCCCTAAGAACTAAAAATAGAATGTTGTCCTTAAAATTAACCAATGAAATTGAAGACCTGTTGACAATGTTCAAAGCAAGGTCAGGAACTAGACCACTGTAAGCCAAAGTCAAAACTTGTTTACAATCTAAGTCAGCCTATTTACAGAAAGTGATTAAGCTGAACTTTCTAGAACAATTTCCCAATTAATGAATAATAAATCCTAAATGACAATTTTGGACTTAATAATTAAAAATAAATAAAATTAAATCCAATAGCCGTAACAATATATATATATATATATATATATATATATATATATATATATATATATATATATATATATATATATATATTTATATGTGTGTATGTATATATATATATATATATATATATATATATAGAGAGAGAGAGAGAGAGAGAGAGAGAGAGAGAGAGAGAGAGAGAGAACTACGGACGGATGGATGGATGGAAAAATAGAATGATATATTATCACCAACACTGATTATATTCTTTAAATATTTATGTTATATTTCCAATCATTCATGCAATTCATAGCAGTTCAGATGCATCAATACCATATTACAAAATATAAAATATTAGCATAGATTATATTAAAAAATTTGGAAAATATTTGCATTTAAAAAATAATGACATTATGCAAGTGACTTTCCGGAAACAGCGGAATCAAAACTGTCTGATTCGTCACCTTTCGTAAAAGTCAAAAGATATCATTTAAAAAGTTTTCCTTTCTGAATAGATTTTATTGAATAAGCAGCAGAGAGGGTGAATCCTACAACGTTTTTAGACAAAATTTGATTGAAATCCTAAAACGAGCCGTCTTATAATCTTATTTTAACCAAAAAAAGGCGAACCCTACAACGTTTTCAGACAAAAAAATTGATTGAAATCTACATACGAAATCATTTTAACTAAAAAAATTAAAACGATTTTTTAATCAATTTTGGTCGCAACTTGTTGTCATCCACCCTCTCTGCTGCTTAGTGATTTCATCACTGGGTTAATAAAAATAATAAAATGATTTTAACCGAATATTTGATCCAGTCCGATACGATATCGTGTCCGAGGATCATGTAGATTTATTGTTGCGAATCCGTGCGGAGTCGACTGAGCATAACTAAAGAAATCTCGAAATTGATTGAAGTCCATATCAGAACACCATGTCTGCCAAATATTTCGTAGCGTATGAGTATCAACTCCGTTGAATACAGACAATAAATTACAGTTATCTCTGATGACTTTTGGAACCTGAGTGTAGCGTTGAGTGACATATATCACGTCAGTGTTTTTGTGACGCCCACGGGAAAATATTCTAGCAGGATTTTTTTGTTTATCCAACATTATATCGTCGTATACGACTAAATTGTTAATATCTCCATCAATATCATCAATGCTCGGTGCTTCATCGATATCGGTTATAAACTCAATAATACCCTCTCCGGATTTTTCTACCGCGCTGTCGTTAAAATCTTTTAGCACTTCATAACATCGTTGATCATCTACGCTAGGGGCAATTAAATACAACTTATCCCACTTCATCCATCTCATTATTAAATTGAGCAACAATTGCGTTTTACCGGATCCAGATGGCCCGATTATAATCATCCGGATAGAGTTTGGTAGCGCTGCATGATGCTTAATTGGTTCTCTTGTTTTCGTCGCTGAAAAATCAATTATATCCATATTTCTATACATAAATTATGGATCTATATTGTGTGAAGTGTAAAACGCGTACTGGCACAGATGATGTGACGACGATTACAACTAAAAATAACCGATCAGCGCTTTCTGGTAAATGCGTGCAATGTGGTACAAAGAAATTTAGATTTTTGTCTATGAGATCTGATTTAAAAAAAAACGAGGAGGTGATATCGCAGCCAAATTAGCAAAACTCCCTGGAACCCCATGGGCAAAATACCCCGGAGAAAAACACCTCCCAGGATATAGCTACTGTGGACCAGGAACCAGACTTGATATCAGACTCAATAATCAAAATCAACCCAACCCCGGTGAAGAACCAATAAATGCCATTGATAAGGCCTGTCACCTTCATGATGTTGCTTATAAAAGCAGCAATCTGCAAAACAGGCATCTCGCGGATGTGAAATTAATTCATGCGTTAAATGCTATTCCTGATAAATCCTTCAAAGAAAAATTGTCTTCATTTTTGATAAAATCGGCTATGAAAAGTAAATTGATGTTAGGTGCTGGTAATTAATAATATGGAATCAATTTATTATTCTCCGAGGGGATACTGGAGGGGTAACGCTGCAATCAATAAACTCGCTAGAGCTGCAAAAGTGAAAAAAACCACTGCGGCTAATTGGTTATCCAAACAGGCACTATGGCAAATTTATCTACCACCGCCTAAACAAATTCAATTCTCGCATTTTGATGTGACCGCTCCTAATGAAGTTCATCAGGCTGATATATTATTTCTGCCACATGATCGTGGTTACAAATACGCGCTAACCGTAGTTGATATTGCGAGTCGATACAAAGAAGCAGAACCATTAAAAACAAAATCAGCCACTGAAGTCGCTTCTGCATTTGAAAGGATTTATCGACGAGGTCCTCTGCGTTGGCCAAATCTATTGCAGGTTGATCCTGGCAAGGAATTTCAGGGTGCAGTGTTATCTACAATGAAACATCATAATGTCACCATACGACGAGGGCATACTGCGCTACATCGCGATCAGGCCATTGTAGAACGATTTAATCGGACGATTGCTGAGCGGTTATTTGGATATCAATACGCAAAAGAATTCATTCAAGAAAAGCGATCCAGTGAATGGGTTAAAAGATTACCATCTGTGATTACTGCACTGAATAACGAGATTACTAGAACAATCAACATGAAACCTATCAACGCGATTAAAAAGAAGTTAATACCCGTACAACCACAAAAAGATTTTAGCGTTTCCCAACCAATTCTTGGTAGTAATGTCATTGTGAGGTACTTATACGAACCAGGAGAGCTTGAAGGGGGTAGAAAAAGGGCTACTGATCCTATTTGGAGCGTCACTACGCATAAGATATCTAGTATAACACGATCTACGGGTAGACCTCCAATCTATAAACTGGATTCAACTGCCCCTCAACGGGGTTTTACTAGACAACAATTACAAGTGATACCTGAGGATACTCAATTACCACCACATGGGCTTAACTAGCACCCTTGCGTCTATTGCATTCAAGACAAGTCAACTTCACATTATTTCTGACATGACCGAGATTGTTATTTTTTCTGTCTACGGTGAATTGGCGAGGATCCTTATCCGAATACTGCCAACGCATTATACAATTGCAACTCGCGCAGTGATTATTCTGTTGTTTCTTCAAATTGATTATTAATTTAGCATCAATATCAAATTCTCGTTGTTTTTTTTTGTCCTGTTGTTTGTAACCGGAGAGTTTTTTATTAATGATGCTAACATCAATATCACTTATTGTTGTGTCATTATCATCACCAATGATTTCATCATCGAGGACAACTCTTCGAAGTTGATTTATTTTTCGTACTCTGGAGACTGCGAGATAGACTAAATTTGACCATTCGATGCGATTATCTACCATCCAAACAATTGTATCCGATATAGTCAATCCCTGTGAAGAGTGTATTGTTGCTGCGTATCCTAGCGTCCACGGGGATTTATTAGCACGCAATGCATCTTCAACGACATTGATATCAACCAGCACAATATCATTTAATACCAGAATTTGTTTTTCATTCTGTCCTGGAATATCAACTTCAATATTCTGTTTTCGTGTATCCGATGGCCTATAACAAAGGGGTACTGGAAGCGCTGCAAAGTTTTCTTTATGCAATTCAAATAACTTCATCTGAAGTGTATCCCTGACTATTTTTCTACTTGCAATGATCAAATCGTTTGGTCTCCACGCTTCCCAGAAATCATTCATTGGGGTTTCTGAAATCACTTCACGCGTTATTTCGCATTGGATTCTATCCGGTTGTAATCTAATTAGCGCTTTGAACTCGCGTAATCGTTCATCAAGTGATCTATAATCAGTGGTGATTTCTTCATAGTAGTCTACAAAACCCTTTAGCCATTCATGTGGAGATGCACCGACAAATGGTGGTGGTTGGCCTTGATCCCCGCACATGACGACTTTTATGTTTTTGGTTAACAACCACTCAAGAAATGTTTTTAATACATCTAATGACACTGTGCATATTTCATCCCAGATTATGATTTCAGGAATGAATTTATCACCCATTCGATCAGGAGTCCATTTGTCACCTTTCCATCGAAAGAAGCTGTGATAAGTGCAAGCATTTACCCCTCGCTGTATCATCTCTCTGGCGAGTCTATGAGTCGGTGTTAGCACAATCATGTTAGTAGAAATACAAGTATTTCCACCACCACGAAATAATTCAATTGCACGAGTTGTCTTTCCTGACCCACCACAGCCGTTTAAATAAACTGTCTTGTATCTACAGATTGGATCAGATACCGGTGGTGCATTAGAAAATTCTGTAGAAATACTAGTGTTTCCAATTTCAATACGGTTACAACAAATATATTTATCATCCATGGCAACGTCTGCGGATTCACAATACTCATGTAGCATCTCTTTTTTAAATCGCCAACGCCCCCAATTTTCTTCGGGATCTGTGAATGCCGCTACAGCTGATTTGTACTTATTGTGTATATACATCGAATCAGTGGCTACTCTAACCGCGGTATTAGGAAATCTATTTATCATCGAAAATAGATTAATGCAAGCATAGGCTAACATTGAACTTCTCAAATGTGTGTACTGGGAATTATATCCATCACAGTAGGTAACAACCGTACCTAATTTCTCACCATTGGATAGAAAAGCATCCTTACGGGATACAAGTTTTCCCTGTTTCATTAAATCCGCTACAATAAAATCGTATTCAGCGACATCTATGATCAACCGCGAAGAGTATTTCGCGTTGTCGTATCGTCCACCCTGGGTAAATTTACCGATTATTCTTCTTCCGAGATCTTTTGCTTGTTCTTTTTTAATTTCAAATAACTTCTTAGACCAATTTATGATTTCTTCTTCACTGAAATCTGGAAACTGTTTTCGTAGTTCGTTGATTATTCTATCTAGATTGGGTTGTGGTAGCCAAACTTCTTTCTCAGCTCGATAGCATATAATAGCCTCGGAAACAATCAACGATATTAGCATACCACAATCAATCATATATCTCAATAGCACTATTGGCATCCAGTGTTTTTCAGATAGGTGTCTACCGAGCCAAACATAACTACACGGATGTAACCCTGTAGCTAATTCAAATGATATCACACGAGCGAATCCGGTTAAATCAAAATCAGGCAATGGTCCATTAATCGCAACACGAGTCATTTCATGCGTGGGGTGTCCAAATCGTTTGAAGTACTCAGCGCATTCCCCATACCCGAGAAAACTTCCGGGATAACACGCGGATATATCAATTGAAATCATACCATCACGTGAGTATTTCGTATTCCACAGTCCTCTATGACCGAATTCGACGCAACTCAATTTAACATCCTCGAGAAAATCATTTCGTGTTGGACGCCATGAGTTTTTTTCTCTTGCGAAGTGAGCTACCACTGATGGAATAGTAAAACTATCCGTGAGTAGTTTTTCATGGGAATTCTCCGGTGAAAAATCACTAGCGATTTTTCTCATTCTGTTATCTAATTCTTCAATGCGATATAATTCACCATTTGGTTTTACAAATTGATCGAATTCTTCATCACTTCTAAGTAACCACACTGACACAGGATCATCTTTACACAACGCATGAATAGCATCGAATAATCTCTCTTCATAGAAAACATCCCCGACTAACTCTCCGGAAAATTCCGGGGGGATATATTTCACGGTTCGTTCTCGTGGAAATATTGTTACCGCAGGTGTCCACGCGTGTTTGTTATGATCAATAATCTGTATTGGTGCTCCATTTTCGTTATATTTCGGTTCGTATAAAACCTCTCCGGTTATCGTCATAACGGTTATTGGGAATCGTAATGATGTTTCTAATTTAGCTATATCAGAAATCTTTGCACCATGCTGTTTCACTGTCAGTTCCCACTCGGTTATTTTCCTACGTCGCAGATCAGTTAGTTTATTTCCTCGGGATGCATTTGTGAAGTGCTCCATTACCCGTGTTGCTACACAATTAAGCCCTGACGAATATTTCATAGGAGCTAGTTTTGCGATATCGGGTTTATCATTTAACGGATATATCCCATAAACCATTGCTGTTACGGGATAAGATCTTTCGTAGTATGGTTTGTCAATGCCGGTTAGAATCCCTGGTTTGGAATCTCTACTCACAATGACAGCTTTTTTATTCTTGAGGATTGGTTCAAATTTATCCTTAATAATCCATTTGCCTTCGACTTCGATAATGAATTTGATTCGGAAAAAATGCCGTTTTTCCCCAACACGTGAAATTATCACTGCTGCTTTTTCATCATTCATGGTAGCATCAACAACACCATCAATTCGAAATGTTGACCAACAATAAGATGCTCCATCACGCTTAAATTCATTAAAACAGTCTCTGATTTTACTAATCATGGCTTTATCAAGAATTGTATTCTTTGGTGTATTAGAAGCTATATCGAGATTGAATTGAGCATCTTTCCAGGGGTAATCTCTCTTGGACGTTTTTTTTGGTTTATCGAGATTAAATTTGTTACGTTTTTTGGGTCTATCGAGATTAAATCTAGGACTGATTTTCAATAATCTCTTAAACTCTTTCATGTTTCCGTCTCTTGGACGTTTGTTACGTTTTTTGGGTCTATCGAGATTAAATCTAGGATTGATTTTCAATAATCTCTTAAACTCTTTCATGTTTCCGTCTCTTGGACGTTTGTTACGTTTTTTGGGTCTATCGAGATTAAATCTAGGACTGATTTTCAATAATCTCTTAAACTCTTTCATGTTTCCGTCTCTTGGACGTTTGTTACGTTTTTTGGGTCTATCGAGATTAAATCTAGGACTGATTTTCAATAATCTCTTAAACTCTCTATCAGCATTAAATTTAGCATTTCTCGAAGTCAATCTCTTGAACTCCATCATGCTATAATTAAAACAAGCATTTAAATGAAAGATTTTTATATAATGAATCACTGCAAGTGGCTTATGATTGGATCAGTAATCCCGTGTAACAAATCATGCAGAAATGAGTTCTGTGGGTATCATATGCAAAGCTTTCGTCGTGGAAGCCTTGGTCCGTTACCGTGCATACGATGTGGAGTTGGGGTTAGGGGGAAATCACGGTTGTGTTTGAATTGCGGTGGTAAGCGATACAGGGAGTTGAAGCGTTATTATGATAAAAGAATAAAAAATGGACAATCAATCAGAAATTATGACCCTGACGCTGACAAAGTCAGTATTCTTGACGCTGACAAAGTCAGTATCCTTGACGCTGACACTGATAAAGTCAGTATCCTTGACAAAGTCAGTATCAAGGATAAAATCATAAGAACTCCTCAAGACTACATCGAAAGATTTATCATTAAACCAAACGATGAATTAGACAAACAATAGTATTATGTATACGAATGAACCAAGAATTCAGACAACACCCTGTGATCACAAATTATGAAGCATCCAGTGATGGTGTTGTAAGAAACCGCAGACTGAAGAAACCAGTTGGTTCTGTGAATAATCAAGGGTACTTGATGTTTACTGTTGGCGGGGAGAAGAGATATCTCAATCATCGTTTCGTGTATGAGTGTTTTTATGGATTGATCGAGGATGATTTTGTTATTGATCATATCGATTCTAATCCCAAAAACAATTCTTTATCAAATCTGCAGGCTATCACACAAAGTAAAAATTCCGAACGAGGGGGGACTGGGAAATACTCGAAAAAAGCGAGACCTGTGAAATCTTTGAATACGATAACTAACGAAGAAAAATTATTTCAATCAATGAATGAAGCCGGTAAATTTTTCGATATTTGTATATCCTCTGTACGATTCGTTGCAGAGGGGATAACCAAAACGGCGATTTAAAAAAAGACAGGACAGAAAGTTAAATTTAGTTATGTCTAATACGTCATATTTTTCATTTAGAAATATATCATTGTTATAGAATAATGAATTCTGAAAACATGAATAGCATCATATCCGAGATTTCAAAATTGAAAGGTTGGGATATTGAACTATCAGATGGGTTAAATCCTGATCAAATCATGTCTGATTTTCAGGACATAGAATACGGAGTTAACAACAATAAATATATGCTACCAAAGAAGTATGCGCTCATCAAAAGAATTCAGAATTCTATTAAGGACTCTCTCGCATTTTCCAGTGACGTAAGTGTGTTCGCTCCGTTGTATACCATCGTAGAACGAATACGAAAAGAATTGGGGTACGAATACGAATTGAAAAAGGAGGTTAATTCTAAAGTTAGAAACCTACGGGCGTTAATTCAAGAAAATGAACAATTTTGATTGACCAACCATTTATCATTATTTGATTGTGACCGTCCCTCATAGAGATTTTAATTTTTTTTTAGCATTTTTTGATTAAAACTGTTGAAATCAGTGAATAAAAAATTGATGGCTGGTTCGGATTGATCAAGGGAAAAGTGTGGAAAGTGTCATAATTAATTATTTTATATACAATTTGGACACTTTCCACATCACTGATAGAAGCTGTCTCACAGTGAAATAACGCTTCTACGGTGGTGTTAGGTCGGATTGAAAAATTGTTTTGCAATTGAAAAATTGTTTCTGATTTTAAATAATGGTCAATGAAGCATTAACAACCCGATTGGCTCGTGAACGACTGGATGCAATCAGGAGATTTGTACCAATTCGTGACTCTGTACGGAATAAACTGCAACAACGACAGAGTCTTCAGACTGATTTTGCTGCGGGATCTGAAGAATTGTTTAAACCAGTAACCACAGCAACGAAACAGATAGTGTCAACAATCTCTGAAGAAGGAAAAAAACAAGAAGACTCTTTTCTTCCTGTGTTAGAAAAAATAGCAAAAAGAACTAAACAAACAAAAAAATCATTGCAATCACTTCCTCAGGATATATCAACCGCTTCAGAACAACAAGGAGAACTTCAAGAAGATATCCCCCCACCCGAATTTCAAGAAGAAGGGGAGGATACTACTACTAGTGGACGAGTTGCATTCAATGAAAAACTTCTTCCCGGTAAATTAGATGAATTGAGAAATAAAAAATTTGATTCTATGGAAGAATTAGCCCAATTTGTCACTAGGAGTTTTCATCAGAGAAGAAAATATATTTACGATAATTATAATCTTCCCCCTAAAAAAGATTGGTATAGGGGGTTATATCGTATACTATCAGGTTCATCTCAAGCAAAAGGAGATGATAAAACATTTCAGGAATATATGGCAGCAATAAAAAAAGCTGAATCATCTATAGGGGAGCAATCGGATACCGGATTTCTTAGACTACCAGAACAATCAAAATTTATTGATATAACACAGTCTCCCCAACAGATGAAAATAACGAGAGAAGCTGATCATGAAAAAGGTGCAACCGGTATCACTGATAAAACAAAAGGATTTTCAGGCAGTGGTTTAGTTGGAAACTCTTCGAGGGAAAATCCAAGGATTTCATGTCCTGGTAGTGTTATCAATGATATATCACGATTAGAAGTTCTTGTAGGAGGTTTCCGAGCTGGAAATAACTCACCGGAAATAATTAATGAAGCAGCTGATATCTGTAGACGGTTATTTGCCGGCGGTATCATGGATATCAAAACATATCGAGATTTCATTGACGAGTTAGTGGAAAGTGGGTATCACAGTGATTAATCACCGAGACTGAATAAAAACGCTAGCGTTTCCAATTGAAAAATGGTTTCTGATTTCAAATAATGATCATACACTACAATCATGATAAACCAGCCCCCGTCTACGTAGTTAATTCACGGTTTCCAGTTTATAGAGCATACTACGGAGATGGTTTAGGCAATACCATTGCAGGGTTATCTGCGAGAATGGCTCCAAAAGTGATGCCGTTAGCTAAACAACTAGGAATGAAAGCAATTGAAGTTATTCGTGATAAGGGTATTGGTGCTGTTGGAGATCTTGCTGGAAAAGCGTTTTCAACTGCGAGGAATAAATTAACATCATTAGTGAAATCACGAAAAAAGAAACCGTTACCGTCTACAGCGGAAATGCCTGCAAGTGTTAGTAGAATTATAAATAACGCAGTAGACGAAAAATTAGCGTCGATGGCTTTAACTCCCTTGATAAATCAAGGGGACCAAAGCAATATTGCAAATATGATAGCAGGAAGCGGCTTTAAAAAACTACGTCGATGAAAATCGTTTATGATTTCACGATTTAGACTCTGATAAATAGAATAAAATGTTCAAAAAATCACATGATCCGGCGTTTGATATAGACGCCCCAGTTGGCAAGGATGATTCTGTACGCGATTATCAATATTACGCTTATCATGCGATAGACGCAAATAGTCGATCGCGAATTGAACTTCAAGTCCATGATACCAGTAAATACTTTTTGCCCTGTGAAGCGTTTATTGAAGTAGAAGGAGAACTTGTAACAGCTGCTGGAGCATCATATCCAGATGGTACTCAAGTCGGTTTTGTCAATAATGGTATTATGGCATTATTTGAGAGTGCAAGATACCTCATTGATGGAAAGGAAATCGAGTCGATAGATCGCGATGTTGATGTGGCTACAACAATAATCGGGTTAGCGAGATATTCCGATGATTATACAAGATCAGCAGGACCTTCTATGATGTTTGCAAAAGATGGTAGGAATAGCGCTAATGGAAATCCATTTGTTGTAAGACGACCAAAAAAACATGCTGGTGATGCTGATGTTGATGTCGAGGATATGATTATAAACAACGACCCCAATTTCAATCTAGGAGCTGCAACACGAAACTCAATGTTGGGAGCAGGGCGTAAATCATTTTCATGCGCGATTCCACTACATCATATATTTGGATTCTGTAGAAACGTCCGAAAAGTTATTTATGGGGCGAAGCATACAGTATCGCTTGTACGAAAGGGTGATGATAATGACGCAATTTGGAGGATTCCAGCAAACACAGCTGCAGATCATGTAAATGATGATGCCGGTAAAGTTATTTTAACAAAAATATCATTGTGGATGCCAGTGTTGACTCCAGCAATCACTGCAGAAGAACGATTACTATCATTTATGGACCAAGGAGGAAAGTCGTTGTTGAGTTGGCTAACCGTGAGTACAGATGTGAAGCAATCAAATATCAATGGGTTATTCACGTGGAATCTAGCATCAAAACAAGGCGTTTCTGCGCCACGTCATATATTTATTGCGTTACAAGATAACGCACGAGTTGGTGATCAACGTTTCAGTCATATGATATTTGATCAATTAGGTGTGAAAGACGTCTCACTGAGAATAAATGGCCAACAGGAACCATCCGAGGATATACAACTTAATTACACAGAAAATCATATTGCACGCGTGTATCATCGTCTGCTGTCATTTATGGCACGCGATCAAAATGTCGATACTGGTTTGCAAATATCACAATATGATTTTAAAAATCTGTATCCGATCTATTACTTCTCACTGGAACATCTCGATTTGACAAGACAGTCAGTTGTTGATATACACTTTAGAGCTAATGTGACTCGTGGTGCTATTGCTAATTATAGAGCGGTTGCTGTCATTCTCAGTGATAAATCAATGCTACTTGAAGGTGTTGGAGGAAGAATGAGAGTGGTAGATGCACCAGTAGAAAATCTTTGATTGATTTTTCATTGAATTAGAATCAATCAATTATATATAATGTCATATAGTGTTATTAGTGTTGCGTTAACTCCCGGTCAATTAAAAAAATTGCAATCGGAATCGGCTAAGCGATGTGGAACCACAATCACGTTGAAACCCAACCAAATGACTGGTGGTGCAAATAAACTATCGCTGACAACTCGTCAGGTGAAACATTTCAATGATGCACTTGCAGCCAAAAAAGGTGTTCAGATTACTCTTTCTGCGGCTGCTATCAAAAATATGATTAAAACAGGCGGTATATTTCCGTTGTTAGCTGCGATTCCAGCATTGATTGCAGCAGCAGCCCCAGCGGTGGCTAAAGCGGCAGCGTTAGGAGCCGTTGGTACTGCAGCAGGAATGGCACTAAAGAAGGCAACTGGGAAAGGATATAAAAAAAAGGGAAAGGGTCTAAGACTACCAGGAACCCCGTATTCGTGGTACAGCGGAAGATCCGTGAACGGATCGGGTCTAAGACTACCAGGAACCCCGTATTCGTGGTACAGCGGAAAGGGTTTAAGACTACCAGGAACGATTTATTAATTCAGGAATCGAAGATTCCTATGTCCAATTTTGATTTAATGGATGCGGCTAAAAAACTAGTGATTAAAAATTTCAGAGGTGTTTTTATGAAAGATCAATTACCACATCAACCAAACAAAACTGAAACCGGAATCATTAATTTAGATAACAGCACCGGACCCGGAACTCACTGGGTTGCATACGCTATTGATCCACGTGGGATTGTTTATTTTGATTCATATGGATTAGCCCCACCAAAAGAGTTTATGCGGTATATAAAAACCCTTCCAATGAAGACTTGGTATTCTACGCTACCAACACAAACGATGATTGACCCACCAATATGTGGCAGCGAAGTATTAAATGTCCTTGACGCTATTTCTAACTCCTTGGGTAACCCAAGCGGAAAACCACCACATATTGTCGTAAATGACTACACCAGCAATCGCTTTTTAGAGAGAGAAAGAGTTTTACAATAACATGATTGATATTTGGGGGAGATCTTTGAAACCCAAACCCGATGGCACTGCACCACCTGATTCTGTCAAGGATATAACAAAAAAAATTAAAGATGAAATCGCTGAGACGTTGAATTTAACAAATGTTGATCCTAATGAAATAGTTGTATTTCAGGACAAACAGGGTAAATTGAAATCTAGTAATATTTCTCTGGATGATATTTTAGTTAAACAACAAAACGCAATCGAGAACACCGTTGCGTTATTTTCGGATCAGGGTAAATTGAAAACCAGTAATATTTCTCTGGATGATATTTTAGTTAAACAACAAAACGCAATCGAGAACACCGTTGCGTTGTTTTCGGATCAGGGTAAATTGAAATCCAGTAATATTTCTCTGGATGATATTTTGGTTAAACAACAAAACGCAATCGAGGATACTATCGCGTTATTTTCCGATCAGGGTAAACTCAAACCGGGTGTACTCGTTTCGACGATTACAGATCGATTAAAAACTCTCAACGATGAGTTAAACAATTCTCTGGCTGTACTAAAAATACTTGAATCTAAAATTGAAGATAACGGAAAACAGTTTATATCATTTCGTAGAAATATCATTGATAAATTTATTGGAACCCAGTTGGATAAAATTGAAATAAAACTCCCTGATATTAAAAAATCCATCGATGAGACGAAAACTTTCATCGAAGCCGTCAAAGGTGATTTTTCGAGGATGATAACAATCATTGAAAAAACAAAAATTCCTCATGAGAAAACCAATAACGTAGTATATACAATCCAACACGGATCATTTGAGTGGACACCTACAAACAACAAATTAGATATCACTGCAACCGTTAAAGGTATTTATCGATTAACACTAGTAGCACCAATTCAGTTTAATATATCATCGTCGAGTTCATCCGGGGTCAACAATACGATTTCAACGATCATCGACAAGGATAAAACTGAACGGTTAACGATAAAAGCCGATGATAAAAGTTTGGCTAAGGCATCAGTAACATGGTATCTGGAATTCGTAGCGGATTTAAGTAAATAACTAAATTGAAAGGATTTCACAATTGAAAACGCTAGTGTTTTTAAAATAAAAATGATTTCATCAACTCAATGTCGCTATGATCAGGTCAGAGAATTTCAGAATAGACTCAAAACCCTCACTGAGGAGTATCAAATAAAAATAAAAAAATACCGACGAAGAATCACCGCAATTGATGTTATTATATACTCGGTGTCAAGCGTTCTTACTGGTGCCGGAATAATACTAGCATCTGTTACAATGATTGCCCCGGTCGTAGTTCCAATTTGCATTTCTGCGGTGGCTACAATCGGGGGTATATTAACCGGGATAGCAAAAAAGATATCATCATGCAGCCAGAGTAAACTGCAGAATTACTTACTTCAATTTCATATTGCATCAACCGCATATTCGCAATTATCATTGATGATATCGTCGTCACTCGATAATACGATTATATCAGATATTGAATTCTCAGCGATGGTCAGTATTTTTGATTCCGCGATATCGAAATTAGAGCGACAACATGAGTATAATAACAATGACAACACCGATGGAATCAGAAAACACGAACCCAAAAAACAAAATGATCTCAATAATATCAACATTACCAGATTGTGAATTCTCAGTGATGGTCAGTATTTATGATTCCTCGATACCAAAATTAGAAATAAATCATGAGTATAATGACGACACAGATGGAATTACTTCAACGAGTAGTGGAGAACACGAACCCAGTATAAACGAGTATGATATCAATAACATCTACGAAACCCGAGTTTAGTGTGAATTTCCCCTCTCCGGTTCCAGTGAAGGAGATAGCGCTAGCAAAACTACGAATGTATCACAGTTGGCCTAATATCAGATCGGTAGCATTTGGTGGTCAACAACCCAATAATTCACTGGTGTTCTCGTATAAGAATAAAGACGACGGTACCCCAGACTGGAATGTTGTTTCGATACCAACAGGGTCATACCAAATAGAACAAATCAATAATGAATTCGCGCGTAGAATAAAATCGATTACTGGAGTAGAGTCAAAAATCGCTATAACAGTTCATGAACCGACGCTATCATCCGCGATTGAGATAAGCACAGAAGGATACGTCGTAGATATCTATAACAGCTCAATAAGAACCGTACTAGGATGGCCTGAATTACCACCCGGGGGAAAAACTCTGGAGAGAATCGTTGTTGTATCACCCAAACCTAAAAAATCTGATTATGTCACAGACAGGATAAAACCTGATAATCCAGTAAAGAGTTATAAAGAGTTCAGTGTAGAATTTTTTGGGTCAGTGCACCAACATTCTGTGGGGAGTGGACAATCGAGTGTGTATCATTTTGTTAAAGAATATGAAATCGATGAAAATTTCACAGCGATGAATAATGATTTTTCACTGTTGTTAATATCTCTTAAATCCGGTTCTCTCACCCGAGATGAATTTATCAGTGTTGTAGAAACATGTAACAAAATCATCAATGACATGGAAACATTTAATTCACAAATTATTCGATTTATACTCGATCAAACCCCTACAACGAGAATAAGATTTGCAGCAGACTATAAAATCCGCGTTGAAGATATCCCAACATTTAAACTACCGGGATATAACGTACCAGAACTACAAAAATCTCTCAATGATGCCATCGATGAAGGTTTCCAAAAAATCTATGACGCATGTGAAAGGAAATTAACAGAACAACAAACAACTATCCTCAAACATAATAATGATCCAGATGGTGGTGGTAGGCATATCGCTCCGTTCAACGTGAATATTTCAACGGTGATTGCGCTTAATTTAGTGTGTGATGTTATCGAAGGAAGCTATCAAATTAATCTCGAACGATCAAATCAAGCTCAGCAAGGATATATTCTTTATTCATTTGCACCAACAGCTCCTCCAGGATTCCTAATTATTGAAAACCCAATTAATCCTGTCTACATGCGATGCCATAATAATTCATTAACGAGAATTAATTTCAAACTCACCGACCAGTCAAATAATCTGATTGATTTACAAGAAGAGGTGTTAGCGATTAGTCTGTTTGTGAAATCCTAAATTGCTTTGCAATTTCAAATAATTTTCATCCTAAAGACTCGATCAAATCATTTCTTATTTTTGTTAACCAGAACTGAAATCACTAAGCAGCAGAGAGGGTGGATGACAACAAGTTGCGACCAAAATTGATTAAAAAATCGTTTTAATTTTTTTAGTTAAAATGATTTCGTATGTAGATTTCAATCAATTTTTTTGTCTGAAAACGTTGTAGGGTTCGCCTTTTTTTGGTTAAAATAAGATTATAAGACGGCTCGTTTTAGGATTTCAATCAAATTTCGTCTAAAAACGTTGTAGGATTCACCCTCTCTGCTGCTGAATACAATTAACGTTTTTCAACTGCCAAAAGCTATCCAGGAAGATCAGACAGTTGAGATGCAAATATAGCTATTTGGACCAATCTGTGTAGTGACGCCTATAACGAACTATGCAAAACTATATAAAAACATAATTGATTTTATATATGTATGAAATAATGTCTTCGGATTGATTTTTAAAAACGAGATTATTATCAAGAAAATAATCATTTTCCAACATAATTGCTTAAGTACGAAATGATATTCGCAATAAATTATAACTAGCTACAAAGCATTGCAATTGACTTATCTGTTAAAAACAATGAAGTTTTGAATCGCCATTTGGCATGACGGAAACTTTGTTATATACAATTTATCCAATATCCCATTATTTGATGTTACAGTACCCATTATTTGGATTATATTGCATGAAACTGTAATGCCATATGTATTGTAATAAATAATAATTCCCAGTATGCCCTATTAAAATATAATTTAGAATAAATTGTATTAAATTGTAATTTGGATTATGTCCAAGTAGGTCACGTCTAACACACACCTAGGTATATATAGATACCTTTATCAGTATCTATTGAAGGTTTATTAAATTCGTTTCTTTACTTGTATAGAAAGAATAAAGCTGTTGGAAAATACGATTCAGAAGAGAATTTTAGTTTATATCAAGAACAACGTGCCATCTTTGAATTCTCAATTAATGCATGACGACCAAATTAGTTTTACATAAAAAAAGATCAAGATGCAAAATAAAAACCTGCAATTTATAGATAAAAATAATTGCAAAAACGTAGACCAGAACAAAATATTCTTCTTGTGTGCATCACTGTGATACAAAGCCGGGAGCACATTTACTGCGGACGACAGAAAATACAGACATAATCTATGTTACACAGCGATACGCACACGTGCCTTAATTAGTCCGCCGTGGTTGGCATGTATTTTTGTTCACTTGATGCCAATCTAGTTTGTCTCCTGGCTGTCCCCAATTACGGACGCATATTGTGATCATATCCGTCAAGACTGTTAGAAGCCTTCGCAGACTGGTTGTTATTGCCACGCCTATAGAAAACTCATAGTGGTTTTCTCAAACTCGTAGCTGAATAGCGTAATTAAAAATAATCTCATATCACGAAGTTAAACTTAGACTTAGCCCAAAGCAGCTTGTAAAAACAAGCAACTAAATATTGAATTCGGGATCACAATAAAAACATTCTCCAGAAACGTTGACCGCAAAGCTTCCCGTGCATATAACCAAATTAGAACCTGGTCAGCTTAATGTGGCGCATCACAGTGACATTAAATTATCCATGTCGCAGGTGAAATAAATGTAAGAACCGGTGGCAACAGCCTTCAATTATAACTTGGAGCCCACAAAAAGTCTTCAGTGGCCACACAGTGACAGCCGCAGTGAGTCCATTAACCAATTTGTATTTACTAGCGACGACAAGGCTTGTCTATCATTTAGGATGTGTCTGTACTCTGTACGGTGACGTCTTGTCATATTTTATAGTTTGACTGGTACGGGCATTCACCACCACTTCAATCTGTTATTTTAATTCCAAGGAGGTGAATACGGAGCTTCTTGACGACTGATTTTAGTCAGTACTACCCTTGTAAACTTGGCTGAACGTCCTCCTATGGTGATATCGTACTCGTGAAGAACTATGTTAACAATTACGGACGTAAACCCCAACGCGGAACGTCTATCAATCTGTCTAGGTTTGCCATAAAGTGGAGTTTACCATCCGGGTTTTTGCTCACGTTGGCCCTGGTGAGTTTGTCCTTTTCCAAGATCAAATTAGAAAACTGCAAACGACCTATGTGGACATCTAAGATGTTAAACCTGGCTTTAATCACCGAGAACCTGGGAATCAGATAAGCTGGGATCCTCCTCCTCCTCCTCCTCCTCCTCCTCATCATCATCATCATCATCATCATCATCAGTCTCCTGACCTAGTGTGGTCGTCGAGGGACAGTGTTGTGTAACATCCGATCAGTTCCCTCTACTTTTCTCGAGCATGTGCCAATGCCTGTGTCTCCGCAAAGCTTTCCCTGGTCCATTCTGTGATGTTGTCAGTCCACCTTTGTATCTGTCTACCTCCCCTGCTGCCACCATTGACCTGTCATGCATGACTGTTGTGGATAGACTGTTGGCTCTAGTTACATGGCCATACCATTTCAGCTTTCTTTTTTGTCGGTGTTGAGGAGGTCTTTACATTGGCTTACTATGTGCCTGATGGTGTTACACACGTTTTCATTTGTTATGTGGTCCATGTAATAGATGCCAAGGATAGTTCTATAGCATCTCATTTCAAGTGTCTGGATTCTTCGTTATAATTCTGCTGTCAGGTTCCGTGTCTTCATCAATAGAAACAGATTGAGATGACTAGTGCCCTCAATAGTGTTATTTTAGTTTTCAGACAGACATTCTTGTCTAGCCAGATGGATCTTAGTTTGACATAGCTGCCGTTGTTTGTGCTATTCGTGACAAAGTGTTTGCTCCTGATCAGTCTTCTGTGATCTCAATCTTCTTTGAGATTTGGAAAAATCGTCATCATTTGTGGAGTTTGGAACTGCAAGCAGCTCTGGGTCTCTTCTGGACTGATGGATGTAGAGTTCTTTACAGTATTCAGTCCATCTTTTAACAATGTCACTCGCTTCTGTGAGACATTTTTCATTTTCGCATTGAATGTTACTGTTCTTGGTTGCTTCTACCTGGTCCGGGTTTTCACAATTTGGAATGCTTCTTTGATGTATTTTTATCAAACTGCTTTCTGTTAATGTGTACTTTTGTCCAATTTAATCTTCTTTCGCTTTCTTCGAGTTGTTATTCTGATATCGTTGTATATTTCTCGGTACTCCAATGCCCCTGTTGTGTGTCTGGCATTGTTAAGTCTATTCGGGCATCACACAAATTCAGAATTTCTTCTGTAACCCAGAGAGTTTTTGGGGCGATGGAGGTCCATAATTTCCTTGGCTGCTGTTCTCGTGACTGTGTTGAACGCGTCTGTCATCACTTGAACATCAATATCCATCACAATGAACGGAGGACATTTTCCTCCAATTGTGGCTCGGAATGGCTTGCAGATGTTAGGGTCCTTCATTTGTTCAAGGTTGCATTTGAGCTTGATGCTCTTTGGTTTGTTCAGTTTCTTTAGCCTTACTCGGAAGTTCATAATCATGAGGTCGTGATCACTCCTAAAATCAGCACCTGGGAGCGTCCTTGTTGTTGCTCTGTTGACGCCAGTTCGGTAACAGCTTTGAACCGGTATCTAGTCGATCTGGTTATGATGGGTTCCATAAGGTGCTGGCCATCTCCAACATCGTGAAGCTTTATGTTGGCCCAGGGTATTGGCTAGTACCAAGTTTTTGTAGCTTGTGAACTTGAGCAGCTGTTTCCCTTTTTAATTGGTAGGCTCGTTGTAAGAATTTCCACAATGATCATCCCAGTCTTCTTGGATGATGATGCATTTTGTGCCTAACCTAGTCTAGAATACCCTGTAATTTGTTGTAAAACTCATCTATTTCTTCATCATCATGATCAGTAATTGGAGCATGAACATGGATACTTGTGATGTTAAAAGGAACGCTGCCTGACGTTTTGGCGCCGCCAGTTTGGCGTGACCATTTAGGCGCTTAGATGTTTTGGCGTGGGCCGTGTCGGCGCCGGCCATTTTGGCACCAACACGAGGATTAACATCAACAGATTACACATTATCCTGAAGATAATTATAGGCCATGTAGGCATTTACATAAAAATTAAGAAATAACAATACAAGCAGGACGCTTAAGATAATTTACTCTATTGGTATATTGTCCTGTGAGTCATGACCACGGAAGGATTAACAATTTAACTTTGTGGTGTCTAACGTGTTATTCATATTTGAAAATGAAAGCTATGATGAGGTAAAAGAAATCCGCGCCAAAGAATAACGATTTAGCATTTGAGGCTCGAACCAACTTCTATATAGTTGATTGTTTATATAAGTGTGCTGTCGAATGTATTAACGTAGAAGATTTTTTCGGACATGAGCGTTATGAAATCGAAGCGTGGTCAAGAAAAGTTCGTGCACGATGGATATCAATACGTTTTTGATACTTACAGTGCCGACAAGCTTAAACGTTTGGCGATGCTAGTTGAAAAACGAATGTAAAGCTTGTCTTCACACAGCTGCATATGACGGCCAATTCATTCGACTGATGAATGAACATAAGCATTGGAGTGATGTTGCAAAAGCAGAAGTGGACAAGATTGTGAATGATATGAGGAAAAAGGCATCAACTTTCAGACCTGTTAGCTATGTTGATGTTTGAAATTTTTCACTTTCATGTTTCCTTTATAGTTTTAGTTAAAGTTATTTTAATAACACACAGGCTGATCATTGGAATAATTTTGCTTTTAGTTTTCACTTTATGTTTCACTTACACACTATATATCTTTGATCGCTGAGCTAATCAATGTTGTCCTTAAATGTTTCACTAATGTAAGGTTACCTCTCAACAGGAATAACAATTGCTCGGCGCCAAAGTGGTCGGAGCCAAACCGGCCCGTTCCAAAACGGCCGGCGCCAAATCGGCGGCACCAAAACGTCCTGCTTCGTAAAAGGAAGATGCTATCAGATGAATGAAGATGATTGTGCTCGATAGGTGTCAGCATTCAAGCACATATCCCGTCAAGACTTTGTTTACAAGAAAGCCTACTGCATTTATGGGCTTCACTATAGTCGAATAAATGCCCATCTTTAGTTTGGTGTTCTCCTAGAGATTTCCATCTGACTTCACTGAGTCCCATAATGTTCCATTTGAAGTGTTCCTGCTCACGTGTCAACTCTTGTTAGTCTTCCAATTTGCGCCATAGCTCTAATGTTCCATGTGGCGATGGCGATGCTGTCTCTCGCTTTGATTTTATGCAAAGTACCTGTAGCACAGTCGTCGCCTTTGCCATGTGGACAACATGCCTAACTTTATTAATATGCGTAGTATATTCATTTTGCGCATGCAGTGGAGCAATATAGCGAAAAAGGACGACATAGCAAATATTTACGTTTTCATCAATGATGGGGACGGCTTTGACAGACTCAAACCTTAAATGTCAAAAGGCTTGATTCTGAATATCATGTATTCATCTTAACCGGATTTAGTGATGGCTAGGGTGCATTGAGAACAGTGATAATTGATTGTTAGCGTGGTAAACCCTTGACAATGAGTACTGGTAAAATAATAATAATTTTCGGGATTCTTATGCAGTATCTGTGTACTTAGTGGGCGGAGACGAAACTAAGTCTTGAAGGACTCATCGACTATCCGGAAGAGAACGTTTTGTCTTTGGCGCTTGTGTTTAAGATGCATCATTACATATGTGTGACGGATTCTGGACGCAGCGATGAGGTTTCGGAATTTACAGACGCATTTACTGTTGCATAACTTGATAGTAGATGTCAACATCAAAGGTGGGTTGGTCTGACACGTCGATGAATATCTACATGGGAGTGACACTATCAAATCCTCGCATGCAATGATATGTAATCTTGCTAGTGGCGAAAGAAAAAACTTTGAGAGTTTTGACGTCCTTGATATAACAATGATATAACAATGTCAATACAAGACCAGCATGGAATGATCGCATTAGCACACAAAAACAGCCAGACGCGACAGCGCTGAGATATTGGTTCTACCCAAATTCAGCTGAATGCACATACAAATTAAAAATGATTGCATTCCCCCAACAATTATGTTGCAACAACATGCAGTTACACAAATAAAATAGGGTAATTGATCAGAAGTCGTGTGCGTGTTGCACCTGCACAAGGCCAACCTGTCGAGCAAGTGTAACTTCGTAATACCATTAACAATAGAGGAATTTTGACCAACTCCAAGTTATCGACGCGAAAAAAATAGTCGAAGCGATTAACAGCTGTAAGGTGAAATCAATAAGAAAACTGTACTACGCGTAAAATACCAACGTATGTGTGTGGTCATATATGCTTTTTGAGCAATCACAGCCTCTATCACTGTTGGCCTTGGTGTTGTTGGAATTGTGACTGCATGAACTATAATAAGCACGCCAATCATATTTGCTATCAGATCTATATTGATATCAACTGGTGTAGCTGTAACGCTGACCAAATAGTTTCGTTACTTTTATATAACAGAATACATGTCTATTCGGAACATCTCACCTCTGCACAGAATTATGGTGACTTCCCTTGGAAGCGCCCATGGGTTTCAATCGATCATAAAGTCACAGTATATATATGGCTTTGACCTGCATCATACAAATGCCGAAATCTCCATATCGATAATACTCGAACTACTTCTTGACAGATATTAAATATCAAGTTTAAATTTTCATGACATAATCTCAATGATCGACATGCTTTCGTGCATGGGTCCAGTTAAATTAATTTATGATTTTGTCACTTATGAAATCTAATTATCCTTTTCATGACTAATTATGAGTGTATAAAATACTTGTGAGACACATCCATTCAAAAAAGTCGACGTTGATGTTATTGATATTGAAACATGTTATCATTCTAATTGGCAGTTCAAGGTGGTCATTAAACTGCTAGGTCACAAAATAATAATTTTAAACTCGCACATGAAGCACTTACAATACTCTCTGTAAGTAGTCCCCCAGCATGTTCATGATTACTCAATGGACGAGGCCATGATGAAAATGAAACAAATCTCGTCAGATTTCTTAAGAGAGGTGACTTTGCGATATTTAGAGCCAAGAACTCAAATACATTTTGACAGCACAATCATTTCCATATTTTTTTTTCATAGCGATTTAAGAGTGCTTTTGTGTACTAGATTGCAATTATCTTAAAATCGTATTAATACGATTTAACACTTTGCAATATAGTTAACATAACAGCTCCATTTGTTAGTTTTAGTGTAATATGTACACGATTATTCTACAATCCTACCACTGTTTTGGTACAAACGTGAGTCCGTGAAATGGAATCAAAGCCGGCAGACTATCAATGTGTGCTAAGAAAAATATATTGCAATAGTGTTTGCCTATAATCTGCAAAGCAAAGTTAATGCGATTATTGTGGTTCTTGCAAAGACATTAGCATCTTGCGATTATTGTGGTTCTTGCGTAGACATTAGCATAATGCGATTATTGTGGCTCTTAGACATTAGCATAATGCGATTATTGTGGCTCTTAGACATTAGCATAATGCGATTATTGTGGCTCTTAGACATTAGCATAATGCGATTATTGTGGCTCTTAGACATTAGCATAATGCGATTATTTTGTGGTTCTTGCGTAGACATTAGCATAATGCGATTATTGTGGTTCTTGCGTAGATATTAGCATAATGCGATTATTGTGGTTCTTACATAGATATTAGCATAAAGCGATTATTGTGGTTCTTGCATAAACATTAGCATAATGCGATTATTGTTTGTCTTACGAAGACATTAGCATAATGCGATTATTGTGGTTCTTGCGTAGACATTAGGATAATGCGATTATTGTGGTTCTTACATAGACATTAGGATAATGCGATTATTGTGGTTCTTGCGTAGACATTAGCATAATGCGATTATTGTCTTTCTTGCGTAGACATTAGCATAATCCTATTATTGTGGTTCTTACATAGACATTAGCATAATGCGATTATTGTGGTTCCTGCATAAACATTAGCATAATGCGATTATTGTGGTTCTTGCATCGACATTAGCAAGTGGGTAGTTTGCAACTAAAGACTTTGCCATGATACATCTGACATTAACGAAAACCTTCAGCCTGATAAATTACGCTGTGCTAGAAATAGGTGCACCTTGTTATGAAAACCTTCAGCCCGATAAATTACGCTGTACTAGAAATAGGTACACCTTGTTATGAAAACCTTCAGCCCGATAAATTACGCTGTACTAGAAATAGGTACACCTTGTTATGAAAACAAACAAGTTATGCCAGGCAATTCCTATCCAGTGGCGTAGCGAGGGGGGCAGGGGGCAGTCGCCTCAGGTGCCGTTGGCTAGGGGGCGCCAAATGGACGCCCAAATAGGCCAAAACAAGGTACATAACTGCGCAACAGGGGCAGCCGGGGGGGGGGGGGGGCGAATTTAGGTGTTTTGCCCTGGGCGCCAACTATCCTCGCTACGCCATTGTTCCGATCAGTACACAAATAGGTAATGCAGATGTCGCGTTCCTCCATATGCATAGGACCAAAATAGTACATGCGAACTTAAAAGAGGCCTTGTCTTTATCATGTGATACACCGAAAAGGAAAACTTTTAATCCTGCAGTTCCTGATATGAAGTGAGGGACTTTTACGATATTAGAAAACGTTAGGTTAATAATTTAGAAGAACGAAGCAGATTAAAATTCTTTAAACCTTTCTGATGGTAAATGTATTCATGTGTTTAGCTCCTTTCTCGCACGGTAGTGTAATAATAAGTGACTGGGTCCACTGTCTTGGCCATTCATCTGCCAACAACTGGATCATATTTTCCTATAATTATGGCTTGGAATGACTTGCGGATGTTATGGTCCTTGAGTTGTTCAAGGTTGAATTTGAGCCTGGTATTCTCTGGCCTGTTAATTTCCTTCAGCCTGACTCGTACGTTCATAATCACTAGGTCCTAGGTCGTGACCAATCGCAACATGAGCATGTGGGAATGTCCTTGCTCTGATGAATGTCATGGGGCACTCATTAAAACTGTCTTGAATGAGTTCGCATACAATATATGACACAATTAAACCCCAAATATACTCTCCACATGTAACTAGATTGAAAGACACACTTTAACTTCAAACCGTTCATTTTAATTTGATAAGAAGGCAAAGACCAAAATTATGCAAAACGCAGCGATCAAGGATAGGCATATCGTTATCAATGATTGGAAGACAAAATGTTACGCACAATTCCTTCCTTTGATCTATAAATAAAACCTTAAATTTCAAACATTAACCAACTGGATACATCGATGTCGTGCTTGAAGTATGTTAGTGTTTAACGCGTGTTGTATGCACACATTATTGTTTTGCATTGCTCATTTAAAAAGTCATTCTTTTTATCAAATGCAATCCTTGTTGGGGAAAATGTCTGTTTTGATTCAGCATGAGAAATATTGTTTTCTTTTATATCACGACTATTTAGGGACTCCAAAAGGCAAATGGAGATTCATGTGGCAATCTATTATATCTGAAGTAAAGATACTGATAACATCTGTCCTGGATATTTGCTGGTATTAAAGATTCAATAGATTCAACCAAGTACCGAGATTTTTTCATATAAGAGAGAAATATCTATCGTAACCAGCATAATTGGCATACATCGAGATTCATTTTACAAGGCAAGACGTCAAGATTCATTTTTCAAGCCAATGTATGTTGTAATTTGATGGATCAAAAGTTTGTTCACCTTTTGAATTATGACATAAGGACCACCATCAAAGATTTATTTTTAAATAGATCAACTTGTTCAATTTCTTAAAGTTTCATCTTAGTTTGAGGCATCATTTCTATGTAAAAGTTATTTAAGTTTCCATATAAGAGACATCTGTCCTACAACGCCAAATTTAATTAATATTATGATTCTTTACATGTCTGAATGGGTACTTGCACAATCAATTGTAAGAAAGAACTCATCAAGTTCTTAATGATCAAGGACACACAATCAAGAAGGAGAATGATGAGTTTATAGTTTTTTGTGTGATAATTTAGTTTTGAAAAAAGTTTTGACATATATGTATAATTACTGTTAACAGGGATTAATTAAGATCATTTGGTGATCACAATCAAAACATGATTTAATAGTTTCTGAATATGTTAGACAATATATGATTACATCTGAATATTATGTGTTCAGAAAGAAACATAAATTACCACTCAGCGGTTACCTCTATTCTTTTTCTTACCTTCATCAAATTAAGAGACAATCGAACCGGAAATGTTTGTTATTATTAGAATGTTTATTCATTCAAATCTAGAGAAAAGTTAGGTTTAGTAGTATAAAAGTATACAAGACATTGCATTTTATCATTTAACAATAAAAGGCTGTTTAAACTTTACCATATAAACCTGTTTTGTCTTTTCCCGAGTGCGTACGTGATGAACATTTCTGTTCAATATATATATGCCTATCGATATGTATATATGTATTTTGGTTATGACTGTAGATGCATAGAATAATGGATGCCCTTATCATTCTCTTCTTTGCGTTCTCCTAGATCTGAGCCCGAACGGTCAGTATACAAAATTAAGTTGTTTAAAGGCATCTTAACAGTGACTAAGCATGGAAAGAAAGATATCAAAGGAATCAAAGATGTAATCTATAGATCATGCATTGTTATCAAAATATTCGTAGAACGGTGCTTTCTCATTAGACGTACATCGTTGATACCTGCCGATTAATAGAGGTCCGGTATTGATAGACACTGCAAATCTAGCTTCTCACAAGGCTATTTCTAAGCCATCCCAAATGCAATTCCGACGAGCCTAAAGTAACTGTTTTTGCAACCGTGGGAGCTGTATCCGCAAATAGTACTGGAATGGCCGCGATGAATCAATGTATTCTAACGTTGTGTTTAATCGCAGCGGCCCCAGCGTCTGACCAATTGAGAGGTATTATTAAATGTCAAGACGACTGACTGCTTCAAGCCGTTGCGTCAACATCTGCGTCAACATTAGTGTGGTGGTCTCGAATAACTTGTTTAGGAATGATTTTTAAAATAAAACTCCGGTTTGTTTCCTTATCATGTTTGAGGTATTGTTTTATTTGACCAGAGTTATCCAAACCTAAGCTTGTAATGCCCTCAATGAATTCATTAGTGGCAACAGACGAACGTTGGGCATCATTTATAGATTTTGACTAGCGATTGACGAGTTAATTCTTTACGACTATAACCGACACGAATCGATGCTCCATTCCATGAGAATTCACATAGCAAATATGTACCCAATACGATAACAGCGCGACAAGACTATAGTGTTCCTAGGCTCAAATAACAGAATGAAGGTTCTTGACGTGCTAGTAGTGAGGTCGTAATTGTTTTACTTGAACTTGTAACGTGTTAACGTAAATGTTAGATATGCGTTAAATTGTGACGTTAAATCGGGGAATCAATGGCGTTATCTTCACGGGTTAACTTGATTGGGTTTGGCCCAGAAAATAATCTTACGAGCATCTCTGCCGAAAATCGAATTTGTGTGAGAGTGTAATCGTACAAGAAATTGCAATGAGCTTTTTTTTCTAGCTTCGACGTTGCGTAATGTAGGGCTACAGTTCGGGTTTTAAATTGTATGGCGTGATTCACAATACATGGTATGACAGGCATACCAGCGGCTGTTTGGTCCTCGAAAGCATTATATGCAATTTGATGCGAGGTATACGGGGTATGATATAAAGTATCACAGGTGAGCCAATGGACCTTTTGTATTCGACGTTGTAAAGGGCGAGACTTCAATAATTATTCCGTCTATCAATATCGAACACTGGTCCCACAACACCATTTATACGGTAGCCGACAGATCTAGCTCTGTCTTTATATTTTAAGGAGTATTGTTTGATTGTACAATCTTTCCTCGGAAACTGCCGAGATGTGTCCTGAATCTGAAGTTTTATTGGTCCTTCTGCCTCTGGAATCATGGCTTCAACGTTTCTATTTCGCAACACAGAATATTATCCTTGAATTGAGCCATCGTTTATAGACTATATTTTTCGTCTCATATCTTTTGCAAGACAACCTTAATCCGTCTTCGATTACCAGATTTGTAATCGTCTATGCATTTACCAATGCCAGATGTTGTTGAGAGGCTTCATTTATAATTGGACAGCTGGCTTTAATGCTGTTGATAAAAGTGTAACATTTCTTGGAAACGCATCCACCTATGGTTGTCAAGTCGCTAAATGTCGTAGTCAGTTTCCAATCCACTGGACAGTGTAAAATCCAGTATATCAATCAATTCACAGCGTATCTTGTGCACCATCAACGACTCACATTCGAAATTGTTTAACAATCGGTTAAGCGCGCAATGCCAGGCCGGCGATAACCTTTTATGCTTCTTTTAACAATTCAGCGGACGACATCACCATTTCCCTTCTATGTTGCATAAACGGTTTGTCTCGCGTTGCAAGAATATGACATCTAGACGTGAGATTGTCATTGATTGTTTACGGTTTCTATCTCTTTATGGTGCACATTTTATTTGGACTAAGTATGGGAGGTTAGGCTTCTTGACTTAGAATATATAAATAGTCTCAGCATAAATATTTTCTAATATTCAACGTGGCTTTCCGTAAGCATTGTATTTAAAACACACTTTTGTTTCTTCCGAATATGCATGAAAGAATGACAAAATGGATAGTAAGGATCCGAAAGACAATCTATTTCAGGACTTTAGTTAGTTTTAGTCATTCTTGTTTGACTAAACATTCTATTTCAGGACTTTAGTTAGTTTTAGTCATTCTTGTTTGACTAGACATTCTATTTCAGGACTTTAGTTAATTTTAGTCATTCTTGTTTGACTAGACAAATATACCCATTCAGCAGTTAGTAGTGGGGAAAATCTTCGTAGAACCGCGCACGAAAATGATATATAATTGTAAGAAAAGAAAAATATTTTGCTGTAGATTCCTTTGCCTTGAACTGTCTCAGAATCACATGAACATTCATTACAACTACTAACTTATCTATATTAGTTTATATTTCATGTCACAATAACATAAATGTAACATATTTTATTGGAGCATTCAGTACACTGTGTATTTAGTGATATTCATTTATTTTTACCAACGTCAGAGCCGCGATGTTTAATGGTTAACATGGCGGACTCAAAGCTAGTAGAATGATGGTTTGAATCTCCGCCAGAGCAGGGCAATTTAACCGCAGTGGTTTATCTTAGGAATGGTACATTTTACAGTTGCCTCAGCGCATATAACGTGTAATGTATTGAGGTGCCTTCGAACACCAAATAAAGAAACAAACGAGCTCACCTTAACAAAAACCAAATATAATAATGAAAATATGAAGTTTCATTATCCAACAATTCCTTAAATTAATTAAAATTCTTTCAAATCTTTGAAATTAACGTTCTATCAATTATGATGTTCGGTTATTATATATCACCATTAAGGTCATTGTTACAGCTCTGTCCTAAAATATGTAACATAAGGTAGTGCAATCAACAATTTCAGTAAAAAAACCACATTATTTTCTTTTCACTACAGTGGGAAAATTCAAGAGAGACATCCGTTATTGTTAATTGAATTCCCAAAATTCCCGAATGTACCTATCAAAAGTACAAAAATATGTTCCGAATAAATTCCAATAGTCTTGAATATCCTGATGTACTCAGTGATTCAGGTCTTAATGTCTTTGAATGAATTCACAATAATGTCAAAGTAGTGTATATAAACCTTAATCTTAATGAGTACTTTATCAATTATATGAATATTTTAAATAAACAAATCCGTTAGAATTATATCTGACACAACTGACAACTGTGATAAAGGATTCGCATATACTGATATAAAAAATAAATGAAATATTTGTTTATCAAGTCAGAGGCGTAGTGATGATATTTTGCGCCCGAGGACGAACTATAAAACTAGCGCCCCAGCGATATTGTGACCGATTTATTACCCTTGTTTACTTATTATAATGTAACGTTGCAAGCCTCATTCTGGCGCCCCTGTACCTTGGCGCCCGGGGATATATGTAACCCCCTGCCCCCCCCCCCCTCCCCAGCTACGCCTCTGTATCAAGTCCACATTTATAAACATGCTGGCCTGATCTATATAATGTAAGAGAATGTGAAGATTTCCAACTGTGAAAAACAGTCTATTTGTACACAAGACTGACCTTCACCTCTTGTTACGTAAACATATTGTTTACTACTTACAACCATGGGCAAAAATTTAGCAAGCACTGTAAGGTGAATGACAACATTCATCTTCATCCTTTTTTAGTATTTGGAGATGTAGCATCTTCTAGTACAAGATTAGGTGTCGATCTGACTAAAGCAATTTTATTTGTAAAAAATGTTTTTCATCACAACGTAAATATTTCATACATAATGATTTAATTGGGGAAAGTCTCTCGTAAAATTATTCAGTAAAAGGTTTCTCCAGCTATTTACACTTGACGGCTTTACAAAAATGATTGGTATTTTATTCTCTTCGGAAGTTTCATCAAGACGGATTACACATGCAAATATATGCTTATTACAGATAATGATCTTCGGTCAAAGTTGAAAAAATATTCAAAATCTATGTGCCTTATTTCGTCAACAACTATTCATTTCACACTAATAATGATTTAAATTTAATATTGCACGGTATAAATATTTTAAGTTAATTGTTTGTCAGTTTTAAATAAACAAATTTCCTAAAATGTTATTTTAGTGTTAATTTATTCACTAGAAATGATGGGTTTTTTTCTTCAGAAATTCGGTTGACCTGAAATTATTCTTTAGTAAACAACTAATGTTGACCTAGATCCTGACATTAATTTAAGGTTAGTGGCACCCACGTAAGCATGTTTTATTTTAATTTTTAAATTAAAGGTTGTTGTCAAGGTCAAGATGGCACTAGTTAATTAAGAAATAAACAACTTTTTATTCCTAATGTAAAATCATTAGTTCTCGTCAGGGCCATGTTAGGAGTACGAGATATAAATACGATCACGCGACAACTCCAGCTACCCCTTTGTTCTCGATTAGTGCAATTGGGTTTAAAATTGTATAATACATTTCATTTTCATTTTTTTTAAAAATAAGATACAGAAGTCGCAGCTATGTTTTATTTGTTTGTACATCCATCCTCTCTCAGCGTCCATAGCAACATTACACACCAAGGTCAAAGCGCGCGCGCGCGTGCGTGTGTGTGTGTGTGTGATTAGGAGTTTTGACGTAGCTTTAGCAATGTTCAGTCTTATCGCTACAATGTCCGCAGTGAGGCAGTTTATAGTGATATCTTGCACTGGGACATCATGCAGATATGCATCAAACATGTAGCATGATATCCCACCCAGTCATATTATCCTGGCACCAGGCCGACCAGTCCTAACCTCTTAATGCTGAACGCCAAGCGAGGCAGCGGTTACTACCATTTTTGTAAGTCTTTGGTAGGACTCAGCCGGGGATCGAATCCACGACCTCCCGCTTCCGCGGCGTACGCTCTAACCACTAGACCACCGGAGTGGTCCCACGGTGAAGTTAAGGCCATACGAAAATGATCACGTTACTTAGACCTGCGTAGTAAATGTTGCTTTTATAAAAACGGAATACTGTAAAGCCACCGACATAAGCCATCATATAGATTTTCGAATAGAAAAAGGCTTTAGTACCTATCAAATTTATCAGAGTTATCAAGTTTTTTTTTAAAAATTGTATTGCCTAATATTCTTATTAAAGACAATGTACAGAAACTTAACACATCAGTAATGATATACTAATTTTATATGTTCAATTAGTCAAGTATCCTGTGCCTGTTTTCTGCATTGAAATTTCGCGATGAGCCTAACCTATCAAGGAGAGGTATTTATTTTATAACCTCGACAAATTAAGGCAGATGGCACTGACACTTACAGATGGATTTATATTTCAGGATAGATGAATCCATATTTAAGTGTTGGCTGCCTAGAGATATCTCATTAGTTTCTCAAGTAGATTAATTAGCAAGATTATGGCACCCTTTAAACTAACATAATCGGTATTGAAGTCAATTAATAATATCAAGGAAGAAACTACATATAAATGCAAATCAAACATAGTTCATCTTGTCCATGGAGAGGGCAGACCATATTATAAAGCATTACATAGACAAATTTCACGGTTGTGCATGTCAAATCGTCTCTTGTATTTCAATTGTAGAAACTCTGGCGCCACGTTAAGAAGGAAATGTTCTCTTAGCAAGTCTGTATTATCCCTGCACTGTTAGTTTTGTAAGTGTTAAAAGTATTGAGTTCCGTTTGCTTTACAGTCGAGACAATATTTATTTCAATACGTCAGTATTGGTTATAGTGACAAGCTACATGACTTTCTGTTTCTGAATATACCATTCTTATATTTTCTTTTTCATTAGTATTTTGTGTGTTGATGTTTTGTTATTTTCTGTTTAAAACAATATTGGCCTCGCTAATTGTATCGTAGAGACGGTTCTTAGTAGTTGTTGCCAATAATGCTGATGGCTGTCGCTTCTTAAGTCTAACTACGATTATCGATTATGTAAGAAAACTATTCGACCGCGAAAATTCTTGCTCAAATTGTATTCGTTAACATACAGGTTACACTTATATGTTTACTTTTCGATTTGTTTTTTTTATAGATAGATAGATAGATAGATAGATAGATAGATAGATAGATAGATAGATAGATAGATAGATAGATAGATAGATAGATAGATAGATAGATAGATAGATAGATAGATAGGTAGATAGATAGATAGATAGATAGATAGATAGATAGATAGATAGATAGATAGGATGGATGGATGGATGGACGGACGGACGGACGGACATACATACATACATACATACAGAGAGACAGACAGACAGACAGACAGACAAATAGATAGATAGATAGATAGATAGATAGATAGATAGATAGATAGATAGATAGATAGATAGATAGATAGGATGGATGGATGGATGGATGGATGGATGGACGGACGGACGGACATGCATACATACATACATACATACATACAGACAGACAGACAGACAGACAAACAGACAGACAGACAGGTAGATAGATAGATAGATAGATAGATAGATAGATAGATAGATAGATAGATAGATAGATAGATAGATAGATAGATAGATAGATAGATAGATATATAGATAGATAGATAGATAGATAGATAGATAGATAGATAGATAGATAGATAGATAGGTAGGTAGGTAGGTAGGTAGATAGATAGATAGATAGATAGATAGATAGATAGATAGATAGATAGATAGATAGATAGATAGATAGATAGATAGATAGATAGATAGATATTTTATATTCATTACATTTTTTCTGATCAGGCACTCTGATATAAATAATCTTGGCATAGGTCCCAATATATTTCAATGACCTCGATTATTAGCTGACAATAGAGAATTTGTCAGTTGCTGCCTTGTATACGTTATTGGAGTTTTTAAATTGAACTGTCATGCTGTTATTATCAAAGCCAATTGTCCACTTTGCTAACGTAAGTCAGCTAATAAATGATATAATTTAACTTGTGGATACATTTTATAGGTAATATAAACACTTTTAATAAAAATTATATTTAATTTTCTTCTTGTAACAAAATGAAATTGCTTCATCAAACAGAAGGTGTTTCTTATGTAAACAACGTAGGCGAAACATTGTGCTACGTCTTAATTGACAAAAATCTTTGATAATGTTAGTATAGGTCTTCGGTGTTTAGCTAAAATTACACATAATGGAGACCATTTTTCGGTTCGGTACAAAAGTGACAAGTTTGTTTAACAAGACCGATCAGTTTTGTCTTTCTTGTAAATACGTTATGTTTACTAACAGCAAACTTCGCTATCGTGTCGTTATCCTCTCAAACGGTACGTTAAACATATTTGGCCAATCCTCTGTATTGAAATTAAACAACTACAACGTCGAGACGACGAACAATCTAGAATACTCTTGTTTAATTCTCCGACCTAATATTTTCATTCCAGTTTTCAAATTATTAAAGGGTTCAGCAAAACAAATGCTTTTATATTATTTTGATAATAATTGACAATTAATAATTGTGATGTATCAGTCGTTACAGTGCATACAAATTACAATAAGGAAAATCTTTTTGTACACTGATAGTTGTCATACACATTCTTAAGTTCTCTATGCCCATTTATTGTCATTTAAAGGAAACACGACACAATCAATTCTTCCTTAACGAAAACATCTTGAGACAAAGTTTACACCTGGACGTCATATACAATCTTGTGTGGACAGAATGCACGCCATTGTATTCAATACACAAATTATTCACAGTATATTGCGAAGAATCAACTAAAAACAGTAACACGTTCTCTCTCTCTCTCTCTCTCTCTCTCTCTCTCTCTCTCTCTCTCTCTCTCTCTCTCTCTCTCTCTCTCTCTCTCTCTCTCTCTCTCTCTCTCTCTCTCTCTCTCAATGACTCCGCTCCGAATCTTTACCGGAAATGCTATGTTATGTCTGTAAATTTAACATTATTTTAAAAACATTCTTCTTTTTTTTAGCTAGTTTATTGTAGCTTTGTGACCTCGATAAAGGAACCGATAGTTAGTTTTGGATGGTTTTGCACTAGCTTTGCACATTTGTTTTTCGGTTTTCCTTTCATAAATACAATCTTCCATGACCACCATGATCATTGTGGTCCGCGCAAATTATATTGTTTAGGATGATTTCACCTTCAATGTGAATTATATTATTTTTGTAACTATGAGTGCCTGATCCTTTTAATTTAATATATGTTACCACGCACAAGAATATTTGGTTGTTTCAAATTAGTTAAATTTCTTTGGATTTTTGTTTCAATTTAAATAAACTTGACCCAACATTGAGTACATGGTTGCGGCTAAACACATTCATTTTATTAATTAAAAAAAACCCAACTAGTTATCAGAATTGTCACAGCGTGACACGTAGAAGGAATGACATAGCATACTGTAATAATTCTTTTTAAATTAGTAAAAAAAGAAACACTGACATAAACATTTTAACTACGTTTAACAAGAAACAAAATAATATATCTTGACTCATATCCTATTCACATAACGATAATTTTCTTATTAGCAGATGATTTAGTATCGTTGATTTGAGTTACATGCCTTTTTTAATTCAGCGTTAATAATTTCTTGATTATAGTCTACACACTATATTTGTTAAAGGTGGGAGGGTTTGAAAAGTGTCAGTGTCTAATTGGTCTGACGCTATGAATATAACGCATGTTATTTAATCTTTTATTTAGCTAAATAAACATGGTAAGAAAAAAAAAATATTATATTCATCCTACACCTTTGCGATTCAAGGTGTGTACTATTGGTATTTTAATAGCTCTTGACCCCTAATCATATTTGACCTGTTTAGTTAAGAAACGTTCGATATAATAGAAAGAAGTGGTTTCAAATATCAGAAATATATATTTACTGAAGAAAAAAAACTAAGTGCACAAGATCTGTATACTACGGAAGCCGGTTAGTACCGTAAATGCATTGGCGTTGAGTGACATCATTTTCAAATGTTTACTAATTGCAGTTAAATATGATAATTATGATGTTTTCTCTATATAGAAAAATTACAACTGAGATTTGTAAAGTGGAGGATCACTTGTAATATTGACGATAATAACTGTCCAAAAAATGTTAACTGGAAAAGGCAAACTTCGGTCCCATTTCAGGTGAGAAAAGTTTTAAAAATTACATTATATATGTATGTCACTAAAGTTCTTGTCGAAACATTGCGATTAATTTAGTAAACCCATATTTAGCGATTCTGTATAGATATGTATTTAGCGATTCTGTATAGATATGTATTTAGCGATTCTGTATAGATATGTATTTAGCGATTCTGTATAGATATGTATTTAGTCGAGTATTAATAAAATGAATGATACAAATGAAGGTCATTCAATGATTGTAGTTGTAGTTAGAATCGGAGGAGGAGGAGGAGGAGGAAGAAGAAGAAGAAAGTAAAAGAGGAATGGAGACATGAATGAGGAATGGAAAGATAAACGAGGAATAGAGGCGTGAACAATTAGTGGAGATGTGATGAAACTCGAAAGATGAGTGGAGATAATATGGTGGCAGTAGCGGCAGTGTACTTGTGGCATATACTGTTTTCAAAAATAGCGAGTTACATTAATCATCATTCAGAGTTTTCTTCATAATCCCACTCATCCAAAAATGGCATCTCTTTCTTGAGTTTCTTGTATTTTGCATAATTATTAATATAAGTTCAATATTTTCCGATAGCCCACATTTTTAAAAACTGGCAATATTGCAAAATAAATCCGAAATGGTACTAAAATGTATATCACAAGTCCAAATCTACAGCGTTCCAAATGATTTTAATTGATAAGTCAAATGAATTCTAATATTGGATGTGCTGATGTGTCTCTAGTCTCGAATGTGCTACTTTACCACTGTCCTTGAATGTCTTACCATTCTTGTTTCCTTCAGAATAATATAATACAAAAGGTCATTAAATTCAGTACAATTCCAAAATATAGATATAGTCCTAAAATATTAATAAGAACTTTTTTAATTCCAGTGAATACTTTTTTGAAAAGATAAATCCACCCAAAATAAAAGCTTTACACAACAAGAAAACTGATTTCCCTTCGGATTTTCAGGTAGAAATTGATACTTGTTAAGTAAATTTTGTTAATACAAAGAAGATAAACACAAATACAGCCAGGATGTAGATCAGTTTCGTTCTTAAATAGTTTAAGCTGTCAACTAGATTAGGAATTTCCAAGTGAGAAATTAATTTTCTAGAGATGTAAACATGTTTGCTTTCATTAATAATAATCTGAATATTTAACCTATAATAACAGATAAATATTAGCTGTTGTTTACATAATAGATGTCACTTGTCAGGTACACCAGTAATATCATTTAGGACAATGGTCAATTACAAAATACAGATACACCTACCATTTATCACTACAAATTAACTATAGGTAACTTCTTCAATTGTTATATTTATTTATTGTATTATTCATTGGCTTTTCGTAATTATTGTATGTGATGCATATCTGTTTATTGTACTTGACCTTGTCCAATATTAAGTTCATAGTGTACATGACCAGTGACATTTTTCTTGTGTAAACAACAGAAAACATAACTTAACTTTTCTCTATGATCGTGGATTAAATATGAAGTTATGTTTTAATGGAAAACATGTTTATAATCTCGAGTACGATTTTTTAAACTTCTAGAATAGAAATTTTAGAAAATGGTAGCTTCAGCCTAGATGAAGTAGAGTGGTACATAATCTTGTTTCCTTGTAACATATGAAGCAAAATTAGCCGTATTGTTGCGCTCAGCTTTGATGTGGTGTATTTGGTTATTTAGATTTTTATTCGGTGGAATTTAAAATGTTCAATAATATTCTTGGAATAAACAATTAATATGGATTTATAGTGAATTCAGAAAAGGACGTTTTGAATTTTCTTTTTGTGATACATCAAAAGTCTGTTAACACATCATCACGCTCTTGGTCACATTCGAGACTATAGATATATCATTATGTGTGTGTGTGTGTGTGTGTGTGTGTGTGTGTGTGTGTGTGTGTGTGTGTGTGTGTGTGTGTGTGTAACACTAAAACTAGTTGTTGTTGTTGTTGTTGTGTGTGCTAACACGATAGGCTTATACATGACGGCTAGTAACTGGTGAAGGAACAACTCGGGAGATACCCGGTAAGAACCACTGACCCACAAGAAACTACTAGCTAGATTTCTCACACACCAGCATTAATCAGGACCGATATTCGAACCCACGAGGACACAGGTGAGATATCAGTGTTCGGTAAAGACGAGCAATTGAGACCAGTCGGTTAACAGGCAGACCCTTCTAGATAAGTAGATATACATTTCATAATTGACTCACGCGTTTTTTGTTAAAGGTCTATTATTGATGAAACGTTTTCCAATAACGCTCTATGCTAACAACATTTATTAATATAAGGCCCCATACTGACACAAAGTTACTACCATAAGGTCACTTGACCCTCCGTTGGTCTAGTCGAGTGAACGTCCGCATTGGAAGCGGGAAGTCCTGGGTTCGAACCCGGCTAAGTCATTCCAAAGACTTACCAAAATGGTACTAACAGCTGCCTTGCTAGACTCTCAGCATTAGGAGGTTAGTGTTAGGGTTAGTCGGTTAGGTGTCATAATAAAGTGACTGGGTGGGACATCATGCTACATGTCTGCGGCATGATGTCCCAGTGCTAGACATCACTATAAAGTGCCACACTACAGACCTCGCAGCGATATGACTGGAATAATTGTTAAGCTACGCTAAAAATCTTGATCACATACACATACACACACACACACACACACACACACACACGCGCGCGCGCGCGGTCCCATACTGACGAAACGTTCTTCTCATAAGGACACATTTTGACAATCCCCAAAAATTACTATCAACAAAGGCCCCATTTTCACAAAACAATTTTTTCATTTCGCATGTTAACAAAATTAATTGTGAGCTCGATACTAACTTTATTATGCACAAGACTATTTTGTTTGCTTCAAATTAGCTTAATTTCATTTGATTATATGCGATTTAAAAATAAATTAAATAACGTTATTTGGCTTGTCGTTATTATAAACGTTTATTTGAAAAAGTGTTCCTCAATTTTACTTTTTTAAATGTATCTTTTGACAGTGTTCCATGTTAAAAAAATGATATAGCAAAATGTAATTGATTTAGAATGAGTCGTAAAATCATGAGTTACATGCAGTTTTAATTCAGCGTTAATAATTTCTTAATTATAGTCAACACAAGCTGTTTTTCAAAGATTGCAGGTTTGCAAGAGTATCAGTTTCTAATTGGTTTGACGCAGTACATATATAATTGGTGTATGTATATTATTTAGTATTTTATTTACTTGAAACATGGCATGGTATGTAAGACTATCCCATCCGATTCTTCCTACACATTTTGGATTCAATGTGTTGATATTTATTGCTTGAACCCTAATCTATTTGATCTGTTTATTCAACAAACCTTCTATAGAATAAAATCGTTTCAAATATCAGAAAATGCTTATTTACTGAAAATGCACGAAATGCCCAATATTTGTATAGTGTAAAGCACTGATGGAGTATTAACTATTAACAGCATTTTCAGTTTTCGTCAATTGCAGTTGAATCTTATAATTTAGTTATGATCTTTTCTGTAAACTTGTTTTGTATATTTAATATTTGTAAATTGTAGTATCACAAAATGTTAAGAGGAAAATAAAAGCAAACTTCAGTCCAATTTCAGATGAGCAAAGTTTTGAAAATGACATATCTGAAGAAGACTAAAGTTCTTACCAACAAAATTGGGATAATTGAAGAAAGCACGTATTTGGTCATTTTTATCTATAAATGTGCCCAGGAGACCATTAATAACATGAAGATAAAAACAAACATAAATCGATCATTATAATAGTAGTTGGAAGAGAACGAGAAGAAGAGAAAAAAACAATCATAAGTAAAGGTAGAGTGGAGACGTAATGGAGGGGTGGAGACATAATGGAGGGGTGGAGACGTAATGGAGGGGTGGAGAAACATTGTTGGTAGTCGCTGCATAGTACTCGTAGCAATTGTTGTTTTCAATTAATGAGTTCCATTCCTCGTTATTCAAAGTTTTCTTCTTAATCTCCCCCACCAACTCCAATCCCACCCCCATATCCCAAACAATTGATATTGCAGCTATTGATTTTCTTTTGTTTTTATAATCCGTTAAATGAATTTGATGCAATAGAACAGATCATTTTTGGCAAACGCATGTATTATTTATGGCATGCATCATTTAAAGTCATTTAACCAACTCACGCTATTTCTCACAAGTGACAAAACTAAATTTATTAAAAATTATTTTATCTCTAATCATTCAATCACCTCATTATTCAAACTCAGTAGGAACTCATCTTCCACTTAATTCGTTACAAATTAAACCTTCTTTGGGCGAGAAAAATTTAAAAGACATATTTGAAGACAAAGGTATAATTTAAACCCTTTACTAACGAAAACCTGACTCTCCGTGAAAGTCTGAGTTTACGTCAGCTTCAGACTATACGCCTACATGTATGTATGTATGTATGTATGTATGTATGTATGTATGTATGTATGTATGTATGTATGTATGTATGTATGTATGTATGTATGTATGTGTGTGTGTGTGTGTGTGTGTGTATGTGTGTATGTATGTATGTATGTATGTATGTATGTATGTATGTATGTATGTATGTATGTATGTATGTATGTATGTATGTATGTATGAAAGAGAGTGTGAAGGATATAATATAAAAATATAGTATAAACGACTGTGTGAAGGATATAATATAATACTTTGTCAAGGATGTAGTATAAAATGCATAGTGCAGACTGTATAGTGTGAAAGATATAGTATAATATTTCGTCAATGGCTGTTGTGTTAAGGATACAGTGTGAAGGATATTATATAAACCACATCGTGTGTGGTTATACTATACAAGACAGTGTGAAGGCTATAGTGTTTAATAATATAGCATAAAATACACAGTGTTTCGTTATATTATAAAAGACACAGTGTACGGTTATATTATAAATGACACAGTGTAAGGTTATACTACAAAACACACAGTGTAAGGTTATATTAAAAATGACACAGTGTAAGGTTATATTACAAAAGACACAGTGTAAGGTTATATTATAAAAGACAGTGTAACGTTATATTATAATAGACACAGTGTAAGGTTATATTATAAACGATACAGTGTACGGTTATATTATAGAAGACACAGTGTTAGGTTTTATTACAAAAGACACATTGTAAGGTTATATTACAAAAGACACAGTGTAAGGTTATATTATAAAAGACACAGTGTACGGTTATATTATAGAAGACACAGTGTTAGGTTATATTACAAAAGACACAGTGTAAGGTTATATTATTATTAAATGACAGTGTGAAGGATATAGTGTGAATAATATTGTGTAATGGACATATTGTTTTGGATACAATGTAAGGTGTATAGTATATATCCTCAACTACCCCCGTTCCCACCCTCTCCCTCTTTCCCCCCTCCCACCTCTCTCTCTCTCTCTCTCTCTCTCTCTCTCTCTCTCTCTCTCTCTCTCTCTCTCTCTCTCCTGAATTTCTTTTACTAAGGCGTGTTGTTCATTTTATTATATTTAAGTCAAATCAGCATATATAATATAATATAAATTCGTACTATTGCGTGGTCATAGAAGCATGCGGGGCCCCGAGTGGCCGAGTGGTCTAAAGAGCTCTCCGTTACGGATCACTGCCATCTCACCTCTGTCTGCGTGGGTTCGAATCTAAGATTCCGCTAATGTAGTTATGTGAGAGAGCTTGCCGGTAGCTTCTCGGTGGTTCTTTCCGTGGGTCTTCCCGGGTTCTTCCTCCACCAATAATACTGGCCGCCATGTATAGCCATTCGTGTGCTGAAAAATGGCGTTAAACCCTACAATAACAACACAGAAGCAAGCATGTACGTCCGAAAGAAATTTTTCCGGGGGTGGAGGTAGCAATTCCAATTTCAAAGGGACGAGCCTTCAAAGTTTATTCAGTTCGGTCAAGGGGAGAGGAAAGCTTCCTCTTTTTGATTTGGTTTGTTTATTATTTAGGGTGTTTGTTTAAATCGTATTGCAGACTTACAGTTATACATACTGTAAAATGGACATTTAGAGCACCCCAGCAGGGATCAACTGCTTGCCACTTCTCTGACCTCCCTGCGGACGACCATTGAAAGAAGGACTGATATTATCGTCAGCTGACGTCAAATGAAGTGAAACTCTGGGTGATTGGGTTGCCAACAATATCATACTTTTGGTAGCAGCCATTAGAGGAGCTGTTCTATATTGGTTCCAAACTAGAAAATTGATGTGTTGGAATATTGTTCTAGGCCTGAAACATTGCATTGCCGGTAATGAGGAATTAAATTTAATGTAGCCTGTATTGACACAATTTAGTTCACTAAGATAAACTGAGTGTGATCATTGTCTGCGCTCTCTCGAGTGATTGTGTCCAGTATTACAAAAATTAATTGTTATACATTAATCTTAATTGAAGCTACTTTCTCCAATCTTCTTTTATAATAGAGATCATTCAAGCTGAATTTGTTCACGGTAAATAATTTTATAGCATTATTGATATCATATCATGTGTGATTTAGCTATTTTCAACAAATTCCGATCGATATGGTTTGCTTTCATTGTTGATGATGCTTCAGCATCGAGTTGCCATTTTCAGACCCCGTCGTTTATGCTCCATTGATCTTTCCTCGACATCCTTTCCCACATCATTGGACTTGAGGTAGAAACTCCCGCACAATTGCAAAAGATGTCGGTATCCAGTAATGTGGACTGGCAATAATGTCAGTTTAATTGGAATGGAGGCGACATTTTTAATATGTTTCTGCAGTCTTTATAGCAAACAGATGGAAGTATCGTCTCTTGCACTATACTAGGGATTGGTTATGTGGCAGGACAAAAGTTGGATGCGCCCCGGTTCAATGTTTTTAGTAGAGCTCATTATATGCGCCTGGGGGCATTGTTCTTCAATAGCGACCCTACTTTATCACAGAGAACGGATTTTATGTCAGTTGTCAACATCTAAAATGTTTTGTCAAGATTTTATGTCAGTTGTCAACATCTAAAATGTTTTGTCAAGAGTCTCTTTACATTAAATTACAATGACAGAGTTAACTTCAGAAAAGATCCCAACGGTACCCCTATCCGTTGGCGCCCGGGGCACCTGCCCACCCCATGCCCATCTCGTCTCCACAAGATTAATTAAACGTAGATCACCACCTGTAAAGGAAACATTGAAAACGAGTTATCCTTATCTTTTATTATATGTATGCCATATGTAAAGAACCTTTGAATTAATCGCCTGATGACCAAACAATAAACGAACATTGACACTGTTAATAGTGTTACGTTTCAGACTTTTTTCATCATTACTATTTGGTATGACATTTAAGTGCAATTATACCCATATTTAAATTTGTTGTCCTCTAAGTTGTGCAATTTTAGTTTCACAATATGTCTTATCCTAATGCTGGTTGTACTGTTTTACGTGGGCGCCCTCACATAAGGGCAACCCCACCTCCCGCTCCACCCCTACAAACGGAAAACGTAATAGCTGACATGTATCCCCACCGCCACACAGAAATACTTCCTCGAGTGCATCAGCTTTTATGTATTTTTGTATCTTTACATTTGTCTTTCACATTTTATGGCCAAACATTGATTTTGTTTTCACCAGAGTATCATATTGTATTTGTAATTTGTGTGTTTGCAAGGTCTTTTTTTAAAGATATATTTATGGTTATGGTAGGTAAAGACTTGTGCATAAGATATTGTCTGATTTCATACATTTCCTTACAGCGTCGATTATCAGCGACACTGCCGTATTGGAAAAAGCCTTAACAATACAAACTCCATATAAATCCATCTATCTTCATAAGAGAGACAAAAGGAGGTCGGGGTAAAATTGGGGGGGGGGATAGTCTGAGCTGTTATCAACATCGTTCATACCTTTATTAACCCTTACAAAGTTGTTTTTAAATTTAGGAATGTTTCCAACAGTTTTATTATTTCAGTCTCTTTAGAACTCATGGAAATACAAATCCATATGGAATGTATGGGAAATACAAATCGATATGGAATGTATGGGAAATACAAATCCATATGGAATGTATGGGAAATACAAATCGATATGGAATGTATGGGAAATACAAATCCATATGGAGTGTATGGGAAATACAAATCGATATGGAATGTATGGGAAATAGAAATCCATATGGAATGTATGGAAAATACAAATCCATATGGAATGTATGGAAAATACAAATCCATATGGAATGTATGGGAAATACAAATCGATATGGAATGTATGGGAAATACAAATCCATATGGAGTGTATGGGAAATACAAATCCATATGGAATGTATGGGAAATACAAATCCATATGGAATGTATGGGAAATACAAATCGATATGGAATGTATGGGAAATACAAATCCATATGGAGTGTATGGGAAATACAAATCGATATGGAATGTATGGGAAATAGAAATCCATATGGAATGTATGGAAAATACAAATCCATATGGAATGTATGGAAAATACAAATCCATATGGAGTGTATGGGAAATACAAATCGATATGGAATGTATGGGAAATACAAATCCATATGGAGTGTATGGGAAATACAAATCCATATGGAATGTATGGGAAATACAAATCCATATGGAATGTATGGGAAATACAAATCGATATGGAATGTATGGGAAATACAAATCCATATGGAATGTATGGGAAATACAAATCGATATGGAATGTATGGAAAATACAAATCCATATGGAGTGTATGGGAAATACAAATCGATATGGAATGTATGGGAAATACAAATCCGAATGGAGTGTATGGGAAATACAAATCCATATGGAATGTATGGGAAATACAAATCCATATGGAGTGTATGGGAAATACAAATCCATATGGAGTGTATTGGAAATACAAATCGATATGGAATGTATGGGAAATACAAATCCATATGGAGTGTATGGGAAATACAAATCGATATGGAATGTATGGGAAATAGAAATCCATATGGAATGTATGGGAAATACAAATCCATACGGAATGTATGGGAAATACAAATCCATATGGAATGTATGGGAAATACAAATCCATAAGGAATGTATTGGAAATACAAATCCATATGGAATGTATGGGAAATAGAAATCCATATGGAATGTATGGAAAATACAAATCCATATGGAATGTATGGGAAATACAAATCCATATGGAATGTATGGGAAATACAAATCCATTTGGAATGTATGGGAAATGAATAAAATATATAATTAACAGATGCAATTTGATATCCTAATGGAAATGAAATTTGTTTTATGACAACAAAATTGTTTTTCTTGTTTCTATTTCAAAAAGCCGTAATACATTTTGTGCTTGTCTTGAAATGAGAATGTCTATTATCATATGAGTAAAAAAGGCGATAATTACATCATATACAACAACCAAATGGCACGATGGCATTTGGAAATTAGGTGTTATGTGCTGCCTTCCACTGAGTATTTATGAAACTGGAGACTCCTAAGTAATTATTATAAACATTTTGACATACCCCGAGGAAGTGATAATAAATTTAAAACTATTGATATTCGAATGTTTCATATGGTTTAATGCAGTATGTGCACACGTCTTTGTACAAATCCGTAGTAACTAGATATAATCTGATGGACCCTACAAACACAGTCCGCTTGCAGATTATGTTAACAATCGACTGTTTTCTTCCATTTTATAAAATGTAGCCCATTTGCAAAGTCTCCTCAAACAGTAAACCATTCTTGAAATCACAAAGTAACATTAAGCTTGCGACAATCAAGTCACATTATGGAAAATCCTGAATAAGTTCAGCTGGTTTTTAGAATCATCGTATGGTCGTCAGCAGTCGGTGAATTTCATCCCACATTTTAGAAAGGCTAAATATGGTAATGATGAAAATAAAATAACAAAAGACCAAACACAGGATTAATTTTAACACTTGAAGAAAGTTTCTTGTCTTTCCTTGCAAGCTTATATCATTGAGGATAAAGTTAAAACTATGTATGTATGTATGTATGTATGTATGTATGTATGTATGTATGTATGTATGTATGTGTGTGTGTGTGTGTGTGTGTGTGTGTGTGTGTGTGTGTGTGAGCTAACAGGAATATATCGATTCATGTCTCTTTATCTATCTTTATAATGTGTAAACGCATACCGATAATCTTTAATTTTTGTTATGGTGTCTAAATGTAATTATTTTCTAATTTGCACTGCCCCATACATGCGAGAGATGGGGAGATATAAGTGGTATTGGTAGGAAGCAATGGAGCATAGTTTGTTTTAACTTGCAAAGTATTTAAAAGTATGTATAAAAAAAACTTTTTTTCAATTTTTTTGTTGACAAAAGATGAAAAGAAAAGTTCAAAATACGGTATCGCACGAAAATTTAAATGCCCAATTAACATTCGCACAATATCGCTTTTATCTACGATAAGGAAAGTCATTTTTATTAGGGTCATTCGCGTAGTGGTGTATTTGTGTTCATCTTTAGAAGTTAAATAAGAGAAGCGGTGTAAAGACCGTTAGTATCAGGAATTTAACTTTTTAATACCGTACAACGGCGTCGCAGTAACGATACCATACATCAAAGTGTTCATGTTATCATTTTACGTTTATTAATTCAGGTAAAGCTTTGCGGATATTTTAATTCAAAGTAGAAAACAGCTCCATATTATGCCTTGTTTGTGTCCAAAACATATAGAAGATTTATGAATTTTGTATCTCAATGCGATCTCTATTACACCGATTTCTTGCATTTTATCTTCTGAAAAAACTGCGGGTGTGGTCAAATAATTACTTATTTGTAGTCAAAAACCATTTTTGATTATGTACTGCTTTCTAAACTGAGTTTTATGAGGTGCATTTATTTCATTAACGTTAACTGGGTTAATGCAGAATGATACATACACTTAAATATTGCAACAATTAGAAAACAAACACACAACCAACAAACAAGCATGCAAAAATGAATAGCTGTGATCAAAGCAATATTACAATACCATTTGACCAGGTGTCTAAAGCCTCGTTGTCACACATTTCTTAAATGACGCTGTTATCAGCAATGCAACCTCATTGTCACTGCTCTGAAATGACACTACTATCAATAATGCAACCACTTTGTCACTGCTCTGAAATGACACTGCTAGCAGCTTTTCAACCTCATTGGCACTGCTCTGAAATGACACTGCTATCAGCAATGCAACCTCATTGTCACTGGTCTGACATGACACTGCTATCAGCAATGCAACCACTTTGACATTGTGCTGAAATGGCACTACTATCAGCAATGCAGCATCATTGTCATTGTGCTGAAATGGCACTGCTCTCAGCAATGCAACCTGGTTGCCACTGTTCTGAAATGACACTACTGTCAGCAATGCAACCTCATTATCACTGTTCTGAAATGACACTGCCATCAGCAATGCAACCTCATTGTCACTGTTCTGACATGACACTGCTATCAGCAATGCAACCACTTTGTCATTGTGCTGAAATGACACTACTTTCAGCAATGCAACCTCATTATCATTGTTCTGAAATGTCACTACTGTCAGCAATACAACCTTATTATCACTGTTCTGAAATGACACTACTGTCAGCAATGCAACCTCATTATCACTGTTCTGAAATAACACTACTGTCAGCAATGCAACCTCATTGTCACTGTTCTGAAATGACACTACTGTCAGCAATGCAACCTCATTATCAGTGTTCTGAAATGACAGCAGGGCAAGGTAGGTCCATAGCTATGTGGCAAAATACTTTGGTGTAGCTTATTAAGATAATTGAGTGTACACGCTCATTTGTTTGTGATAAATGCACAATGCAAACTCAACTGTTGAAGATAGCATTAATATAATAAAAACTTGATCACATAGATATTACTAAACTCATAATAGAGCATACATTTCTCCAAAGTAATGAAGAAATTGAAAATTAGAAATATTGTAAATTGCTGTAATTCTTTCAAAATTCCATAAATTGTTATCCACTCTCTGCTAGTTCTTAATATCGGTTTTCAGATCATCATTTTGCAAATCCTTGATTTGAATGCACCAATTGGAAAATAATTTCGTTTTATTTTCTTCGATACTATATCTCAACCTATTAAAATTACTAAATTTCAGGGACGAAGCGGATGCTTTGATTTTGGTCATTGTCTTTCATAGACCATATCATACTCATTTGAATGGATTTTAGTACCGTACGATAGAGTCGTGTCGAACTCCTGAAGTCAGAGACGGGAGACGTTTTTCAGCTGGTCCTGTAATGATAACAGTTTATTGATATGATCAATTACAATTGTAAATTAGAAAGAAACAAACATTTGTAAATGGAACGTATGAACAGAAAGTAAACCCATGATATATTTTTAACTAATTTTAAAAAAATGTATTATTTATTTAAAACAAATCATGGATAATGTTTATATTTTCATGATACAAAACTATGACATACGTCTGAGAACTTATTCTAGTTCTTAGATAATTCAGTCCACATTTTGATCAGCTACTGAGCCCTTCCGATTATCTGGGAAACTATCAGGACTCGTTACCAATCTTTATCAGGAATAAACTTTAATTAGTAAGTATAAATACAGGATTAAGGCTTTTAAGATCATTTTATATCCGAGCATGTTACATATTGGTTAAGTCATCAATCATTATTTAGGGGTCTGATGCAACCATGATGACGAGGCCAAAAACTGGTCAACACCTTCATTTTCCTCCTTTTACTGATAAAAAATAACATAGATTATCTTTCTAAATTAATAAATTGCCTCTTTGTGCAAGACATACACATACGCCTGGGCCTAATACATAATTTGAAGATCAACATCAATTTAGTTATTTCAAGTGTAAACGTAACGTTCATGTGAGAATGCCATATTAATTTGCGGCCATTTCTTGTTGTAATAACGAAAACGTCGATGCAATGATTTAGCCATTGAGTCGATTTGTTGCACTATGCATGTCTTTGTTGAAATTTTCATGTCTTTATTGAACTTTTCATGTCTTTGTTGAACTTTTCATGTCTTTGTTGAATTTTTCATGTGTTTGTCAAAATGACACGTATAGATCAGAAACATTAGTCAGAATTTGAATACTTTAAAACTTCTGAAACAGTATGTAAGGTATATCTGTTGTTTCGAATTTTTGAGGTTCCATTAACATTATCTCAAAGCAATGTATATATGCATTCGAAGTGACTAGATAAAATATATATGCATTCAAAGTGACCAGATAAGTTATATATGCATTTGATTTGACAAAATACTTGTTATCTGCATTTAAAGTGACTAAATACCATATATTTGTATTTCAAGTGACCAGATAAAATATATATGTATTTGAAGTGACAAATATCTTTTTTTTGCATTTGAGGTGACAAAACACTTTAGGTTTGCATTTGAAGTGACCAAATACCTTATAACAAATTATTTGAGCTGCATTAAATATTTAAGAGATGTGAGTAAAACAGTCTATATGTGAGTTTATTTTTTTAATACTATTTATGAGGGTCAAGTAATCATGTACAATGACACATGTAAGTATTTGCGTGTTCCGTTTCACTCAAACTCTAGACAGATAATTATGAATACGAATTAGTGATCATATGATATCTTATAATATTTAAGACACTAATTACTGTCAAATTAGCATTATCATATTGAAGATCGTGTAACATTATACGGGTAACTACAGTCAGAAGACGGAATGTAGAGTACCTAATAAGTAAGAAGAAACGGGCAATTTGTAAAGGTAGACTCTAAATAAATAGAGTACCTAATAAGTAAGAAGAAACGGGCAATTTGTAAAAGTAGACTCTAAATAAATAGAGCGATTTGGGGCTTAAATTTAAATTTTAAGTCTAATTTTCTCTCGTGAAATTCATTGGATAGCTATAATCGCTAACATACGGCGAGTTTGTTAACCCAAATATATTTTATTTAAAATACAATCGCCTTATTAAAATGAATTTTATTAGTCTAAAATCAAGATTTTTTTTGTTGTCAGGAAATGCACAAAGGTATACTCACACAAAATGACGTGCTTATTGTATTAAGTATGTCTATGATTTTAAATATATATAATTTTTCATTCTTGGTTGTACATCGTAATGATTATTTTTAATTAGGTTTTGTCTACGTGACTAAAGTCTGTTTGGGGAATATCAATAGCGTACTATTAAATACGATCTATAAAAATAATATGTATTAATAATTACTATTTTAATAAGACTTTTTATGATTTTAGGTTAAGTGGTAGTGTTTGGATTGGTAATTAAGAATTAAGTAATCAGATGAATTGGGATTTCGAAATATTTATTGAGTAGTATGATCTGTCACATTGGGAGTATAAGGTGAAATACCATCGTAATATAAGGTGTTTATCAGAAGAAAATATACCAGTCAAAATTTGTTTGTTTGTTTGATTAGGATTTTAAAAGTAGCTTTAACAATTTTTCAGTCATATCGCTACGATGTCTGCAGTGAGGCAGTTTATAGTGATGTCTATCACTGTCGAATCATGCCGCAGACATGTAGCATGATGTCCCACCCAGTCACATTATCCTGACACCAGGCAGACCAGTCCTAACACTAACCTCTTAATGCTGAGCGCCAATCGAGGCAGCTATTAGTACCAATTTTGTAAGTCTTTGTTATGACTCAGCCAGGGATCGAACCCTCGATCTCCCGCTTCCTTGGCGGACGCTCTAATCACTAGGCGACTGGAGTGGTTCGCAATCAAAATTCATTCATTCTTTGAAGTGATTTTTATTTCTTGTCTTACTGTTATAACATCAAGTCTAGATATGCTTTTTTTTATGTTGAACGTCGATATGATTTGAGAGGAGAAACATGTTTTGACTGTTCAGTGGAAATATAACGTATTCATATTCTAGAGTATTGTTCTTGTCACAAAATTAGGCATACAATAAATAATTGGGTTATGCCTTAGAAATATTTGACTATTTTTCGTTGTGCATGTGTAAAACGTTAACTAGGGTGAACAGTTTTTTTTTTCCAGACAAGCGACGAAACCAACATTACTTGCGGCGAGGGACATTATACTGACGATATGCACAGGTATTTTACTCTGAATATTACTCACTGTCCTATGAATTTAAGCAAGATTAATGTATGACTGACATACTGGTAGCTTTGGATCTTATCGAGGAGAGCACGTTCCACGTGGTATTCTATAGCCATAGGGCTAACAAATCTAAGGAGTCTAACGAGTTTAACGAGTCTAAAGAGTGTAAGGAGTGTGATGAGTCTGAGGAGGGTAGCTGATGACTTTAGCTGGCGTGTAAAGCTATCGTGAGCTGTCTACATGTATCTACGTATGTCTGTACATGTGGTGGAGCCACGACTGTAGACGTAGCTAATACAAGGGTGCTGTATGCTGTCTGTACGTGTGTATACATATGACTGACTGTACATGTGGTGGATCCATGAAGAGTGCGAGCGACCGATACAAGTATGTGGCCAACCCAAGGGACGTGGTGAAACTGTGCAGTTTATCCGTTTGTGAATCTTAGGACTGTACAAGGGTCAAGAAGCGTATGTTTGGTCCTATTTTTGTTTCAATTGGGTTCATTTGTATTTACATGAGATTATTTTGAATTGTAGTAGTATTCCAGGAAATTTGTGAATCTCGCTTACTAGCAGAACATTTGAAACGTATTAGAAAACTTGAGATTGTTTGAATCATAATCCTAGTCTATACGTGAAATTATGTGAATATCGTACAGTGGATATTATTATTTGAAACGAGGTTTGTTGAATCTGCATATCAGATGGATATAATAGTTTTGGTTTATTTTCAATGTGTGAATGTTAGTATAGAGTGATTGGATCAATTGTATGTTGAGAGCGTGTGAGAATCATTGCATTTTTATATCATATATTTAACTTTAATAATTAAGTTCATAAATTTACATCTTTCACACATTGTGACTGAGTTATTCATTTAATCCAAAATCCACTCGGTTTCAATTCTGCGACAATACTTCTCTGGAACTATTGTGAATTATTCAAAGTTCATACGTAACTTTTTTTTTGACTTTATATAACTCTTTCAGGATTTTTTTGCGGATTCACTTCATAATGTGTCTCTCTCATTTTGATTTATAGATTTGATAGCTAAACTGTTTGCTAAGTTTTACCAAGCGCTGTTGTTACTTGGTTTATGCGAAGAACAATTGCATTGCTCACCGTCCACTCGTCATCTGCAGGGCCTCTGGTCACCGTTTACTTATCATGACCAAATGGTGGACAAAATAACAAAGATGTACGTATTTAAGATCCTCTCCACTATAGCCGTTTGCCAGTTTCATCTGTTGAGATTCATTTAAAATATTTATTTTCCTCGTTTCTCCAACCTATTGGGAGCTACTGTATTCTGGCCCCTACAAATTCAGATATATTCACTTCCTCGAACAACGAGTATCAATAATAAGCTGGGAAATGTCCTTTGAACTTTGAAATTTATGAGATGTATTACATTATCCTTGATGGGTAAACTAAATTTAGTGTTCTTTTTAAAGCTGTCTCTCAATTGATATATTTATATTGATGAAAGTTTTATGATTGTAATCCAGCTATTTACTATACTTATTTATTATATAATGCAATTTTCTACGGAATGAAATAAAAAATGAAGACGATTAGAAAAATCTGTTTAGAGACGATGAAATCAGCACGGAAGTGACAAAAGCAGTTATTTAAGATTTATCTGGCAAAGCCATGATTGTACGTCTTGCTAAGATACAACGTGGACAGGAGTACTGGAAACCATATCTCATTTTTGTTGACTAGTGATTGGATGTTGATTGAAAAGGTATTGAAAATAAATTTAATACAGTATGTATAAATCATCTCATTGGCAAGGAAACCAGAGCTAAATGTCTTTACCAAAGACACACCTAGGCGGCTTGTATATTCTGGAATCAAGCGAGGAATCTACAGATTACGAGTCTTACTCTACCAAATTAGCTACCGCGGCTCCTGACTATATAAAGAAAAAAAAATCTCCCATTATTTTGTAAACATCATTTACTATTGTGCGCTTATAAAATATCCCAAGCAGAGATTCCGATTACTAATCCTGTTTAAGACATATGTTAATAGTAAGTTTTCTTAGCTAGTATCTGACATGGCGGCTGACAAGGTAGGACAAGTTAGACAATATTCCGGTGGCCCAAAATGGTCATGGGGCCCACCTGTATCACAATTTGCAATTTATTGGGGCGAACTTGAGAATTTTTCATAGGGCTTGACAAATCATGTCCGCGACTCTGCTATCTGAACGGCTGTAAAAAAAATTACTGAAATTGTAGACATTCCACCTGATTATCTGCTTGGATTTAAACAGCTTGAAACGAAATTAATTTAGAAACTTTTGCCTTTGTCATCTTCGAAAATGTTCTAATTATTTGCATTTGACTTATGTGTATTTATGACTGAGTTTACTTATACAGGCAATGTTAAATGCAGTATTTCATAAACTTCGTATTTTGAATTAGTATTATCTAGTTTCTCAATGTGTTTTAAATTGGATACTAGTATTGTAATGAGGCTCTTGTATACTTTGTCAAACTTTTCGTCAACAAAATTTGTATTTTACCCATGGCTGCGTAGCTAATTGATAATTTACCGATAATGCGGCTTAAATTGGTTATTTTTTTGGAATGCGTTTTGAGACTACCATGTGAACACCATCCCATAGCGCACATTATGAATAGTGAATTAGGGATGATTTCAGTGATCTAGTTTCATGCTTTCATAATGTCAAAACAACGTCGTAAATCACGTAATTTAATTATATCTTCACATCTACCTCATTCACCAGCGCCAGTTTATATATTACGTTGATACCTAATGAAATTCAATTTATTAAATGACGACTAGTTTTTAATAGATGTGTCAAATATCATTACGTCACAGGTCGCAATTGAACAGGTATTTCGTTATTCATATCTTGTATCCATCTCAAAGGTTTGTCCATTACAGTTTGGTACATGTACCGGTACAACCATTAATCGCCCTTTGGTTCAAATCTGTTCTCAAACTCTGTCCGTGGCACGTGCATGTGTGAGGAGACTGAACAAGAAGCCTACGAGTTATTACGACGAAACCTTCAAATGGTGACCAGGATGCGGAGAGCAAGGAAGATTCTCATTTTCAGTGTTCCCAATGCATATTTAAAATTACCAAACTTTACCGAAAACTTACTGTATGAAAAGTTCTTGTTACTTTGCACTCAATTTTTTTTTTGATGGCGTGGTTCCGGCTTTATTGATACCCCATCATATTCGTTTCTGCTTTCTGATTGTTATTGTTTACTTTCATTATACTTCCTAGACTATTGTTTCATATTGATATGAATCTTTAACAAAACTTATATTTGATTATGCACATTATTAGCGAGTTATAGTGTGTTTTTGACTTTCTTTTACTGAGGTACAGTCCAATGACAGTGTGAGTCAGATTCTATTTTGCCAGTGTACAGATGACGGTGTGGGCTTTTTTGTCCATGCACAGTGTAATGACGATGTGTTGTAGTTTTTATTTTGTCCATGATGACGGTCTGTTTTGGGCTTTAAATTGTCCCTGTTTTGCCCATGTACAGTGTAATGACGGTGTGTTTTGGGCTTTAATTTGTCCCTGTTTTGCCCATGTACAGTGTAATGACGGTGTGTTTTGGGCTTTATTTTGTCCGTGTTTTGCCCATGTACAGTGTAACGACGGTGTGTTTTGGGCTTTATTTTGTCGCAATACAGTTTAATGAGAGTGAATGTTTCGTGTTATGTATTTTTAAGTTGCATTGCTTGTTACTTTTTATTATTTAGTTATATTCTAATGATAATTATTGTTTGGAGAATTGGTCTTGTCCAAAATTACTTTCATTCTCTACCAGGCCCGAATATTTTTTCAATTTTCTTTAAACAACTAATACATAACTAATATTTTCTCCCTGAGTATGGGTTTAATACTAGGATTATTATCGAACATAACAAAATAAATTTACTCACGTCACTCTTAAAGAATTTTGATTGGTGTATTGTCAAAGTTGGACAGACCGGAAGTTTAATTTCTGTTGTATATCTGCTGTTATTGTATATCAAATTATGTACACCCATCGATTAAAAGTCATACTACAGTAATAATATATAATGCGTTTATATTTATCTTTACTCAGACGTATAACTTAGAGTGGCACCACACTGCCCTCATTTACATATTTGTATTATTGCGCGTTTACAAGAAAATTAAATCACGTTGCTCGAGACACTGTTTTTTTTTCCTTCTTGATGTTTTGTATCGTTTCTAAGACCAGCATATTTTGTTAAATTCGAATTAGACAATTATTCCGATTTTCATAAAAGTGTGCAAAACCTAATGACATTTATATAGAGTGCGAGGCAATAATAGTACCTGATCAATGCTGCGCTTTGCAAGAGTACATAGTTATTTTAATTTAAATGGACAAAATGAGTGGGTAAAAAATTATATATAACAATTTGTACCGAGATACATCTTGGAAGATACATAATGTAACCCACTGACTGGGATTTCCTTGACTCGGTGCAAACTGCATCATAGATTCTCTTAATTTTGCTAGAAGAAAATTATTTCTTCTTGCTTTAACATCTACCAATGCTTTAACATCTACCAATGCTTTAACATCTACCAAGAATCTGTTGTAATGTTCTTGTGCCCATTGGTTCGTTTTACTGAAATCGATTTATTAGAATTATTTATTTCTAGTGACTGCTCCGGTGGTCAAAGTGAAAAGTCTTGGAAGCTGGTTATCGCGGGTTTGAATCTTGTTAAGCAATATCAAAGTTTTATAAAAGCTGTATTGAAGCTGCCTCGCTATGAACTCAGCATTTAGAGTTTGGTGTTCGGACTTGTGGGCATGGTGTCAGCTAATGTGACTAGGTGGGACATGATTGTATATGACTGCGTCCTGATGATCCAGTACTAGACATCTATATAAACTGTCAAACTTTAGGCATCGTAACTATATGACGGAAATATTATTAAAGCTACGTTAAATCCAACTCTCTCTCTCTCTCTCTCTCTCTCTCTCTCTCTCTCTCTCTCTCTCTCTCTCTCTCTCTCTCTCTCTCTCTCTCTCTCTCTCAGACACACACACACATACACACACACACAACACACACACACACACAATTAACTCAATTGATTGTTTAGAAATACAAATTGCTAAGAACAAAATAGCATTCTTGGAAAAAGAAACATTGATTTAATGTGAAAATATGAATAAAGATATATTAATAATTTATTACCTTAGAATCCAAAGCGAAAATGTAACACGAGCGTACGGTATTGCGAATTAAGTTCTAAATATACTTGGGACTATTAACGGCAGTCCTGAATAAGTCTGGAATAAACTTTAGTGGTATTAAAACATATTCGTCTGTGGACGTGTTGATGTGCATGCGATTTCTGTAATTTGATGATGTGCTAACAGTTTTTTTCATGAAGGAAAATACTATATTCCACGGTTTAGTTGTTTGAATTCACTATAATCCCCAGTTAATGTATTTTTCCAAGAATATTATACTGAGCACTTTGTATTTCCAAAGAAGAATATTTGATTTAAGAAATATCAGCCGCAATCAAAAACTGAACACAATGTTTTTTTTTACAAGAAATCATGTCACGAATAAATAACTTAAATGTATTAGTGACATAATAAATAAATTAACATTAACAAAACTATTACCTAATGGAGACATTCGTTCTATAAGATTGTACATGCTTACATGATAATTTATGTTGCTATCATTATAAAAAGAATGTGGTAAGCACAATGTCTTTGAATCAGACACAGATAACTTTGCTTACTTATATTGATAATGATCCTAATATCAAACCATATTCATAGAGAAAATATTAGACATGTATTAGTTGCATATGCAATTAAAAAAGTCAGTGAGTTTGGTTAAGTGATCAATGAACTTTATTCTGGACAATGTCAATTACAAGATACAATTTTACATATCAACAAAAATAACAAACAATTAAAATTAAAAATTGATAATATCTCGCCTAATGGTATACTAACAGTGATTAGACGATATATATATATATATATATATATATATATATATATATATATATATATATATATATATATACATCAACAACGGTTAGTCTCCTGTCTTACTCGCTATACATATGAATTCATAACAGGCCTGAGCAAACCAATTGTTTATAGTTGTCAAACGGACATCCTGGTATATAATCAAATTGAAAAATACATTTAAAGAGCAGTTGTAAAGCTATTTTGGAAGACGCAAGGACCTCATGTCATAAGAACAAATTTGAAAGAGTGACATAACGGTATAACTAACCTTTCCCGTCTTGCATTCACGTTCTTGAGCAATAGTATTGTTGTCGTCATTGCTCCAGGGTACAGAAACTACCCGTACATCCACTTACTTAACATATCAATAAAGACACATTTTAAGTGTGACCAACCATTACCTGTGTAAATGGAAACCTGTCAACTCAAGCAAAATAATATTGCAGAGAATCCCTGAAAATAGTGTTTATAAAGTTTAAATATGTTTGCAAAACGATATATTCTTCAACATTTTGTTATATCGTATTGAAACGTTATTGTAATTGTAATTATGGCAAATATACATCAACTGGAAGTATATTTTTAAAAAGAAGAATAAGATATTTATACACACATACCCTGTGGCGGGGTTGTTAGGGTTTGGGTGGAGTGCTCCTGCCGTCCCTTTACGCTTTTATAGGTGGACAATGGAAGCGTGTTTGAATTCTTTGGGGATCGTCTCTTGCTGCCACATCTGTAATAACAGCTGGTGGAGCCTTGTTATCAGGAATGTGCCTCATTCCTTGTAGAAATCAGTTTGGATGGAGACTGAGCCAAATTCATTGGCACTGGAGAGCATACATTTCACTTTGAAAAGGAATCGGCTGTTTTCCAACCAATTGTAATACACAAAATAACACGTATATTTCTGTCCGATATCAAATAAAGAACCAATATTACAAGCATTGAAAGGATGAGGTTATGAAGATAATACTAGTCCACCTTATACAAGAACTATCCAATTGTGATGGATCAAATATACGAACACTTACTGTTCGAGCAATAACAATAATGATTAATATTCCATCATTTCGGAATTCTGGATTAAATATAAAGAACGGCTCTTTACAGAACGTTGTGACGCGACCATCCAACTAGTGAAAGATACAAAAATGTAACCTGTAGTTCCAGCGAACTACTGGCATAGCAATTGTAATGATGACATGATTCTAAGCGTGATCATCATATGGAAATGGTCAGTTTCGTCAAACGAGGCTTCACGATGAAATTAATTCCCTGGACAAGAAAAATATTTTGTTATCATCTGTTAGTAAAGGCAATATGAATCGATGCACTCGAGCAGCAGTGATGTCGGAATCGGACTGAGTTCACGTGACTTTAGTGCGCTCATTATCACAGTTGTATGAACCAAATGCAAAGCGTATCTCTAATTGATTGTATTTTGTCACTGAAGAAAGATGCAAACAGATCCGGAAGGTCCACCGAAGGGAAGATCGTTGGAAGTGAAGTATATGTATTCCTTGACGTTACCTTGTTCGTAATTTTTAAGTTCTCTTTGCAGCTGGAACGTACAATGATCTTAGAACTCTAGCAGACTGATTGTGCTACATTAACTATGTTTGTGATATACTTCTTAGTACTTTTATTGATCTGCTTTGTGCAAAATACATATAATGCAGAAATTAACAGACTTGCTACCTGACAAAAAACTCGTTGAGTAAATACTTGATTGGTACAAAGAATCTCACTTATATACATAGACTTCATGACTATTTTAAAGTACTACCTTTTCAGCTAAACGCACACCAAAATGGTATATGGTAGTGGCAGGGTTAATTTAGGAACTGCTCTGGTAGCCTAGTAGTTAGTGTCCGCCGCGGAAGCGGGAGCTCATGGATTCGATCACCAGCCGAGTCATACCAAAGATTTACCAAAATGGTATTAAAGCTGCCTCATTTGGCGCTCAGCATTAAGAGGTTAGTGTTAGGACTGGTTGGCCTGGTGTCAAGATAATGTGACTGGGTTGGACATCATGTGGTATACGTGTCTGCGACATGATGCCCCAGGCACTATAATCTGCCTTACTGAAGACATCGTTTTGGTGTGACTGAAAAATTATTAAAGCTACGTTAAAAATCCAAATCACACACACACCTTAATTTAGGTTCTATGTGTTCATATAGATTCTTGGCAATTAGATATTTTATGCCAAGCATGCTTATCATTTTTATCTATATATATATATATATATATATATATATATATATATATATATAAGTTCACCAATAAAGTCTGATTTACAACATTTATTGTTAGCTCCATGCCAATAACATTGAAAAATATATTTAGTATAAAGACAACTGTATTTCGAAAAACTTTAAAATAATATTAGAGGGATGAGCTCGTTTGAAAAAGAATTAAGAATTAAAAATTCAATAAACAGAAAAAATTGGAGAATATAAATTTAAGTCTTGCTGGAGAATAAAAGCGCGACCATTAACTGCTGTCCCTTGAAAAAACAAAGTGATGACCTATTGTACAAATTTGGATAAATTCTATCTTAACTTTTAACGAAGTATTTCCTAAAGATAAAATAAATAGTGCCTTCACAGATGCAATGAAAGAAATAATTGTATTGTACTGAAAAGCCAGCAACATATAAACTATTTTTGTGTACAACTTTTAAAAGTTAAATCTTCAGATGTTAAATTATTTTGTAAATTATTGTAGTTGAGTGAAAATGATAGAACAACGAAGATAGTGACTGCAATAAATGCCTTGACATTACAAGTACAATATTTAACAGCATATGCATTTATTAATGTTGGTATTATTTTGCTTATAATTTTGCTAACTCTTGATTGACGATTATTTGATAGAACGTCCAAAGTTTTTAAATGAATATTTTTCTTGCCGTCATGTACTGTATTTCTTTAAATTAACGTATTTTTTTTTCAGAAAAGTGAGGAATGAGAAAATTTCTCGCACTCTCTCGGACCGCTCTGGTGGCCTAGTGGTTAGAGCGTCCGCCACGGAAGCGGGAGGTCGTAGATTCGATTCCCGGCCGAGTCATACCAAAGACTTACAAAAATGGTATCAACAGCTGCTTCGCTTGGCACTCAGAATTAAGAGGTTAGATATGTAATTGGTCGGCCTGGTTTCCAAGTAATGTGACTGGGTTTAAAATCATGCTATGTGTCTGCGACATGATGCCCCAGTGTTAGACATCAATATAAACTGCCTCACTGCAGACATCGTAGCGATATGACTGAAAATCTTTTAAAGCTAAGTTAAAAGTCCTAATCTATCTCCTCCCCCCTCTCTGTCTGTCTGTCTCTCTTTGTCTCTCTGTCTCTCTGTCTCTCTCTCTCTCGTACCTGTAAAAATTTCATGTCAAAAGAGCAAAGCGGATATTCGCCCGTGGTATGCAACTATGTTGTTGAGTGTGGTATAAATAAAATGTATGGGTTGTATACATGCCTCGATTCCTGCAAATGAAAAATGTACATATCTCATCCTATATTTAAGACATAGCGTATATGCAATACATATCTTATTTTATTGGAGTTGCATGTTGTCTCAGCTAGTTATCTTCCTGCCGTAAAGGTTCTAAATGATTGCATTGGGAGTTTAAGAAAGACAAATAACTGAAACAGAGAATGCAAATTGATTTGATTTAAGTGAATACTGAAAAAGACCACAAAAAACGGATTTGATTGAAGTGAATACTGAAACAGACATGCAAATTGATTTGATTGAAGTGAATACTAAAACAGACAAAAAAAAACGGATTTGATTGAAGTGAATACTGAAACAGACATGCGAATTGATTTGATTGAAGTGAATACTGAAACATACGTGCAAATGGATTTGCTCGAAGTGAATACTGAAACAGACATACAAATGGATTTGATTGAAGTGAATACTGAAACATACAAGCACATTGATTTGATTGAAGTGAATACTGAAACAGACATGCGAATTGATTTGATTGAAGTGAATACTGAAACAGACAAAGAAATGGATTTGATTGAAGTGAATACTGAAACAGACAAATAAATGGATTTAATTGAAGTAAATTTCTTGTTCGGCAAATCCTTCTATCTGATATTTTCCGTATTCGTTGCTGTTAGCGTCCTTTACTTCTTTCCAGCCCGTAAAATTCGTTCTTAGAACTGAACAACAGTCGTAAACACGTTTCAAACCTAGTTTTCTTCAGATTGGTTAAGATTCAATTTTCATGAAGCAGAATGATGTCCAGCAATTAATTACAGTAATCTTAGCATTTTTATTCTTGTTCCCTGTCTTGATTTTCATACAGTATCATTATTTTTCGGTTGAGAAGATTCAATTTCTTAATCACTCACGCAAAAGCTTCGTGCTGCTACATGAAGACCCCGTCGTTCATGCTCTTACAGGCTTTGCCCAACAACATTTACCAGCTGACTGATCATAGTGTAGTAACTTTAACAAATTTACCAATATTGATGATTTGTTATTGATGTCACTTTGAAATATAGTCAATCATTTGTAATTGTACAGGCATACTGAATTTGTTTCTTCGTGTTAAAAATGATTAATGTTTTCGATGGAACCCTATCGAAGATTAACTATTAATGAAATATTATGACGTAATAGAACAGAAAAGACAGCGTATAATCCAAATTTAAAAAATAAATGGCATATTACAAATATATGGTCAAGGATTTAGTTACTTTGTCATCTTCCCATCCTTATGCAGAAATACATTGGACAACGTCGAATAAGATTACTATGCAAGAAAGAGCTATCGACTGCATTAATGATCATGTAATTTCTGAACTAACATTTTATCGCCACTGTGTTATTTGTTAATTTTAAAATCAATTCCAATACAGTGGTGATCCCTAACATTTGCATTGTTGAACTCCGTGAGCTTTTATTCTTGCTCACTGAAACAAAACGTAATGAACAAACCGAAAAAAAAAATCATTTTTTTTGTGGCTGAAATGATATGTTGTTTTAAGTTATACCCTTTCAATTAAATCAATGGGTAAGCTGATAATCACGCTCATTTAATATATGTACTAAAGAATTTCTGTATACATGTATCAGGTCTTATTCGATACTTTCAAATTCCATTTAAGTATAGTCTTGGTCAGATCAGATATAATTTACGTTAAAGTCGTGTAATTTACCAGGTCAATAATTCTCAGTCTATTAATGTAGTATTTGTAAAATAAATTTTTAAAATTATTTATTATTAAAGGATGGAGCTACTAAATGTGACGTACATTTACCATGCTCTAACAAACGTTGTCCAGTTTACAGTCATGACTACTGTTTACAGTCATCACTACCAGTTTACAATCATGACTACCAGTCTACAGTTATGATTACCAGTCTACAGTCATGACTACCAGTTTCTTAACGTCCTACACTTTTAACAATGTGATAATAACTATCGAAAACAGGAAAAACTAAGGAATATGATTGACAATGATCTGTCAGGATATATTAGTCAAGAACCAAGGAAAAAAAATCGACAATAATCTGTCAGGATCTGTGAGCCAGGATCCAATAAATACAACTGACAACGATCTGTCATTATCTGTGAGTCAAGAACCAATGAATACAATCGACAATGATCTGTCAGGATCTATGAGCCACGAAACAAGAAATACAATTGACAATGGTCTGTCAGGATCTGTGAGTCAAGAACCAATGAATACAATCGACATTGATCTGTCAGGATCTGTGAGTCAAGAACCAAAAAAATACAATTGACAAATGATATGCCAGTAGCTGCAAGTCGCAAGGTTTCTGAATATTTGACCAAAGATCGTAACTTATATTGCTTAAATGCCAGTGACATATGCATTACCGGGTTTTGCAACGTATCATTCATTCATGGTTCACTATTCAGTCCGGCTTGCTCGTACAGACTCTAGCAACCATATATCTTTATAGTCACGAAGATGGTGTAGTCACTTACCCTAAACATATAAGCACTGCCAAAATAAATGGTTATGTTGTTAGCTCTTGTATATTTTTTGCAGGTTTTAAACTTGCCGGAAAATGTGTAGTACAATTATATCACGGAATTGGATGCTACAAAACCTGTGGTGTTTTCTCTTGTTGTGGGGAGTTATGTCATTATGATTCGTTGCCAACCATGCTGTCAAATGGCCACAAAACTATTGATGTTTAAGGAAATTAGTAACAGGATATAAGGGCAACGCGTGTACAAACATACTGTACATTTTTAATAGCGAATGATAAAATCGACCAAAGTCAGATCATCTTTGGAACTGTTAAGGAGCAGCAGGATGGGCAAAAATAAATGAGGGGGAAAAAACTCATTTAAATTACCATTTTTAAAATCTCTCATTGAAGTAGACAAGTACCTTGTGCTTGTTTTCAATGAACTCTGTTGTTATAGTCCGAAAATTCTCAGCGGGTTTTGGATATATGATTGCATTTCCGTTTGCACTATGGGATCAAATAGTGTAAAAAGATGGTTACGTTATGTAAATGCCATACCATATAATATTGTAATGCCAATAATAACTGCTGCTGCTACTTTGAACCAATAATTGTTTATCCTTTGTCCATATTCTTTCATTTTTAAACCAATAATCCTATCATTGGGTTCTTTAAGTGCTCTCTCTCTCTCTCTCTCTCTCTCTCTCTCTCTCTCTCTCACACACACACACACACACACATACGATACATTGTAGAAGAAACACATGAGCGTTTAATTTAAATCCAATATAGAAATAAATAACGAAAAGCGCACAAAATATGGGTGTCGTTTACTCATGAATTGTAACATATAAGTCAGCTGTATTTAATCTCTTTTTTTAATCTCTATTGCTGTAAATTGCCAACGTGTATACTTTATATTTAGCATATTTTGATGAGGACAGTTAAGTTTATTTCAAATAAAGTTTCATCACGAAAACTATCCATCAGCTATGTTGTTAACTAGTACAATTACTATAGGATTAATTGATTCTTTTGTGTCTAGTCACCCATAGCCATTCTTAGTTACTCTAATAATATCTGGACACGTGACTTTGCCCATAATAATATTCATCAACGTATGAGTTTAGCTTTGTAATGCAATTCTATGATGTATTTATCTTTATTCTGTTTTTGATTCATATTTTCTAACACTAAAAAGACCCATGCATGTATTTAATTTAGTCTTTTTTTCATTGCTAAACCTTGGTTCTAAACATGGTTCAGTCATTACTATTCCGAATACTCACTAGTATTGGACCAAAATGTTCTTTTGTACATATTTTGATCGTTCTGTTCTAGCAGTTTCATCACTACGAGTCCACAATAAATCAATCAATAAATCAATCATCTATAAAATATAAATCGTGTTCATAGCTAGATAGATATAGATATATGCACATATATTTATATATATATATATATATATATATATATATATATATATATATATATATATATATATATATATATATATATATATATATATATATACAACAGCTAAATGTGTATTATTGTTATTCTTACGTGATCAGTAATCGTCTTGAATAATTAAGCAGTTATTCCAAACACTCTATGTAGAATAAGTCTTCCGACACTGATGACATAAAATTAGGTCGCTGGTCTTAAGTGTTTGGTCTTTAGTATAGGTTATTATACACGTAGAAATATACGTGTGACCTTGATTTTAATTCTGCTGTCTTCCATTTAATTCCTATCCCTACCAATGTGACAACAAAATCACAGGATTGTCCACTCTAAAATAAAGCACGAATCACGCCCATATTGCGCTAGTGTCGTATGCGACGCGTACAAAACTGCCTCTGAGTCAGCATAAAAAAAAAGGAAACAATACTCAACTATGCAAACGCATTTCCCAATTTGGGTATAACATACTGCTCGCAGATGTCTCAATACAACACCCAAACAAACCAATATTTAGTTCAAAATTATTTCTACGAAAAGGACACAAAACCAGTATCCTGTTTTGGCTTGATTCTTTTTATTTCTTTATTCGAAATTTCTCATGTTTGTCACTCCTATATCTTAAGACTTTTCTGAAAAAAAACAATCATCATAAGCATGACATGTTTAAAAATGAGAAATATTGACAATTCCTATACAAGCATTCCGAATACAAAATGAAGACAATTCCTGTTTAAGTCGCTGTACCAGAAACAAAATACAGATAATTCCTATTTATGTAAGTTTACCAAATACAACATATGCATTAAATTAGTCTTAATGACTATACAAACGTAGTAAATGTTCGTGACTATATTTACTCTAACTGCATCTTAAAAAATGTGAGTATGCATGTTTTAGCACAGGCAATATGCATAACTATAGAGTTTGCGGTTGGTACAGTTGAAACAGCATAAGGGATCTTGGCAACCTTAGAAGCAAGCGATAATTAAGTATATATATATATATATATATATATATATATATATATATATATATATATATATATATATATATATATATATATATATATATATATATCTATATATGTATATATATATGTATATATATGTATATTTATGTATATATATGTATATATATATGTATATGTATATGTATATGTATATGTATATGCATATGTATATATATGTATATGTATATATATATATATATATATATATATATATATATATATGTATATATATATATATATATTTATATATATATATATATATATATATATATATATATATATATATATGTGTGTGTAGAGAGAGAGAGAGAGAGAGAGAGAGAGTAATAGATAGATAGATAGATATATATATATATATATATATATATATATATATATATATATATATATATATATATATATATATATATATATATATATAACTTATTAATCAAGCTGTCGGTAAAGAGTATCCCTTACTTACTTTTCATGCAAGATATGGTTATGTGATATATGATATAGCGTCGTGTCAGATAACAAATAAAATTCTTTTAAAAGAATTGCTGAAGTATCTTATATTACCAAGCTATGAATGTGGTAGATGTGGAGGTAAGTAGAACGTACTTTGGTGATATATAACATTATCTTGTCGAAATGAGAATGACGAAGCAAAATCACTGAAATGACCCATAATTGGTTCGTTTCTAATTTGCTTACAAAGTTAGAACTATTGTAGCGTCGATATAAACCATACATCTTATTATTGTTGGTATAGATATAATCAATGCTTCAATGTTTATACATGTTACAGCCAATTAAAAAGCGTCACGGATATCAAAGCTGACATTACATTTACAGATCAATTTAACATTCGAATGGAATGAACGTTAAACTACTATCTTTTACAGAAAACATACGCAAATGTTTATTGATCTAAACAAGGCAAAATGTACCCCTATGTAGCAGAATAGATCAGTTTTTCTTATGCTAATTTATGAATTATTTCAATCTTTTGTACGTTTGACCAGATAGATGATATATTAAGTTTTGAAATTGTTTTAGGTGAAAGGCTATTATAAGCAGGAGCAAACTGTCCCTTGGAAAACTTGTCCCTGCGAAAACTTGTCAATAACCCTTTTGTGTATCTAATACAGGTAACAAAATATTTTGTTTTTTTAAAAAAATAACTGTCGTTCAAAAACCTACTGCTGTATACATAAAAACATTTTTTTCAGTTTTCGTAAAATGAAAAGATCAGTTTCTCGATGTATTGAAATTAAATGTTACACGTTACTGATTAAAAACGACAAAAAGAAGCGCTTTTCATGTGACCATTCCATCAACCACTTTATTATCCTAAGATCCCCGTCAGGGTAATTAGCACCGACATGTAATATGATCATGGTTAGTTCCTAACAAAAGTATTTTACACACTGTTTAAGGCCTTTTGGATGATAGATAATATTTATATTTAACGGCATGACAGAGAAGAAGAAGATGACGAGGAAGAAGAAGTAGATAAAGGTGGGGTGGGGGTCAAACTTAGCAAGTAGAAAAGGTCACTCGGTACCGAATAATAGTCAGATGTCAACAGCACAAGAAAGAACAGCCGAATAAGATGTGTCTATAGCAATAACAAATATTTGAAAATCCAAATGAATGATTTACTGTCGTATTGTTTTATTTATATTTGAGCACGTGTTAACATTTCGTCTACAGTTACTATAATATTATGAGGCACTTCAAATTCAAATACATTGACTTAAATCGAAGAATGTTGCTTCAATTTTTCACTACAATGGATCAGGTCTAGTTAGTATATCATATTAGATTAGGTAATATTGCCGAAATCACAACTTGACCATGAAATAACGATAAATGTTCTCATGTATTGAATATTTTAAATTTTATTGGCGAAACGTTAAGATAATATTAGTTATAAAAATAAAGGGGATATGAAAAGAAAGCGTACTTCATTGATATGGCAAATATCTCGAAGCTGAAATTCAAGTATATTTCCATGATATGACAGATACATATATCTCTAAGTTGCTCTAAAATGTATTGAGATTGAATCTAAATACGCATTCTTAGCTTACTTACTTTCCAATTAATGATTTAAATACTATATATTTTTTTTTACAAACAATACAAAATTGGTAAACTGTAATACTTTAAAATATACGTGTCGAAAAATCAATTCCTCTTTCGATGTGTTTGTCCAAATCGCTACTTTTGTTCATTTCCTCATGATATTTGAAGACCAGCTGTACAGAGAGCTTCTTTTCCAACCAAAACAAATTAGTTATTTACGATCGATCTCTTCAACCATGATGTTTAAGTTTTGTATTATAATTATTCTATATATTTATCGTTGTGGCATTGTTCTAAATGTAGTTTTTGCGAGGACGTATTGTAGACGCTGGGTTGAGATTTAATAACATGGTGATTGGTCGTAAATCTTTCTTGATTCCAATCTTAACTATCAAATACTTGGAACAAAGACGACAACACTTTCTCTCCTAGGTTAAAATTACTAAACGTATGTATCTGATAGGTTTTACTTGTGACTAAAATAAATAATTGTAAACAGATATTCGGTACGTTGTGTAGTCATTAGAACAAATTAAAATCGTTCTGGCGTGTTAGATACCAAATTGGTTAAATTGGTTAGATGCAAAGATGCGATCATATTATTCTATGTGCAATTTCAATTTTGATGGAGTGAACATTTCTAAAGAAGATCTGAAATTGACGAAATCTTAGCCTTTTCATTGATATACTAATTATTATAAATAAATAATACACTATTCGTGACAAAAGAAACACCATGCAAAATACATTTCAGGTGTGATATCAGAATGATTATCTTGTATGACATGCGCATAAAGAGTTCCGATAATAAATAAAAAAAATTGAAAAGAACAAAATAACGACTGATACTAGTATTTGGGGAAAAACTGGTTGTGAATCAATTATTTATTAAATTTAACAGCTTTTTCATTGCGAGCATAAACCGCTAAGCTGCACGAGAGATCCTGCCTCTTTTAGTCGTCTCTTGAGACATGCAGAGGTGTGATTTTGCATATTTTTGTCCTCAAACATGCTGGGAATAATTATTCGTAAATGCGGGGTGTATAAAAATTGCACAAAAGTTTTAAAACTTTTCTTAGTGTGTGTGATGGAAGCTAAGTACAGGAAACACTCGAAAATTACCAACTTATGAATCAGGATTGTAAAATATAAAAAACAAAATACATATTAGGAAAATGTCAACACATGTTTAAACACCTTGTTAAAATAAAACAAATGACTTATAGAAAACCAATTAAAATATCTGTGAAACTTATTTTAAAATAGGGTTTTCCTGCCATTTGATTTTATTGTAAAAATAATTTTATATGGCACGATTCGCGATTTCTTTGTCGTAATTGACGTTACCGATGTACAGGGTGTTTACAAGCATTACCTGACACGTGTTTAGTCCATTTCGACTTTGTAGCAAGATGAAATCAGTTGAAAACGACTCTGTGTTCCATATGAAAACATCGTACTCTCCTTAGCAAATACCCTTTATGTACACAGCTTCAATCTTAGAAACTCTCTTGAATTTGAATTTAATGGATGAAGACTAAGGTTGAATTGGGTTGTTCTCTCTTCATATTAGCAAGGGTAAGGTAGATGTTTGTAACAGCATTCGTTATTACAGCAATATTACATTCGTATGGAAATGATCATTTCAAATTCGGATTAAAGTAATGTATCGGGCGTGGTATTCAGTAACGGTGATGTAGCAGGACTCAAGTAACTTGTAATCAGAGTCAGTGTGAAATTGATATCGTGTTTGATATCTTGCGAAATATAATTACAAAACAGCATGTATCCTAACGAAAATTAAAAAAAAAACTCCTTAGTTCATCATGTGCTTTTAATCTCGATTTTAATGAACTAATATGCATTGTCAAATTAGGAGAAAATAATACCTTATTATATAAGCTGTGTGTTCAACATACAAAGGTAAATATGAGTTTGATACGTTCTATTCATGTTGTTTTCTCTGTTGTATCACTGAAATTCATTATGAAACACAACCGCTCCGGTAGCCTAGTGGTTATAGCGTTCGACGCGCGGTAGCGGAAGGTCGTGGGTTCGATCCACGGCCGAGCCATAATAAAGACTACAAAAATGGTACCAACAGCTGCCTCGCTTGGGGTTCAGCATTAAGAGGTTAGTGTTAGGACTCGTCGACCTGGCGTCAGTATATTGTGACTGGGTGGGACATGTCTGCGTTATGATGCCCCAGTGCTAGACATCACAATAGACTGCCTCAAAGCAGACATCGTAGCGATATGACTGAAATTTTTTTTAAAGCTACGTTAAAAATCCTAGTCAAAACAAACAAACAAAATCAATATGAAAGAAATATATTACCACATGGTTAGTTGAAACAATGTCATTTATCAAGTCAAAAATGATCTTATATTTGTATTACATAGTGCTAGAGAACAACTAATATTGTTTTAGGGTGAGATGGCACAATATAGGTATTCCACTTAATTAATAATAAGTGATTTCTTGTCAACAACGTTACATATTATAAAGAAAAAGATAATGAGACAAAACTCAACATCACAAAACAAATCATTTTCATTTAAATTATCAAATATAGTTAGATGTATCACTTAGTTGGGTTATTGAGTCAGTAGCTAAGAAGTTAGATCTTTATCAATAATATTACTAGGGTGCTATAGAAATAAAGGAACACCACTCCATGCTTTACAAAGTAACATGTAAGTAACCGTATGTAAATCTCTTCTGTTACACTCTTTAAATGTAGAGTTTTAATGAAGTACCTGCAGACGTATGCTAAAGTCCTCATAGTACAGTTTTAATTGTTTGCCTCTGGACGCGTTCTTTACTCGTCGTATGTAAAATTTGAATGCATTAATTATCGCTGTGGCTTCACTCTGCATATGCACAGTTTTAATTGTGTGCCTGTGAATGTAATCTTCACTCTTCCTATGTAGAGTTTTAATGGTGTGCCTGTACACGTGTTTTAATGGCATGCTTGTGGAATTGTGCTTCATTATGTCTATATAAAGTTTTAATGGTGTGCCTGTAGACATGTGCTTCACTTATCATATGTACAGTTTTAATGGTGTGTCCGTAGACGAGTGTTTCATTCTTCCTATGTACAGTTTTAATGGTTTGCCTATAGACGCATGCTTCATTATACATATATACAATTTAAGGCGCGCTGTTGGCATGTGCTTTACTCTTCCTATGTACAGTTTTAATGGCGTGCCTGTAGACACGTGTTTTACTCTTCACACGTCAGTTTTAATGGAGTACCTGCAGATGTGTGCTACACTCTTCCTATGTACAGTTATAATGGTGTGCCTGTAGACGTGCGTTTCACTCTTCCTATGTACAGTGGTAATGGCGTGCCTGTAGACGTGTGTTTCATTCTTCATATGTGCAGTGGTAATGGCGTGCCTGTATATATTGTTACACGTACAGGGGTCTCACTTGACCGAGCGGTGTCAAAATCCTAGCGCAAATCCCGCTGGAAGTCATATGTTTTCCCCAAATTTTCAAAGACTTCCATACAATTTGAGTTGTAAATTGGAAAGTCAGACGTGTCTGCTTTGATATACTAAATTTTGCCCTAATCAATTCGAGACCACAGATAAAAGAATTTGCCAAAAGTCCATTAACCGCAACTTTGCATGGTATTTCTTCACCATCAACAGATTTCCGAACAGCCAGCCGGTTATGCCATAGACATTACACTAGTATCCCCTTTCTCACTGGGAACTATTTAACTGCGCCACCCTAGGCCAGTCAATTCACACTTTTATCGGCGTATCACACTTATATAACTACGCCTATTTTCCACTATGGACACATACACGATATCTACCAAGTCCCAACTTATTGATTCTATTGTGTAATTTACTGGTTTCCTACAGTAAATACTGCCATCTCAACCACAACACTATTATACACCACTAGATTTTAATATGGATTATGTTACACCCAGGGATAGTCATTCGGTTTGGACCTAAATTCACTACTAGCGAACCCTAGAATGGTTTAAACTCACTAACACTTGGCTCCGATCCTACTAACTGGCTAATTATTTCGAACTAGGAATATTTCCATGGCGCCGAATCCCAAAAATCACACAAATAAATCTAAGAATTGCTTAAAAACGGGGCGCTATCAAATGCTTTTACTCCAAATTTATAACAATATATATATATTTGCATACATACATACATACATACATACATACATACATACATACATACATACATACATACATACATACATACATACATACATACATACATACATACATACATACATACATACATACATACATACATACATACAATGACAAAGTAAAATACATATGATTGTAAATTTATACATTGAATCCTTTATCTATTCAATATGAATGCAATATCTAATAACAGTATTCGTTTTTGTAACTACTATTAGGTTTCAATTTCAAGATCGGATAACGTGATTGCTTTACCTGGACAGGTAGAAAATGGTATCTAACAAACTTTTTGAATCGCATAAATTTCCTTTATCATCGCCCAAAATATAACGACGCTGATATTTGATAGAGTTGGGTGACATATAATAAAGAGAAAGTTTTACTGAATGGATGATTTGAGTAGCTTAGATATCATTGAAGAAATTGATCTTGGCTGATGAATACTGATGGTTTTATGATATATTTAAAGAATGTAATTAGACATTATATTTTTTGGAATCAATGAAACAAGATCGTGACAATGATCCATGGTTGAGGCGTGTTATAATAGATTGGAAAATATTTCTTAACAATTTGTTTCCCATGCTTATTTTAAATTACCGTTTATGCGATAGACGAAAAACGAGTTTCGGACAAATCGAGTACTATTTATTTACAAAATGAATATCGGTTGGAACATTATAGAGCTGGTTATCTACTTCTTGAACGAAGGGAACGATACAGATCGGGTTAGTTACTCCATACACGAATAAACATTACAGAACTGGTTATCTACCCCTTGAACGAAGGGAACAATACAGATCGGGCTAGTTACTCCATACACGAATAAACATTATAGAACTGGTTATCTACCCCTTGAACGAAGGGAAACTTACAGATCGGGTTAGTTACTCCATGCACGAATAAACATTATAGAACTGGTTATCTACCCTTGAACGAAAAGGAAACGTACAGATCGGGTTAGTTACTCCTCACATGATGGGAACGGTATAGAACGGACTACCGACTCATGGAACGAAAAGAACGATATTGAGCAAGTTAGTTGCTCCTTAAACGAAGGGAAAACATTTTGTGCTCCCACAAGATACCAATTGTTGCATATAGTCACTTATATCTGTCAATAAAAATTAACTTTTAAAACAATCATACCGACATAAACCACGGATATTATTTCCATTTTCTACCGACTAAACCAATGAATTATTTAAAATTATGATGATAGTATTTTAAATGAGATTTATGTCTCACAATGTCAAATGTTATATGATTGTAAAGACAAAAGAACAGTCTTCATTAGTTGTTGTTAATTTATGCATACAAAATGCCTATTACGTCAACGATACTAAAATCATAATTAGGTATAACTAATCCCAATGAGAAATAATATCAAATATGAAGTGAAAACAATATTTTTTGGCACAGTGGAAATAAAACATTTTCCAGATATACAGGAAAACTGCAACTGCATTTTTGTCTTAATATAGGATCGAATAGGTGGTAGAAGAAACTATAATTTAAATAATCGAGCATGTGTTGAAATCATTTTCGTTTTTATTCTCGCAATAAATCTAAGAAAGACGAAATATATGTATTCTTTATCAAACTTGTTCAAAATGCCCGTCATTTCCAGAAATCCCATCATTCCTTGTCTATTTTAATAAAATAAAATGGAAAATGGTATTGACAAAATAACGGATCTGACTTGCTGTTGGCGGAGTTAGAGTGCGGTACACTTGTACGGACACATGACAAGTGAGCTTATCGTCGACAAACACAAGCTAATCTTTAGAGGCGAATATTTTGTTTCATTCCACGACACTGATCAGTAGGCATGGTATTAGTTGTTGAATCAATTAAAGCTAATACTTGCTTAGCTTTCTGTTGATTGGAATTCGATACTGAAACACTGCAAAATTGTTTGACTGCCTTGCCATTTCAATCGGTGTGAGATTTGTAGAATTAATGACCGACTTAGCAACTTAGGATACAAAATACAAATAAAAATCATAGCAATGATTGCTTTATTGTATTTCCAAATAAATCGAAAAATTACAGGCGTTTGAAGAATGGCTTGATATTAAAACTCTGAGCTCACTGTTAATAAAAAGGAAAATATATTGGTTAATATATAAGATGCATTCTTAAAGAAGAGTCTAATTCAGATTAGTTGTTTACCGTTCACTGTATTCAAACTGCCATATAAATTATATGCTATCTGAGGATATTTAATTGCCAAATTGATGACCCTTTTAGGCAGACGGAACAAATCCCATTAAAAATGAAATAAATACGCAATATATCATATTTAGGTCCATTATAACTATCATCAACTGACGAAAGCATGAAATTTAACCATGGTCTATACTCTCATAGATACGAGGTATAGTATCGAACAGGATTATAAAGGAAAGGAACAATTAAAAGGTACAAGATCGAACGCAATTTCCGTGATAGACATTTCACATACGTCTAGAGTTGAATCAAACAAAATTGATGGATATATCTGATTATAATCACACAGCGCCTCTTACGTTTAAGCATTAGCTAAACACCAGGAATACGTTTGAACTTGAAGACGAAGTTCTATGGTTGAATGTTTGGATATTTGACCAGCTGTAACTGGTCGATATCCCATGACTAATATATAGATTACATATCATTTCTCCACGAAAATGAATTTTATCAAAACAAATTAATCCAACCCAATCAGAGCATGTCGTTCATAGATTGCTGAGCTTCAAATATTGCAGTGAACAGGTCGGGTGGTTCATTCTTTTTTTTATTTAATTAGGTTATTAGCTTCGCTTTAACAATTTTTCAGTCATATTGCTATGATGTCTGCAATGCGGCCGTTTATAGACATGTCTAGCGCTGTGGGATCATGCCGCAGAAATGTAGCTTGATGTCCCACCCAGTCTCATTATCCTGACACCATACTGACCAGTCCTAACACTAACCTCTTAATGCTGAGTATCAAGCGATACAACTGTTTGTACCATTTTTTATACGTCTTTGGTATGACTCGGCCAGGGATCGAACCCAAGACCTCCAGCTTCCTTGGCAGTCGCACTAACCACTAGGCCACCTGAACGGTGCAGGGCTGGTGGAATAGGGCTGATGATTTACTGAAATTAAATAAGTATGATAGTACTCATTATCAGCATAAAGTAATCTTTGGAATGAATGTGCTGTTGAACAGTCTAGGTGTGTCCATGTTGAGACCCGCATTATCTTGAAATTTAAAATCCTAAAGTATTATGAGAACAATAAAAATAAACATCGTCAATTACTAGATCAGAACAAACTCGAAATATTTTCGAAACGATTAGGCTCAGTAGACCTAACAGACTATAGTGAGAATATGAAAGTGATAAAGTGTCAGAATGCAGATGCAGGGCACTATCCTGTGTAAAATATAGCATTGATTTAAATTTTTTTTACCCGGGATAAATTATAGCAAAAAATCTAAACCAGTTCTCAAAGAGCTCATATAGATATTTTAGGAGTTTTAGAATGAAGGCAACAGTTCAGGAATAAATAGATATATTGTATTTGTCTATATGTTGACTGGAACAAAATATAGCAAATGCGAGTTGTTTCAATAGAAACATCACAATATAATACACATTTCAAAGTTTTTATTTCAAATATTATAATGGTTTTTTAATTACTTTACGTATGGTATAGATTATGGTACAATTCAATACCATAGAGATAAGCATCAGCAAGCCTGATAGCAGTACTGTATGGCGATGGAATAAATGACGTTCTTGATGTGAGCACATGTACATATTTTGTATTTCTGCTTTAGCCGTACTTCTTAAAGATCTCGTGAATAATACAGGATCCATCTACAGAGACTCTCGAAAATAGATAGCGAATGTATGGAGAACAAAGTTATATTAAAATAATGCATGCTGACGCAGTTTTGAAGTAATAACTATAGATTCAACAACAAGAACGGCCAACGTTGACATGTTTTGGAGTAATTCATTAATTTGAATAGACTGAAGAATTGCTGCAAAGTATTAATAATAAAATTATTCGTTTCAATTTAAACATTTGGGGCTGTGTTATTAAATTTTTATTGCATTTAAAATCATGTATAAAATGTGCACATCTTCACCAAAGACGAAATACACTGAGCATTATTAAAGGTATTTTATACCGCGTTCCTGAGACTCAAGTTACTCAGAAATATATCAATCAGTCATGAAAACGCATTAAATGGAAATCATAACAAATGCTGAGCTGGCAGATGGATCAAATAAATAATTAATGACACATTACGCAGTCAAGTTAAAGGTGATTTCTCTACAAAAGAGTTTGTGTAAGTCACAAGAAGTGGAAAGTTCAATGAACATATATCAAATACATTGGATTAAGAGAATGAACTATTGTGATTATATGGTTTGCTAACTCCGAATTCAAACTCAATCATGTTTTTGCAGCATATATTGCTGTATACAGAATGCCTTGTAATTCTGACAGAACCAAAGCAAAGCGATTTCTGCCAACGTTATAAAAGACGAGTATACGTTAGTTTGCAACTTTAAAGGGGTTTAGCGTGTATGTGGTTTACATGTTATTGTTGGCACTCACGAGGAATACTTATGTATTAACCACACTCGTGCTAAAGGCAACGTGGACTTTTTAGAATATCAAATTGTAAAGTTATCACCGTAAGTTAAATACACAATTCGGAAAGAACAGAAATATTCCGCAAGGAGCTAATTGCCTCAGGCTCAGAAATCACTGTAGCAAATACACCAGGAATCGGTCTCATACATTATTATTACATATACAACCGAGTTCAACACACATCATTGTAGCATACACACCATATTAATACTTGGCAGGAACAAATTTTGCACTTTCAAATTCCAAAGCTAAACCAGAATGATTATACCTGTAATCTATTCGTTTTGTTGAAACTAGGATGAAAGGATCTAGAACGAATGCAGTGGTCAACAATTTGCTAGAGTAATCGCGATATCCTACGGTCTTTGAAGTAATATGATTAGTGGCGTATGCACATATTTGCACTCATTAGATTTATCCAAACATGTAAACATATTTTCGACATTTCCGATTTTCTTAAAAGATTTTTCTAAATTGTTTCTGGCATTAGTTCTAATAAATTTCAATATATATATATATATATATATATATATATATATATATATATATATATATATATATATATATATATATATATATATATATATATATATATATATATATATATATATATATATATATATATATATATATATATATATAGATATATATATATATATATAGATATATATATATATATATATATATTTTGATTTGGTAAACTAAAGTTAGTTCAATATACATTTTGCTATCTTGCATGTGTATATACATATTACCTCTTGATTTTAATAACAATTTTTATATGGTATGTCAATCACTGTAGTCAGTTAGCATTGGAGTATAGATGGACACTGACGGCATTCCATAAACTCATCGCTCGGTTTTGCAGTGAACTGAGTTTAAGGGTATGCTCCTAGTTTCTTACGTCAGCCGGTATTTTCTCTAAATCATTTAATTACAAGGTTAGATGTGACCCCCATTGCAGCCGCCATATCGAAAAGAAAGCAAAATGCCAATAGCCACATAAGTAATTCAATCAGTGGACATAGTGAAGGTTCTTCTCGCGAATTTAAATCGCATATCTGTTGCTTTATAAACTGAATTAGTGTCAACTCATCGCTAGCAGGTGCTTGTTAGTGTTATGCAGAACATGCAGTAAACATCAAGCCACCTACTTCTCGCTTGCAAAACGGTTATACCTCTGCACTTACGACCTTGCTCGCCAAACCTTTCAAAACGGGTCTCATTCAGGAAAATCAGGAACATTTAAATATCACAATAGACTTTTCATGTCGACGGTTTCTGAAATCAATAAGATTTTCTGCTTTTTTAAAGCAAGGTTTTAGTATTTATTGCTGTTGTTGTTGTGGGGCTTGACATTATTTGCAGCACACGATATGCTATAAATGGAGGCCGGTATTAATGGTAATTGGTTCCTGTTGTAACAAGGGCCCCCCACCCCACCCCCTGAAAAGAACCACCGACCCACAAGAGGATACTGGCAAACGTTCTCACATACCCACACTAGCCGAATCTGAGACTCGAACCCACGCATACAGAGGTGAGATGTCAGTGCTCAGTAACGGAGAGCGCTTTCGAGCACATGGCCACTCGGTCAATCGGGGCCCCTGTTTTATTTATTACAGTAGGAATTCCTATTATTTGCAGCAAGTCTATATTATGGTTTTAACTCTTCGGGATATTTTAAATAGCTGAAAGAAGCAGAAATCCATAATGCAATTTGATATTGTCAGCAATTACTTTAGAATATGAAGTATTGTAGTTACTAATAAAATACTATATTTTGAATTATGTATTTCGTTAAAAGCCTCTTGTTACAACCGGAAACAATAAATTTGTCTTGTTTTAGCAGAATGAACGAAATTTCTTGGTGGTTAGTCTGAAAAGAAAAAAAGTGTATTTACCTGGAAATATCAATCTGAGTGGTCTTGTAGTTAGATCTACCCATAGTACTGGTCTAGTGATTATCAATTTAGATTTTTAATACTCGCATATCTCTAAGCGGGATCCTTAAAATGTAAAATGACAAAGTCTTTGCAAAATATAAATAAGATTTAAATCACGTATCTTTGAACGGAATTTTGAGACACAAACCGGAGTTATAAAGGGCAACATTTCATCACGTAACCTTAGTGACACAGACTCACCAGCTAAACAACTGGGATTTTAAATTTCATATATCTTCCATTATGTTCACAATACATATTAAAGCTTTTTATGTAGAGCATTATAATGGTCTGTCTCGTTAACAGACAGTTGATCTTTTAATAAACATAATGATTCATTAGCATTACATTTGTAGCACGTTACAGCGGTGTGTTCTGTGTATATTAAGATTACTCTATGTCATGCAATCTATTTCTATTTGAACGCAGGACACAATGTCACAACTCTCACACAGTGTGTATACACTGCCAATAAATAACAGCTGAGGGAAAGAAAGAAGGGCTATTGACGAATGTCCTTGTCACAAAAGTTAACACACACGAAAACATACCATCTATTCCGTTTTAAGCCACGTTCCATGCTGATGTAGTTAGAATTTACAATATGTTGACTTAATGAGCTTTTGAACAGATTTTTTAATTATTTTTTTTTGGGGGGAGGGGTATATATATATATATATATATATATATATATATATATATATATATATATATATATATATATATTTCTCCACTCTCTCTCTAATAGAATAAATATTTTTACTTGAAGTAATACATGTGATTGAAATCTTTTTTCAATGGACAGATACATATTTTGCCTGGAAAAGTAATTGATGGTACATCTTGCAGAATTTTGTGAATGAATATTTGAGAAAGCAGCACATAGTGTTCCGAAATAAATAGTCATGCATTGGCAAAACACGAGTACGTTCATGGAGTTGTTTAAATTTAAGTACTCTGTGTCAGTTAATTGCATGTTTGAAACGTTAATTGCATTAAAGACGCTAAATGAATTCTGAGCCGTTAATTTCATTGTGAGACGTTAAATGCATTGTGATCCATTATTTGCATTTTTAGACGTTAATTGCATTTTTATGTCAAGTAAATATATTCATTTATTCGCCCTAATACACTGTCAGTTGATACGGTTCATCAATATCAGCGACAATAATTAATATGGGTTAAATACATCAATATGACGAATGCTTATAAATTGTTCCGTATTTGATTTTCAGTTTTAAATGATATATTAACTTTTGTGAAACTTCAATCAGAAAAGGAATTTAACTAATCTAGAGTGCAAACGTAGCACAATGACAAGAACGGCATATATATCACAACGAGGACGCCTTAATTTGCATGAAAAATTCACAGTCGGTGGACCTTTCCCTTTGATGAATTTAAAAGAGTCGCTCATTCTATGTAAAACGTTAAACAAGTATATTCGTCGCCCTTGATCTCAACTGATCCATGTGAACACACTGACGATTACTATCACGTTAGTTTAGTGTTTGTGTACATCAGTTGTCATACAATGTTTTTAATTATATATATATATATATATATATATATATATATATATATATATATATATATATATATATATATATATATATGCTTGTGTGTGTCTGTTTGTGAGAGAGAGAGAGAGAGTTTGTGTGTGTGTGTGTGAGAGAGAGAGAGAGTGGAGAAATATATATATATATATATATATATATATATATATATATATATATATATATATATATATATATAATATATATATATATATATATATATATATATATATATATATATATATATATATATATATATAAACATGCATCAATGGGATTAACAGTAGTAGGTATAATTAATAAATATTTAATATAGCTTAGGGAATAGTTACTTTATACTCTACGGAGATTCGAGCATATGTCCGCGGGTAAACGACACCCATCGCCTTGCATGCATAAATAACTCCATATAGCATCATGAGAGCATTATTTGTATGCTTAGTATTAGCAAGCATTTTCCTGTGGGATCCACAGATAACACTTTCCGTTCTGTTTGGTGCATATTCGTAATTCTCTAATATTAATTCGATATACCTTGATTTTTGTCGTACAAAGCCGAATGAGCACGCATGCGTACTACCGACTATGTAGCATCACCTTTTTCTCGTGAATTGTGTTTAGTCGTGGAGGAATATGGACTGGTACCTGCCACTCGACTATGACCGTTATCCCTCAGACGAAAAAGATGTATCACAACTCTGCGTTATAATATGTGGGTGTGTGTGTCTGTGTGTGTGATTTGGATTTGTTTACATAGCTTTAACTAGCTACGATTTCTGCAGTGTGACAGTTTATAGTGGTGTCTAGTACTGAGGATTCATGCCTTAGACATGTATCATGATGTCCCACCCAGACGCATTATCCGGACACAATGCCAACAAGTCCGAACACTAATCTCTTAATGCTGAGCACCAAGCGAGGCAGCTGTTAGTAGAAAAAAATGTATGTCTTTGGTATGACTCGGCCGGGTATCAAACCCACGACCTCCCGCATCTGAGGCGGACGCTCCGACCACTAGGCCACCGTTGCGATCTACATTGTAATATTGATCTTATGGCAGTTCTAAACTTTGGTCAATTATTCACTTACGGCGCATCCTTCCCCTCCTTCAAATATCAGTTATTAAATAACGTCATAATATAATTAGTCGGTTAAATGTTCGCGAATCACGGTCCCAGTTCTCGCCATGGTCAATCTAATTATCTAGAAATATATCACACGCATTAATTTTAAAAATAGGTTGGCACAATTTTTAACCTTTAACTTTGTTGTCGTAATTTTTAAAGTTACGATTGTCAACATAGAAATCCCTGAGTAATTTTGATTGAAACTGTCTAATTGGTGAAATGTTTCCTATGCATTGCATTAGAAATCACGTGCTCCTTTGCGTCATATTGACAATCACGTGCTACAAACTCTGAGATGCATTGGTAGGTATAAAGTACAACAATACATACGTAAAAAGAAACAGGATTTTGTAGGAGACAGTCAACAATCAGTGTACAACGAGCACCTGCTGATACATGTAGGAGTACTTGACGGCTTGAAATATATGTCCTTTTCATCTGAGTAGGTAGAAATTATAATTTGACCCCGAGCCGAAATAAAAATCGTTGATGTTGGACATTAGGAAACGTTGACATAACAAAGTTATTAGAGTCTTAAGACACTTATTTTAAAAATCAAGCTTTCAAGAAAAATGTATTGTTTCTTTTTTTTGTAATACAAGTATGAATACTAGGTTTCTTTGGAGTAGACTTACATAGGTTTTGCTGAAAGCAGATTTACATTGGTTTTGCTACGAGTAGAAGACTTCCATTGGGTTTTGTGTATAGTAGACTTAATCTTGCTTTGCTTGGAGTAAACTGTCATTTGTTTTGTTTAGAGTGGACCTACATTCGGTAGACTAATATTGGGTTTGCTTGGAATATACTTACATTGGTTTTATTTAGGGTATATCTTGGAGTAGACATACATTGGTTTTATTTAGGGTATATCTTGGAGTAGACATACATTGGTTTTATTTAGGGTATATCTTGGAGTAGACATACATTGGTTTTCTTTAGGCTAGATCTACATTCGGTTTGTTTAGAGTAGACTGACATAGGTTTTGTTTAGAGTAGACTGACATAGGTTTTGTTTAGAGTAGACGATCAATAGTTTTGTTTAGAGTAGACGATCATTGGTTTTGTTTAGAGTAGACTGACATAGGTTTTGTTTAGAGTAGACTGACATAGGTTTTGTTTAGAGTAGACGATCAATAGTTTTGTTTAGAGTAGACGATCATTGGTTTTGTTTAGAGTAGACTGACATAGGTTTTGTTTAGAGCAGACTGACATAGGTTTTGTTTAGAGTAGACGATCAATAGTTTTGTTTAGAGTAGACGATCATTGGTTTTGTTTAGAGTAGACTGACATAGGTTTTGTTTAGAGCAGACTGACATAGGTTTTGTTTAGAGTAGACGATCAATAGTTTTGTTTAGAGTAGACGATCATTGGTTTTGTTTAGAGTAGACTGACATAGGTTTTGTTTAGAGTAGACTGACATAGGTTTTGTTTAGAGTAGACGATCAATAGTTTTGTTTAGAGTAGACGATCATTGGTTTTGTTTAGAGTAGACTGACATAGGTTTTGTTTAGAGTAGACTGACATAGGTTTTGCTTAGAGTAGACTGACATAGGTTTTGTTTAGAGTAGACGATCAATAGTTTTGTTTAGAGTAGACGATCATTGGTTTTGTTTAGAGTAGACTGACATAGGTTTTGTTTAGAGTAGACTGACATAGGTTTTGTTTAGAGTAGACGATCAATAGTTTTGTTTAGAGTAGACGATCATTGGTTTTGTTTAGAGTAGACTGACATAGGTTTTGTTTAGAGCAGACTGACATAGGTTTTGTTTAGAGTAGACGATCAATAGTTTTGTTTAGAGTAGACGATCATTGGTTTTGTTTAGAGTAGACTGACATAGGTTTTGTTTAGAGCAGACTGACATAG